>CM060970.1:131076838-131591838 GCA_030765045.1 Tenodera sinensis
AATCCCCAAATATTCACATTCTTCTCGTCCTTTGATACGTCCCATTCCATCTTCCAAAATCAAGTCTTTCCTTTCATCCCCACAAGACATATATAGTGTTTTCTCCAAATTTATTTTTAAACCCCATTTAGTGTATTCTTCCATAAGTTTTCTAGTCATATATTCTATGTCATCATAATCTAATCACTAACTTTTCGGCAATAATTCTTGAAATACCTACTTTAAGAAGAAAAGAAAGACCCAAGCAAATAAAATGTCTTTGATTGTTTTGTTGGTGCAGAAGGATTAATCTATCCATGAAAGGGTGCCAAAAAATGAGAACCTATCAACAATGAGCAGTCTTGATACAATATAAAATGTGCTGACCAACAGCTTAAATTAAATAGCATTCAACAATCATGCCGCAAATCTTTGAAGTTCAGTACCGCCATCACAGCAGAACAACTCGATACTGTTTGTAAACAATTACCCTTTTTTTGAATATTGGGGGATGCTGTACACTCACACAATTCCAAGATGCACTGCAGTCGCTGCAGATTACTAGAAGAATTTTCCTGAAGCACTTGGTAAAGCATCAAATCCCCAAAATGTGAAGGAATCTCATTGGACAGTGGAAACTTAAGTCACGGCAATGCGAGGCCACATAGTGCTGAAGCTGTTACCAGGTTACTGGCACAAAATTGTATCTCTACAGTACTAACCCCATCCACCTTATAGCACCGTGTGACTTTTTTTCTTAACCCAACAGGCAAAATGGAACTTAAGGGACGTAGGTTTGACGAAACCAAAGCAGTGAACGCTTTAGAGGTGACCCTGAAGAGAATGCCAAAGAATGGCTTCCTGCACGTCTTCCAGGAATACATTGTAATACATTTCACTCTATCGCTCATTTAGCGACATATTTTGGCAAACACTCACTTTCTTCCCTCTTAAAAGCCACTAGTTTTTACTAAGTGAGGTCACTTAAAACGGCAAGGCCAATGACTTCAACACATCTAGTTCTTAAACCACTACTTAATAACTCAGGATATCACATTTACACGAGATTCGCTAACGTAAGTATATCTCAAGAAATGGTGTTTTATCTACATATGCAAATCTTTACCAAACTAACTTTGATATTTTGAGTAAATGTGCAACAACTTGCGAGGGCAAGGTACCTACACTGCAACACTCGATTAACTTTCTTGATATGATTGGCTTGCACCCAATGGAGTATTATTCGGAACGATAAAATACAGGCATTTATATCGGAAACAATCCGTGTAAGTGAACTATCGAACACATCCACAAAATATCATAACAGTCACTGGAACTGGGCCAGATAAGGAGTTGTCCCATAAAGGCGAGGGAGAACAGTGGTTACTCTGTACGACACGTGCTATGTAGGTATAGAAAAGCCATTACAAAAGCACTAACATTTCATTTTAAACTGTGTAGAACTTTAGAGGTAAAGCAGACATTACTGACACCGCTTTTTCTGAGAATGAAAATCTTAAGATGAAAAACAGCCAAGCAGAAACATTTAAAATGCTCATTCGACTAGGCCCGATATCGATAATTGCCCAATACCCGTTGTGCAGCATGTTTCGGTATAAGCCACTGCCTGTATTCACGGGTTTGTCTAAGCGATGTGTATATGGAATTGTTAATCGAAAAACTAATTTCCCAGCTTACCTTATGATCTAGCTCCGTCTCCAGAAGATTATCAAACACAAAGTAATAAACTTGATCCTTGGCCAGGAGCTGTATTGGAAACTGTTGTTGTTGTTGTTGTTGTTGGTGGTGGTTTATTTATTGGCGCTGTATCCAGTGGATTCTGGATTTCCGCGTCTGGTGTTCTTGATGAAATAGAGATGTAGATGTATCATGAGATGTAATTTGATTATATATTGGAAACTATACAGCCACACGGTTGTAGAGCAGAGCGGCGTGCCAACAGTACGAAAGAAAATAAAAGGTTTGTCCCAACAAGCGGTTTTGAGCGCGTTCTGAACGCCTTCCGAACTAATACCAACTTTTTCTTACACACATGCCCAATCGAGCACGCTCTCAGAATTAGTTCGGAAGTTTGTGTGGTTACAACATTACTTGAGCTATTATTAATCTGACTACGCGTTGTAGGCTATACGAGATTTGCTCTGACATGATCCAGATTCATTTGTTATCTGAGCATGCGCAGTAACTAAGCAGTGTTCCAATCATGACAGAAAATCCTTCAGACCTGTCCAACTTGCTGTTCCAATGTTTTGGGAACTACTTAGTTCGTAGTCAGTGAAATACGTTCTCGGGCAAAAGCAGGAGCTGCAAGCTCGGGACATGCGCAAATCGCATGTACCAATAGCCAGGCGCGGATCTAGAAATATTCTATAGGGGGGCCCGGTTCCGGTCCACTACCACTTCAGGATAATTAAATTCATGCTAAAACATGCCCAGCTAAATATTTAACTAAAAGAAATAATGTTTAAACTACCAGCTACCACTTATCTAGGAAGAAGACTAGCCGCCATAGGCTCACCGATCAAATGTTTACAAAATACTCCTATTATGGATACGACATTCGCCTAATTGACATCGTCATTGCGCAAATATTGATTCACAGAGTGCTCTATGTCAAGTTCGTCGCAATCATTAAATACGTTGTTAATGAAGTCTGCAATTCACTGTCATTGCTACTGCTGGCATTCGCAATAACTGTAACACAGTCACTGTTTGTCTCTTGTTCTTCTCTGACTTCAGCACACTTTTAAATTTGTAGCTTGATCATTATTGGATTTTTCACCAATATTTTTTCTGTCACAAGAATTGTTTCTGACTTCAAGACACGCCTTTTTATCAAACTGTAACAAATTCGTTTGAATTTCGTGTTTCGAAATCTTAAACTTGTGGCTCTTCATAAACCTATGTATTGTCGGTAGCTTGTTTCCGCTTTGCCGCTTTCCCATTTCTGAAGTCATCGGCAAAGAACAGCAAACGTTTTTCTCCTAACCTAGATTTAATTTGCACTTATTAAAATCGTCAGCGGCGACAAAAATCAAAAGCTGAATAGTTTAATGTAGCACATTATAGTATACGATCAAAAGAAATGCTATGTAATGCTCTGTAATATGGAATAAGGCATAAAACTACTAATGTATTAGCATTGTTATTCGCATTATTATAAAACGCTAGTAGAGGTTGCAGTGTTGCTCGCATTGCTGTCTTTTATCGTGGACATTTTCGTAATTGTCACTTTCTTTCTCGTTTGCTTCTTCTCTTCCTCCCCATTCAATTCTCCTTAACTTCTTCTTTTCCTGATTAACCTCCCCCTGACTTACAAGCCAGTGCCTAGGGTCAGACATGTCAGGGAACACACGAACCTATGGACCGGACAGAATGAAGACCTGGAAGCGGGTGGTCAGCCAAGCACCAGGTATGGTAGTGAGGAAGAAGGGATGAAATGCAGACGAAATCGATGATTCGAAAGGTGATAATGGAGCAATTGGTGGAATGAGTGGCGCGGGAAGCCGGAGAAAACCCGCCCAGACGCCGCTTCGTCCACCACGAATACCACATGCGGTTCCCTGGGATCGAACCCGGGCCGCCTAGGTGGTAGGCGAACGCTCTAGCCGCTCGACCACGTAATGTAAATTTAAACACTTGACAGCACACCAATTGTGGCCGTTCCGTAGAGCAGTTTAAACGATCGTTATCGCGGTAAAGAAAAATTGCAATAACTCTTTAAATATTCATCCAATCAAAATGTTGCTTATTACAAAACTTAACATCGTGGGTGAAAACATTTGTTACGGAACATTTTTGCAAAAACTCCCCAAAAAAGGGAAGTTATTTTGATTTATTCAATTTGGGCCCCATTAGAAACCTTCCACCTCAGTGGTCTATTCTTTAGGTGGGACCAACCACCAAAGGTAGTACATATACCAATTTTCATAGAAATCTGTTTGGCCATTTTGCATAATGAGGTAACACACATTTAGTATTTATAGCAATAAAGTTGGATATAACAGGGGGGCCCGGGCCCCCTGGCACTCCCCCCCCCCCCTGGATCTGCACCTGCCCACACACGGCTTGTGTGTTTAAAAACACCAGCATTAAGTTTGTTGGCATAAATAAATAATAAAAATATATGTTATTGATAAATGTTATAAAAAATGTATTATGGAACATGAATTACAAGACATTTCATTCTCATTTGAACATGTTTCTAAATTGCTGAATGGCTGTTAACTATGCAGAGATATGAGTAGGCGTAGCCTTTCACGGCCGGTGTTCGAAATTCTAAAAGAGTCTTCCGGGCTGATTTGCCTGTGGTCAGCAGACCACGGCAAATCAGCCCGGAAGACTTTTTTAGAATTATGCAGAGATAATTATGCCAAGAGAGGTAAACATTTTCCGTTCTTTAGGTGATAATTCTACCTGCACATAAGCAGTGTACTGTTATGTACAGCCTTGCTTACTACCCTGACTACCTCTCTATGACAGCAGACGTCTCATTTGGTCATGTCATTGACCCTCATGTGGCATTTGCCAACTTAAATTAGGGGTGAGCAGTCACATAATTGGAAAAGAAAAAGCTAGGTTATCCTGAATCGGTGGTAAAGGATGAGGCCGAGATGAATCTGTCTACCCTGTTACTCACTTCATGCTTCGTCACTGGATATGCTTGACATTCTTGTTGATCAGAGGCAGGGGACTAATCCCTGATTTGACACTCTCCAACTACACGTGGTGACAACTCCCCTACATAAGAGGTAGAACTGGAACTTTTTTAATAAAAACAAAAATTATAAAAAAAAAAGCACCAACGGTAAGTTTGTTGGCATAAATAATCCCCTACATGAGTTTAGCAATTTGTGTAGGACTACCCAGATGGGGTAGGATCCCAACAAACTCCCATTCAGTAATTTCTGCAACTGGTCCGCATAGTTCGCCTCTATCAATAAAGTACTTCCTGGGAGTCTGCTCACATTCTTTGATAAGGACTCCTTCCGATACTGTCAGTGTCATCCAGGGTTAAAGAAAATAGAAACCGCATCTTCACATGTGAATCTTGTGCATATGAAGGTGGTCGGGAGCCTGAAACCATCTCATCCTGATTATGCCATGTAAGAGTGTGTGGTTTTCAGCTCCAACATTGACGCAGAGACCTTTCTTTAAATACAACTTGGTGGTGAGCAACAGTAGAAGACTGGCATTAGCAAATGTACAAACACCATGTTTTGAATAAAGTAATGCCACTTGGGATGTTAGTGAAAAATAACAGTATTCTTTTCTTTAAAACCTTTTCTCTGGTCCTTTTCCATGTAATTGAAGGACCTGCCAGATACGAGAAGTACAATTAACATAAATTTATTTTCACTAGTAGCTTTTTATTTTTTCATTCCCATTTGACTGAATGACCTGAATAATATTGATCTTTAATTTCCTTTGTAAAAGATTATAATAAACACCTTATTGACTAATTTTTTGTGTGTGCTATAGCGTAGGCTTTTTCCCATATTAAAGTACAAATACACAGTAGAACATTGATATCCAAAACAATTACAGGTTGGGTGTTTGGATAGCTGATTTTTCGGAACGACCAAAACTCTGGGAAAACATTAAAGTGTTTTGAGAGTTGGAATAGAAATGAGACAATAATCCGTGCTACAGAACACAAATTTGTATTCTAAATTTTGTTAACATGTCTTAAAATACTCTGAAACATTTTAAAATATGTCTATCATCAGACAGTGTGAAATAAAAATTGTATTTAAAAAAAATTAAAATGATTCTTTGCTTGAAACTTGAGTCACTTATTTGCTGCTGAATATCTCGTGAGTTTTTAAGGTAACAATATATTCTTGCAGTTGCACCCACTTCACTGTGGTTCTCTTAAGTTTGGTAGAACAGCTAGACCGAACTATGGCATGCAGCACTGTAGCGTAGTTTCAGCTCAGTGTGCAGCAATTTGAATTATGGTCTAGTGGTTTTGGTTAACACACATTTCTAATGACCTGTTTTCAGACAATTAACACACTGCTATAAAATCTAATTGACAGCAATAACATATTTACATGAGTGTAGAGAGGGGGAGAGGCAAGGGTGGGGGGGGGGGCGGGAGGCTGTGGCTGCCCCTTGGAAATTAATGAACTTAATGTACAATTAATTACTATTAGCTTAATATTAATATAAAGAAAATTTTTTATTTAGCACAAATTAATACTGTAATCTGCAGCAAGTGCTATACATTTTGACAACAAAATAATGAATATTGTTTGACTGCAAAACTTCCAACATGTGGCACCCTCCTCCCTAGAAATGAATCTCCCGACGCTCATGTAGATTTATATATTTGTTCCAACTGTAAATACACATTATTTTGGTACTTTCTAAAAGTATAACACAATCTAAAGTTATGAGCTACAAAAGGAAATAAATTAAAACTTTCGAGTAAATATATGATTTGGTGCCTCACTATTAAAGTTACAGAATAGATTTGTCGACATAGGGAAATTATAAAAACAAAAACAAATTGGGTCTTTCAAATCAACACAAATGTAAAAACCAAAGCCATTTTATAACAGCTCTGGTTATTAGTCACATTTTCATAGCACGCAATAGCAAGAAGACAACAAGCTATTAACACTTCATTTATGTTGTTAGCTAATGCTGGATTTCTGACAATGAAGTCATTAATCCTCTTGCTCTCCAATATTTTTCAATAAATATTGAAAAGACTTAGCAATAAATGTAACCACTTTTTAGAGAGCACCATATTTTTATGTTTTGGCAGTCACATCGCTCTCTTACAACCCCCAGAATGTCTGGAGGACCACACCTGTCGTTGGTTTACGGGTCTCACCGACCTGACCGGGAGAATTATCAAAATAAATTCACCGACCATATCCTCTTGATTACCAATCAGAGGACGTATTACATGCCATGACAGGTCGGCATGTTAGGGGTTAAGGTTTTATAGAGAAATTAGAGAAATGGAGAGGTTGGAAAAATAAAGACTCCCTAGCCCTCGGGAACCCTAATAGCATCGGAGTCGGAAGAAAACAAGAAATGACCAAGGTAAGGTCAGATAAAAGGTTACAGTGAGGAGCAAAACAGCAGTAAGTGGAAGTAATGTTCTCCTCAGCTTGGGTACCTTGTGGTCGCTATTCACATATCCCCTAGACGGAGACCCCTGAGTAAACACTTCATTTATATAAATCATTATTGTTCTACATTTTTGTCAAGCTTGATGCCTAATACTCTTCACATTTAAAATTCTTGTTACATTTACTACATCCTACATTTACCTCCAAGATACTTATTTCTGTTTGTAACCAATACATGTATTTTGAACATACAACATACATTTTAATTCCCTGCTCACATTATCATCTTTCTGAATTATGGTAGGCTATTTATATATTTTGTGTCGTAGTTTAGTTCAGAAGTTCAGTATCAGATGCATGTCTTTAGAAGCAAATCCAATTATTAGAAGCTTTTGAAAATATATTTTTTAAGATTAACTCATAACTAATAATTCACCATAAAACAAACAATATACAGAGTATTTTAGCATAACACAAAAATAAAATTCTCTGTATCCTTTAAGGTACTAAAGTCATACTTGTGAGCAGGAGGTTATGTTATGTCTCACCATCTGACTGTTACATCATGCAGCGAGTTAACAACTCTCTTACACCAGACATAACCAGTAACTACTGATATTGATATACACTATATCATTTTAATTATTACAAACACATCCCCCTGTCTCTACCTACTATTGCTTGGTGGTGAAGTAAAAATGAGAACTTATCAAAAAAATAAGTCCAAGTTAATTAAGATTTGCACCAAAGAACTTGCAATATTACTAAGATAAGTGAAGCTTTTAGTTTCCAATTTGTTCTTACTTTAGAATAAGTCCAAGTATTTGACTATAGATGTGTTGAGTAACATTTTACAGTTCCTCACTCTGTAGTAACAACCACTACGTTTACAACTATTGTCTCCATATTTAATACAACTCAAATGTATACTGTGTAAAATATACCCCTTCAGAGAGCAAAAATATAAATGCAACAACACACTGGGGAAAACAGTCAACATGACTGAGGTAAATGTCATAAGGATAGGAACATTTTAAACAATATTAAATTGAAAAGCTCAAATGGTCGTCAAGTGAGACAATGAGGAGTTCCAAAATAAATGCATGGGAGACCTCTAAGGTATATTAAAGTGTAATTTCAGCTAATGAGAAAAATCTTGGTCACATTCACATGACTTTCTCTAAAGACTATCATGTACTAGTGTTTACAAACTTTTCTTATATAAGATTATTTTCCTAACTACTAACATTATCACACATAAATGTTTACAAAATGAGTTTAGTTACAGATTTTGTTGTAGGTAAGAAGTAATAATCAAATCTTTGAAAGGCATGTCAATCTACACTGACTTTGAATATTTTTACTCCTTCCATAAAATAGTTAATATTGCATATTTCCTAAACCACTTTACATAGCTTTTCCTGCATATGTAGCATTACATTGCACCTACTTATTATACAACTTGTAGTAGTACATGCAAATGACAATAGTTCAAGCTTAGGATATGTTAGTTGTACATGTATATGCCTGAAAAAGTGAAGTTGCTTAAAAGGGACAGTGGGTAATCCCAATGACCTGAACAAGGCAACATCATGTTCTTAAACCCATTCTACTAACTGATAACCTTGCACCTGCTCAGGATTCGCTAATGTAAATAATAAGGATGACACAGCATCTCTAGCCGATGCGCAATCTTACCTCATGAAATTAAAAAAACAGCTGTTGGTGCTAAACTTTAAACATTCCAAAAGAGGAACAAATTGTTGACACTACAAGTGTCTATAGGTTGACTCATACTTCTAAAACTCGGGAACAAGCTTCTTGGATATGGGTAATGTACCCGCTTCCACAATATCAATTTGCAATAAATTGTGTTTCTAAAAACAAGCACATTTTTGTGAGTGAAGGTTCTGTGTAGCCAAGTATTTGTCAGTTAGAATCCCTTTTATTGAAACAGACAGACACTGGAAGAACTGAGAAACAAGATTCATAATGTGCATATTAAGATGTAATTCAGTTGCATTGAGTTTTAATGAAATATCTGATGATTAACAATGAAAAAGCGAATTAAGTGAAAATTTAATAAGTAATAAAGACACTAAGTAACTTGTAAACACATGACAAATGGCTAGATATTTGCTATGAGATCAAACACTATTTTCCATTTGTAACACATTCAGTTTGTAACATGACTGTGTTATGTAGCAGTTGTAACTAGAGGAATATGAGGAACTGTAATGATGGCTACCATCTTAAGTTGAGAATAAAAGATAGCACTTCTCTCAGACGGAGAGTTTCATGTAAATAGTCTACCTATTCAAGTATTTATAAACAGATGTATGGCCTGCTTGTTGTGCATGAGATAGAGGGGTTCTACCATCATTATCCTTTACTCTTACAGAAGCACCGCGTGCAATAAGTAACTTTACAACATCAACATGTCCATTATCACAAGCCCTGTGCAGGGGAGTGTCACCCCAGCGATTCTTAAATTTAATATTTGCCCCATTGTCCAGGAGATGTTCACAAACTGTTGTATGTCCTTGTAGTGATGCATTATGTAGAGGAGTAGTTTTATTTATGTCAGGTATTGTAACAGAAGCACCATAAGCAACAAGTAACTTTACACTATCAATGTGTCCATAAGAGCAAGCCCAGTGCAGGGGAGTGTCACCCCAGTGAGTCTTAGCATTAACATTTGCCCCCTTGTCCAGAAGATCTTCACAAACTGCAACATGCCCACGATATGCTGCATAATGTAGAGGAGAGAAGCCACCACCATCTACCACATTCACATCTACTCCTGATGCTAAGATGGACTTCACTGCTGATACATTTCCATCTTCTGCAAACTTCAACAGTTGTTCAACTCTCACAGCAACACTTTCTGTAGTGTGTAGGTCTATTACCTGGGGCTGCAATGGAAGAAGACATACAATCACTAATTGTAATAACATTTTAAATTAAATTCCCAGTAGCAAGACGTGCTGATATTCCGCATCAAGTACATCAATATGAAACTTACTGAATATAATTAAATCCTGTGTACATCTTGAATAACCAATACACATGTACTATTATATCTAAGTATGGCTCACATCAAACCTCCTGCATATCACCTTCAGATGTTCCAAGCCTGTAGCCAATCACAGGCATGTAACTTGTCTAGCCAGAACTAGCTTTATCTCGCTTAGTGATTACTAGATTAACATTTGGATATTAATAGTTTACTACAAGCTTAAAACTTATGTCAGATATAAAGAGAATGATGGCATAAGACAAACAAAAGTGTAATTTTAGCTTTAGTTGTTACTTATATGCAATTAGTTTGTGTATGCTGTCAGAACTGATGCAAACCTTGAGCTGTTAACAGAGGTATGTATAAGTGTACCGTTATGCTTCCCCCTTTCTACTAATACACCCCTGAAATGCTCCGACATGGGGACAGAAATAGGAGCTGTTATACATTAGATCAGAAAGTAAAATTTACGAGATGTGGAACTAAATTCACACAAAATCAAAACTGAAACTGCTTCAGACTTAGGAATTGCTTATACCACACTGCATAGTCATCAGCAACAGAATAAGGTGTATGCACATAATGCAAGAAAAATGAAGCAAGCCAAATTAATTGATTCCTTTAAAGCAGGACCAAGTTAACTATAATTTTTTCTTTCTATATATCTTGTTTGTAAAATTCTACATATATAAGCCTATCACACACAACATAAAATCTATCATACACAATAATAAAGTATTAGTAAATGATGCAGTCATAGCCGAACATTCAATAAATATTATGCTAATTCACATAAAGTAACAAGAAATAATAAAAAGGAATGTAAAAAATTTCAGAAAGATTTGAAACAAGAAAGAAAATGTGATCCTAACACTCAATGCAATATTGTTTTTCAAAATTTTAATATGCAAGAACTGAACATTGTATAAATAATCTAAAAAACAAAAAGTCTCCTGGACCAGATCACATACATCCAGAGTTCATAAAAAACCTTGGTAAAACAGCAAAACAACAACTACTAAAACTCTACAATCTATCCTGGAACACCACTGTACCTGCTGAATGGCAAAAAGCGATAATTGTCCCACTCTTGAAGAAAGGTAAAACAGCATCAGAAATAAAAAATTATAGACCAATAGCTCTTACTAGAATAATAGCAAAGGTGATGAAAAGAATGGTGTCAAACAGGTTAAATTGGTTTCTAGAATCACAAAATATAATATCCCCATGTCAAGCTGGATTCAGAGAGTTCCACTCTACAAATGAACAAGTCTTACTTCTCAGTCAAGAAATCAAAGACTCCTTCAATAAGAGCCGCTTTTTCTATTTCATATTCAATGGGGCATTGGTTGGTTAGTATTTCCATAGCTGCTATTGGTGTGGTTTTGATAGCACCTGTAATTAATCTCAGACTTTGGTTTTGAAAGATTTGAATCTTTTTTGTGTTTGCTGTTACAAGAACTTCACTGCAGTAAGTAAATAATGGCTTTATATATACATTGTATGTTGTGTTAAGAGTTGCTCTGGAACATCCCCACTTCATTCCTGTTAGACGTTTTAACAGTGAAAGGCGCCTCTCTGCTCTTTGTATTACATTTTCTATTTGTTTGGTCCATGCAAGTTTGGTATCACTTGAAGTAAGTACAGCGTTTTGAATGCATAGCACAAGAGGTACAGTAAACTCTCATTGCGCCAGGACTTGCAACAAATCCAAATGTGATGTACGTTTAAGGGCATTCAACTACCAGGTCCTCAGCACCTTTATAAAACAAATCAGGTATTTTAAATGAATGCTGCTAGTGTATGTATTCATAACCCACATTATCTCCAAAAACTTACATGTCTTTTAATAAGCTAGAAACAGTGATGTGAATTTAAATTATAATAAAAAGTGAATCGGATTGAAACACAAAACATCACTTACATATAATTAAACTTGACCGGTGTGAAGAGCCCAACCTTCTCCCATCATCAGAACTAAACAACTGGCTCTTGTTGATATTGACATATGGTTGGTCGAGATGACATCTATCGATGAGCCGATAAACACACTTTTGTGTGCAATTGTGTTAGTTTCTTTCTGCATACAGTAGACTGTACAATATCAACCGTTTTACTCCTAACACTGGTTGCTTTAGTACATATACACGCACATAGGATTATTTGTTCACTATCTTACTCAGTAACTTGATAGACAACTAACATCAAAGTTAAAACAGTTTAATGTTTATACACAATCAAGATTCACTACAAATTGTAATGTCTGGTACATTTTACTCACCTCTGTGTTGCTGCTACCGGCAATGTTTCCAGTTGACATCTGGGCTTTCATTTCCTCATGCCTCTTTTCCAAATCCCTCAACATTTCCTCCAAATCTTTATTTTTCTTCTGACTTGTTTCATGCCTCTTTTCCAAATCCCTCAACTTTTCCTCCAAATCTTTATTCTTCTTCTGACTTGTTTCATGTCTCTTTTCTAAATTCATAAATTTTTCCTCCAAATCTTTATTCCTCTTCCGACTTGTTTCATGCCTCTCTTCTAAATTCATCAACTTTTCCTCCAAATCTTTTTTCTTGTTCTGACTTGTTTCATGTCTCTTTTCTAAATCCATTAAATTTTCCTTCAAATCCTCATTCCTCTGCTGACTTTTTTCAAGATCTTGCTCCAGTTGAGTTATCCTTTGTTCTTTATTGACCACCAGGGAACAGAGATGTCTGTTTTCACAGAGGAGTCCATATTCATCACTTGCTCCGAGAAGATCAAACACTGTTTTCACCTTCTCCTCAAGAGCTATAATCCTCGTAAGGAGTTGGTGGTTAGGATGGGGTTGTGCACTCATGTTGAATCTGTAACAAGATGCATGTGAAGTTATAAAGAAGTTCAGTGAACTGTTCAAAATGAACCTGCCCTTGGGATATTTATCTCTGATGTGAGATTTCCTTGTGGTTAACCGGGAAAAAGTACGAATCAGCTGGGGAATTTAATGCCACACTGGCATGTTGGCCATGGTAGCTTAGTGGTTAAAGCAGCCGCTCGATATGCGGAAGATCTGTGGTTCAAATCCCAGCTATGGCATTGAATTTTTCAGTTTCTGATTCAACCTCTGTGCAACAACTTGTTTGGGCAGTCCACATAACACAGGTACACTACAGCACTTGATAAATTTTCTTGAATGCAACAGAGCATTATATGAAACAAATTTTACAACACGTGTGGTTCCAGTAACAAGTGCATCGAATTCATGTGTGAGCAAAATCAAGGTGGGGATATAATAGGATGCAGAGCACAAAAAACAGGGGAAAGGCCCCAATTGGGGGATGACAACAGTGGATAGCCAGGAGGAAGTGTGAATTCAAGAATAGTTACAGAAGAAAATGTCAAATGAAGTACCTACGGAGTCAATGAGTGTGAGGGAGAAAGGGTTGGCTAATCCAAAATTGAGGTAGTAGAGGGTATTTATACATGGTGAAAGTGAGTTTCTAGTGAAGTAGAGTAATTGGGATAATGAAAATTAGCGTAGTATACTATATAAACTGATTAATTCAAGTTATAAGAGTGATTCTTTAGAAAAAGGTCCCGTGAGAGTTTCGTGAGAAGTGCTACGGGACTCTTTCTAAAGAGGAGCTGCAAATTGGGTTAGGAGATGAAACAAGACAGAAATAAACTTTTAAGGGTGAGAGCAGGGTAAGATTAGTGAAAAGGTGAACATGTGTGACGTGTATATAAAAGGCAATTACACAGAAGGGCTACGCTAACAGCAAAGGGGCCATGAACCAGCTTAGGGGTAGCCGAAGGTGTGCAAGATTTGGTACTCAATAAATCATTCATATATGGAGCCGTAAAATATAAACATTTATACCCAAACCAATCTGTATAAGTGAACTATCGAACACATCCACAAAATATAACAGTCACAGTAATTGGTCGAAATAAGGATTTGTCCGATAATCCATAACACGAGGTGAAGAACAGGAATAATAAAGGCAAGAGCAGAACAGTGGAAGATATAGGAAAGCCATTACAAAAGCACTAACATTTCAATTTAAACTATGCAGAACTTTAGAGGTAGAGTCGCATTATTGAAATGTTAAAGTTATCTGAGAATGAAAATCTTAACACGAAAAACGGCCAAGTAGAAACTTTCAAAGTCCTCGTTCAACTGGGCCAATACAATACACCGTTGTGCAGCATGTTTGCGCATAAGCCACTGCCTGTATTTTCAAGAGTTCGTCTAAGCGATGGGTATGTGGAATTATCCCTCGTGTTAACCTAATTTCCTAGCTCACCTCACAATCAAGTTCCACAGTCTCTAGATCATCACTCAAACACTAGGTAAGTAAATTTCGCGTGTGATGCTCAAGTAGTCGGTTTCGCTAGCCCAGGGTTGCCAAATGGCAGAGACTAAGTTTCCGCAGTGTATGATTAAAATCGATGTTTCCGACCTCAACTGCCCTAAGTATCTACTGAAATGCAAATTAGATTTTCAGATTAATAAAATCAATTTTACCGATAATTACAACTTGCAACATTTGTTTTATTTTCGCACACTTTCTATCTAGAACGTATATATCAATTAATTGTCTCATATTTTGTCTAAATGTTCTAATAGCACTGTAATTAAACTGTTTAATACTTTCAGGGACTTACTACAGTTATAATACATAGGTATTATGTTGCATGTGTTTGGCCTCCAAAGTTATACCTCCCTGACACAGTATGATGGATATCTTTTGCGCAGGTTGTTGGTGGATGTGGAGACGCAAGCGGTGAGTGCGTAACCGTGTGATTCCCAGTTCCTGGTTATTATGTATGCCATCAGAGACATCTGCAACGCCATGGCACATTCCAAGCTACACACTAAATCGCAGAAAGGTCATTGTAAAGGAACTAACAGAATCGTGTGCTCCCCAGTACTAATTAATTACTGGGGCAAAGGAAGGAAGGAAATTTACATAGGTGAATCCATTCAACATCCAGAGGGTCTTGATAAAATAGTTGACCCAGTGAAAGCATGCACTATATATTGCAACGGCACGATCCTGGTCGAAGTTAATTCAGTATCCCAGGCAACTATTATGTATTCTAAAAGTCAATTTGTTAGCTAGCTATCTGGTTACAGCAAAGATGCACTGGACTTTGAACTCTTCCCGCGGAGTGGTAAACACCCGAGCATTGGATGGTATGTCCAATGAGGAGATTCTGGCGAACCCGTAAGATAAAGTTGTGACAGCAGTATATCGGGCTCAGAGAAAAGAGCGAGGCGAATACCTGCTCGCACGTACCCTGTATCTCACCTTTGATCGGGTAGGTCTCCCGCAAAGGATCAAGGCAGGGTATGAAGTCACTTAAGTTTGGTCATACATTCCAAACCGTTGAGATGTTACCAAATGTCAGGATTTTGGGCACTCTAGTAACTTCTGTAATGGTAAAGCTACCTGCGTGGACTGTGGAGGTGTCATGCACGGCGATGCATGTACATCACCTCCCAGTTGTGTTAGCTGCAGCGGAAAACATCCATCAGGTTCCCGAGAAGACCGCCGTTTTATGAAAGTACACATCCAGGAGATATAGGTTAGGTGTCCTCACAAGCTCTTGCGTTTGTGTCAATTCTCTAACCTGAAGTCCGTTACCTATATTTCGGTTGCAGGTAAACCGATACCACGGTGGGAAATCGCAACACAAACATGTAAATCACGTGCAGAGATGATTCTCGTAGTCAGGTCACATCCCAAGCGATTGACATCGCCTAAGTCCGTATCAACCTCTATAAACAACGAAGTTACACAGAAGAGCTCAGCATGGTCACCAACTAAAGAATCGATCTCAACAAGTAAGACATAGTATACGCTGCTTCACTGATAAAGTTAAAGACCCAATAAAATCGATCCGACTTCCTCAGAGATGCTGATAAAGCTGCTCCCAACACATCAAAGGGAACGAAAAGCCTTAAGTTATCTCCTAGGAGATCCTCTTCTGAGGAATCTTCTGGGATGACTTCAGATCGGCCGCGTTCATCTTCACCGATGGGGAAAAGCACCGCATGTGGGATTTGTGGTGGACGAAAAGGCGCTGGGACGGGTTTCTCCGGGTTGTCCGGTTTCCCCCGCCATCTCATTCCACCGGTGCTCCATCTCCATTCCATGTATCATCAGTGTCACCGCCTGCGGTGCAGTATGTAGTAAAAGCGGGCGTTAAACACTACAACAACAACAACAACCGATGGGGAAACGTACCTGCTCGGTAGACGAGATGGAGCAAGAAGTCCCTGTCCAAACTGCAAAAACCCCAATGAAGAAAAAGGCAGGCTAAAGTTTCAGAAAAGCGTGTTAGCCCAATGCATAAGATAAGAGCCAAACTGAGTCAACTACCGCCAACTTCAAGGCAATAGAGAGTTACCTTAGAGCACTTATCCCATTCAAATATTACTATACCTATCCTACAACAGAAAATGTGTGATATTAGAACACAACGACCAAACCTTGAACTTTTGCTCAATAAAACTGAGCCTTTCGTCGCCTGTTTATAAGAGGCAGCTGTGTACGCAGAACCTTTTTCAAATAATGCAATACACCTCAGCAGGGTTTGATCTTACACCGCAAGAGGAGGTCCATGCGCATGGGGCACTATGATGTTCATCATGGGTTATATATACACGGAATATATGCCCATAAAACCTGATATCCAATTAGTCGCGGTAAATATTGTTCTTCCATCTATGAGGTTTACCATTTCTAACATACACCTGCCTCCGTCTGATGATCCCTCGCTCACTGATTTACAACAGCTAATTTCCCAGTTGCCAGCACCTTTTTTTGTGGTGGGAGACTTCAATGCGCACCACCCACTTTGGGGTTGAACTAGGGCTTTTGTGAAATGCAAGCTGATCGCCGATTTCTTGGATAATTAAAACCGCTCTTCTCAACGGTGGAGAGCCTACATTTCTTTGTGACTCTTTCAATAGCTCTCGCATCTTGATCTAACAGTTTATTCACCACAGTTTGCAATTTCCTTACAATGGAGCATCATCTCTGATTTACACTCTAACAACCACTTTCCACGTTTTATCAGTCTCTTAAGACAAGATACATGTTACAAACGTATGCCCAAATACGGAGCTGATTAGCTAGCAAACAGGTTTCTTGTAGACAGACGATTGAAGGTGAAAGTTGGGAAGGTAAATCCTCTATATCTGGAGCGTATTACGGAACCCAATTAATATTCCAATAGGGTATTCCCCTGCTCATGACACATTAAGGAAACGTCTTTATTTTCTCTTTCACCTTGATTCACTAGACCGTCTGGTATGACACTACGTTGGACTACGTTAATATATACAAAAGTTGACTGGACCAATCTTTTCAAGTGTGTTTATAAACGACAGCTCCATGACAGTATATTTACTGGCATGTAAAAGAACTGCGGGAGGAAGTTCCGGCAGAGCGCCGACAGTGATATGATCCTGGCAATTGACAGCGTCGTTAAATAACAAAATAAAAAACTAAAAAACGTATCTTCTTGTTATTCCTCCGATGTCCAGGCGCCAAAAATCTTCTACGGCTCTCAGAACTTCTTAGAGGAGGTGCGACCACTCATGCTAAGCTAGGCCAGGAACGGTTTCTGTCGACAGGCAACACAGGTTGGCTAGCTGCTGTGGAGGTTTGGGAGCTGTTGGCTACACGGCCGAAGATGAGTGTAACGATACAATCAACAGGTACTCGCGTGCAGTCCTTGTTCAAGCATCTACAACGGGGACATGCTGAAAGTCAACAGTGTTTACAGGATCACGACGTACTATGTAATCTAGGGTAGCAGACAGTCTGTGTTGAAACATCTACAACGGGGACATGCTGAAAGTCAACAGTGTTTACAGGATCACGACGCACTATGTAACCTAGGGTAGCAGACAGTCTGTGTTGAAGCATGTACAACGGGGACGTGCTGAAAGTCAACAGTGTTTACAGGATCACGACGTACTATGTAATCTAGGGTAGCAGGCAGTCTGTGTTGAAGCATCTACAACGGGGACATGCTGAAAGTCAACAGTGTTTACAGGATCACGACGCACTATATAATCTAGGGTAGCAGACAGACTGTGTTGAAGCATCTACAACGGGGACATGCTGAAAGTCAACAGTGTTTACAGGATCACGACGTACTATGTAATCTAGGGTAGCAGGCAGTCTGTGTTGAAGAATCTACAACGGGGACATGCTGAAAGTCAACAGTGTTTACAGGATCACGACGCACTATATAATCTAGGGTAGCAGACAGACTGTGTTGAAGCATCTACAACGGGGACATGCTGAAAGTCAACAGTGTTTACAGGATCACGACGCACTATGTAACCTAGGGTAGCAGCCAGTCTGTGTTGAAGCACCTACAACGGGGACATGCTAAAAGTCAACAGTGTTTACAGGATCACGACGTACTATGTAACCTAGGGTAGCAGACAGTCTGTGTTGAAGCATGTACAACGGGGACATGCTAAAAGTCAACAGTGTTTACAGGATCACGATGTACTATGTAACCTAGGGTAGCAGACAGTCTGTGTTGAAGCATCTACAACGGGGACATGCTAAAAGTCAACAGTGTTTACAGGATCACGATGTACTATGTAACCTAGGGTAGCAGACAGTCTGTGTTGAAGCATGTACAACGGGGACGTGCTGAAAGTCAACAGTGTTTACAGGATCACGACGCACTATGTAATCTAGGGTAGCAGAGAGTCTGTGTTGAAGCATCTACAACGGGGACATGCTGAAAGTCAACAGGGTTTACAGGATCACGACGCACTATGTAACCTAGGGTAGCAGACAGTCTGTGTTGAAGCATCTACAACGGGGATGTGCTGAAAGTCAACAGTGTTTACAGGATCGCGACGTACTATGTAACCTAGGGTAGCAGACAGTCTGTGTTGAAGCATCTACAACAGGGACATGCTGAAAGTCAACAGTGTTTACAGGATCACGACGTACTATGTAATCTAGGGTAGCAGGCAGTCTGTGTTGAAGCATCTCCAACGGGGACGTGCTGAAAGTCAACAGTGTTTACAGGATCACGACGTACTATGTAATCTAGGGTAGCAGGCAGTCTGTGTTGAAGCATCTCCAACGGGGACCTATTGAAAGTCAACAGTGTTTACAGGATCACGACGTACTATGTAATCTAGGGTAGCAGACAGTCTGTGTTGAAGCATCTACAACAGGGACATGCTGAAAGTCAACAGTGTTTACAGGATCACGATGTACTATGTAATCTAGGGTAGCAGACAGTCTGTGTTGAAGCATCCACAACGGGGATGTGCTGATAGTCAACAGTGTTTACAGGATCACGACGTACTATGTAATCTAGGGTAGCAGGCAGTCTGTGTTGAAGCATCTCCAACGGGGACGTGCTGAAAGTCAACAGTGTTTACAGGATCCCGACGTACTATGTAACCTAGGGTAGCAGACAGTCTGTGATGAAGCATCTACAACAGGGATGTGCTGAAAGTCAACAGTGTTTACAGGATCACGACGTACTATGTAATCTAGGGTACCAGACAGTCTGTGTTGAAGCATCTACAACAGGGACATGCTGAAAGTCAACAGTGTTTACAGGATCACGATGTACTATGTAACCTAGGGTAGCAGACAGTCTGTGTTGAAGCATCTACAACAGGGACATGCTGAAAGTCAACAGTGTTTACAGGATCACGACGTACTATGTAATCTAGGGTAGCAGGCAGTCTGTGTTGAAGCATCTACAACGGGGATGTGCTGAAAGTCAACAGTGTTTACAGGATCACGACGTACTATGTAATCTAGGGTAGCAGACAGTCTGTGTTGAAGCATCTACAACAGGGACATGCTGAAAGTCAACAGTGTTTACAGGATCACGACGCACTATGTAGCCTAGGGTAGCAGGCAGTCTGTGTTGAAGCATCTCCAACGGGGACCTGCTGAAAGTCAACAGTGTTTATAGGATCACGACGTACTATGTAATCTAGGGTAGCAGACAGTCTGTGTTGAAGCATCTACAACAGGGACATGCTGAAAGTCAACAGTGTTTACAGGATCACGATGTACTATGTAATCTAGGGTAGCAGACAGTCTGTGTTGAAGCATCCACAACGGGGATGTGCTGATAGTCAACAGTGTTTACAGGATCACGACGTACTATGTAATCTAGGGTATCAGACAGTCTGTGTTGAAGCATGTACAACGGGGACGTGCTGAAAGTCAACAGTGTTTACAGGATCACGACGTACTATGTAATCTAGGGTAGCAGGCAGTCTGTGTTGAAGCATCTACAACGGGGACATGCTGAAAGTCAACAGTGTTTACAGGATCACGACGCACTATATAATCTAGGGTAGCAGACAGACTGTGTTGAAGCATCTACAACGGGGACATGCTGAAAGTCAACAGTGTTTACAGGATCACGACGTACTATGTAATCTAGGGTAGCAGGCAGTCTGTGTTGAAGAATCTACAACGGGGACATGCTGAAAGTCAACAGTGTTTACAGGATCACGACGCACTATATAATCTAGGGTAGCAGACAGACTGTGTTGAAGCATCTACAACGGGGACATGCTGAAAGTCAACAGTGTTTACAGGATCACGACGCACTATGTAACCTAGGGTAGCAGCCAGTCTGTGTTGAAGCATCTACAACGGGGACATGCTAAAAGTCAACAGTGTTTACAGGATCACGACGTACTATGTAACCTAGGGTAGCAGACAGTCTGTGTTGAAGCATGTACAACGGGGACGTGCTGAAAGTCAACAGTGTTTACAGGATCACGACGCACTATGTAATCTAGGGTAGCAGAGAGTCTGTGTTGAAGCATCTACAACGGGGACATGCTGAAAGTCAACAGGGTTTACAGGATCACGACGCACTATGTAACCTAGGGTAGCAGACAGTCTGTGTTGAAGCATCTACAACGGGGATGTGCTGAAAGTCAACAGTGTTTACAGGATCGCGACGTACTATGTAACCTAGGGTAGCAGACAGTCTGTGTTGAAGCATCTACAACAGGGACATGCTGAAAGTCAACAGTGTTTACAGGATCACGACGTACTATGTAATCTAGGGTAGCAGGCAGTCTGTGTTGAAGCATCTCCAACGGGGACGTGCTGAAAGTCAACAGTGTTTACAGGATCACGACGTACTATGTAATCTAGGGTAGCAGGCAGTCTGTGTTGAAGCATCTCCAACGGGGACCTGCTGAAAGTCAACAGTGTTTACAGGATCACGACGTACTATGTAATCTAGGGTAGCAGACAGTCTGTGTTGAAGCATCTACAACAGGGACATGCTGAAAGTCAACAGTGTTTACAGGATCACGATGTACTATGTAATCTAGGGTAGCAGACAGTCTGTGTTGAAGCATCCACAACGGGGATGTGCTGATAGTCAACAGTGTTTACAGGATCACGACGTACTATGTAATCTAGGGTAGCAGGCAGTCTGTGTTGAAGCATCTCCAACGGGGACGTGCTGAAAGTCAACAGTGTTTACAGGATCACGACGTACTATGTAACCTAGGGTAGCAGACAGTCTGTGATGAAGCATCTACAACAGGGATGTGCTGAAAGTCAACAGTGTTTACAGGATCACGACGTACTATGTAATCTAGGGTAGCAGACAGTCTGTGTTGAAGCATCTACAACAGGGACATGCTGAAAGTCAACAGTGTTTACAGGATCACGATGTACTATGTAACCTAGGGTAGCAGACAGTCTGTGTTGAAGCATCTACAACAGGGACATGCTGAAAGTCAACAGTGTTTACAGGATCACGACGTACTATGTAATCTAGGGTAGCAGACAGTCTGTGTTGAAGCATGTACAACGGGGATGTGCTGAAAGTCAACAGTGTTTACAGGATCACGACGCACTATGTAATCTAGGGTAGCAGACAGCCTCTGTTGAAGCATCTACAAAGGGGACGTGCTGAAAGTCAACAGTGTTTACAGGATCACGACGCACTATGTAATCTAGGGTAGCAGACAGTCTGTGTTGAAGCATCTACAACGGGGATGTGCTGAAAGCCAACAATGTCTACAGGATCACGACATACTATGTAACCTAGGGTAGCAGACAGTCTGTGTTGAAGCATCTAGAACGGGGATGTGCTGAAAGCCAACAATGTCTACAGGATCACGACGTACTATGTAACCTAGGGTAGCAGACAGTCTGTGTTGAAGCATCTACAACGGGGATGTGCTGAAAGCCAACAATGTCTACAGGATCACGACGTACTATGTAATCTAGGGTAGCAGACAGCCTGTGTTGAAGCAGCCACAACGGGGATGTGCTGAAAGCCAACAATGTCTACAGGATCACGACATACTATGTAACCTAGGGTAGCAGATAGTCTGTGTTGAAGCATCTACAACGGGGATGTGCTGAAAGCCAACAGGATCACGACGTACTATGTAACCTAGGGTACCAGACAGTCTGTGTTGAAGCATCTACAACGGGGACATGCTGAAAGTCAACAGTGTTTACAGGATCACGACGTACTATGTAATCTAGGGTAGCAGGCAGTCTGTGTTGAAGCATCTACAACGGGGACGTGCTGAAAGTCAACAGGGTTTACAGGATCACGACGTACTATGTAACCTAGAGTAGCAGGCAGTCTGTGTTGAAGCATCTACAACGGGGACATGCTGAAAGTCAACAGGATTTTCAGGATCACGACGTACTATGTAATCTAGGGTAGCAGACAGTCTGGGTTGAAGCATCTACAACGGGGACGTGCTGAAAGTCAACAGTGTTTACAGGATCGCGACGCACTATGTAATCTAGGGTAGCAGGCAGTCTGGGTTGAAGCATCTACAACGGGGACATGCTGAAAGTCAACAGTGTTTACAGGATCACGACGTACTATGTAATCTAGGGTAGCAGACTGTCTGTGTTGAAGCATCTACAACGGGGAGATGCTGAAAGTCAACAGTGTTTACAGGATCACGGCGCACTATGTAATCTAGGGTAGCAGACAGTCTGTGTTGAAGCATCTACAACGGGGACATGATGAAAGTCAACAGTGTTTACAGGATCACGACGTACTATGTAATCTAGGGTAGCAGACAGTCTGTGTTGAAGCATCTACAACGGGGACGTGCTGAAAGTCAACAGTGTTTACAGGATCGCGACGCACTATGTAATCTAGGGTAGCAGACAGTCTGTGTTGAAGCATCTACAACGGGGACATGCTGAAACTCAACAGTGTTTACATGATCACGACGTACTATGTAATCTAGGGTAGCAGACAGTCTGTGTTGAAGCATCTACAACGGGGACGTGCTGAAACTCAACAGTGTTTACAGGATCGCGACGTACTATGTAATCTAGGGTAGCAGACAGTCTGTGTTGAAGCATCTACAACGGGGACATGCTGAAACTCAACAGTGTTTACATGATCACGACGTACTATGTAATCTAGGGTAGCAGACAGTCTGTGTTGAAGCATCTACAACGGGGACGTGCTGAAACTCAACAGTGTTTACAGGATCGCGACGTACTATGTAATCTAGGGTAGCAGACAGTCTGTGTTGAAGCATCTACAACGGGGACATGCTGAAAGTCAACAGTGTTTACAGGATCACGACGTACTATGTAATCTAGGGTAGCAGGCAGTCTGTGTTGAAGCATCTCCAACGGGGACGTGCTGAAAGTCAACAGTGTTTACAGGATCACGACGTACTATGTAATCTAGGGTAGCAGGCAGTCTGTGTTGAAGCATCTCCAACGGGGACCTGCTGAAAGTCAACAGTGTTTACAGGATCACGACGTACTATGTAATCTAGGGTAGCAGACAGTCTGTGTTGAAGCATCTACAACAGGGACATGCTGAAAGTCAACAGTGTTTACAGGATCACGATGTACTATGTAATCTAGGGTAGCAGACAGTCTGTGTTGAAGCATCCACAACGGGGATGTGCTGATAGTCAACAGTGTTTACAGGATCACGACGTACTATGTAATCTAGGGTAGCAGGCAGTCTGTGTTGAAGCATCTCCAACGGGGACGTGCTGAAAGTCAACAGTGTTTACAGGATCACGACGTACTATGTAACCTAGGGTAGCAGACAGTCTGTGATGAAGCATCTACAACAGGGATGTGCTGAAAGTCAACAGTGTTTACAGGATCACGACGTACTATGTAATCTAGGGTAGCAGACAGTCTGTGTTGAAGCATCTACAACAGGGACATGCTGAAAGTCAACAGTGTTTACAGGATCACGATGTACTATGTAACCTAGGGTAGCAGACAGTCTGTGTTGAAGCATCTACAACAGGGACATGCTGAAAGTCAACAGTGTTTACAGGATCACGACGTACTATGTAATCTAGGGTAGCAGGCAGTCTGTGTTGAAGCATCTACAACGGGGATGTGCTGAAAGTCAACAGTGTTTACAGGATCACGACGTACTATGTAATCTAGGGTAGCAGACAGTCTGTGTTGAAGCATCTACAACAGGGACATGCTGAAAGTCAACAGTGTTTACAGGATCACGACGCACTATGTAGCCTAGGGTAGCAGGCAGTCTGTGTTGAAGCATCTCCAACGGGGACCTGCTGAAAGTCAACAGTGTTTATAGGATCACGACGTACTATGTAATCTAGGGTAGCAGACAGTCTGTGTTGAAGCATCTACAACAGGGACATGCTGAAAGTCAACAGTGTTTACAGGATCACGATGTACTATGTAATCTAGGGTAGCAGACAGTCTGTGTTGAAGCATCCACAACGGGGATGTGCTGATAGTCAACAGTGTTTACAGGATCACGACGTACTATGTAATCTAGGGTATCAGACAGTCTGTGTTGAAGCATGTACAACGGGGACGTGCTGAAAGTCAACAGTGTTTACAGGATCACGACGTACTATGTAATCTAGGGTAGCAGGCAGTCTGTGTTGAAGCATCTACAACGGGGACATGCTGAAAGTCAACAGTGTTTACAGGATCACGACGCACTATATAATCTAGGGTAGCAGACAGACTGTGTTGAAGCATCTACAACGGGGACATGCTGAAAGTCAACAGTGTTTACAGGATCACGACGTACTATGTAATCTAGGGTAGCAGGCAGTCTGTGTTGAAGAATCTACAACGGGGACATGCTGAAAGTCAACAGTGTTTACAGGATCACGACGCACTATATAATCTAGGGTAGCAGACAGACTGTGTTGAAGCATCTACAACGGGGACATTCTGAAAGTCAACAGTGTTTACAGGATCACGACGCACTATGTAACCTAGGGTAGCAGCCAGTCTGTGTTGAAGCATCTACAACGGGGACATGCTAAAAGTCAACAGTGTTTACAGGATCACGACGTACTATGTAACCTAGGGTAGCAGACAGTCTGTGTTGAAGCATGTACAACGGGGACGTGCTGAAAGTCAACAGTGTTTACAGGATCACGACGCACTATGTAATCTAGGGTAGCAGAGAGTCTGTGTTGAAGCATCTACAACGGGGACATGCTGAAAGTCAACAGGGTTTACAGGATCACGACGCACTATGTAACCTAGGGTAGCAGACAGTCTGTGTTGAAGCATCTACAACGGGGATGTGCTGAAAGTCAACAGTGTTTACAGGATCGCGACGTACTATGTAACCTAGGGTAGCAGACAGTCTGTGTTGAAGCATCTACAACAGGGACATGCTGAAAGTCAACAGTGTTTAAAGGATCACGACGTACTATGTAATCTAGGGTAGCAGGCAGTCTGTGTTGAAGCATCTCCAACGGGGACGTGCTGAAAGTCAACAGTGTTTACAGGATCACGACGTACTATGTAATCTAGGGTAGCAGGCAGTCTGTGTTGAAGCATCTCCAACGGGGACCTGCTGAAAGTCAACAGTGTTTACAGGATCACGACGTACTATGTAATCTAGGGTAGCAGACAGTCTGTGTTGAAGCATCTACAACAGGGACATGCTGAAAGTCAACAGTGTTTACAGGATCACGATGTACTATGTAATCTAGGGTAGCAGACAGTCTGTGTTGAAGCATCCACAACGGGGATGTGCTGAAAGTCAACAGTGTTTACAGGATCACGACGTACTATGTAACCTAGGGTAGCAGACAGTCTGTGATGAAGCATCTACAACAGGGATGTGCTGAAAGTCAACAGTGTTTACAGGATCACGACGTACTATGTAATCTAGGGTAGCAGACAGTCTGTGTTGAAGCATCTACAACAGGGACATGCTGAAAGTCAACAGTGTTTACAGGATCACGATGTACTATGTAACCTAGGGTAGCAGACAGTCTGTGTTGAAGCATCTACAACAGGGACATGCTGAAAGTCAACAGTGTTTACAGGATCACGACGTACTATGTAATCTAGGGTAGCAGGCAGTCTGTGTTGAAGCATCTACAACGGGGATGTGCTGAAAGTCAACAGTGTTTACAGGATCACGACGTACTATGTAATCTAGGGTAGCAGACAGTCTGTGTTGAAGCATCTACAACAGGGACATGCTGAAAGTCAACAGTGTTTACAGGATCACGACGCACTATGTAGCCTAGGGTAGCAGGCAGTCCGTGTTGAAGCATCTCCAACGGGGACCTGCTGAAAGTCAACAGTGTTTATAGGATCACGACGTACTATGTAATCTAGGGTAGCAGACAGTCTGTGTTGAAGCATCTACAACAGGGACATGCTGAAAGTCAACAGTGTTTACAGGATCACGATGTACTATGTAATCTAGGGTAGCAGACAGTCTGTGTTGAAGCATCCACAACGGGGATGTGCTGATAGTCAACAGTGTTTACAGGATCACGACGTACTATGTAATCTAGGGTAGCAGGCAGTCTGTGTTGAAGCATCTCCAACGGGGACGTGCTGAAAGTCAACAGTGTTTACAGGATCACGACGTACTATGTAACCTAGGGTAGCAGACAGTCTGTGTTGAAGCATCTACAACAGGGATGTGCTGAAAGTCAACAGTGTTTACAGGATCACGACGCACTATGTAATCTAGGGTAGCAGACAGTCTGTGTTGAAGCATCTACAACAGGGACATGCTGAAAGTCAACAGTGTTTACAGGATCACGACGTACTATGTAATCTAGGGTAGCAGGCAGTCTGTGTTGAAGCATCTACAACGGGGATGTGCTGAAAGTCAACAGTGTTTACAGGATCACGACGTACTATGTAATCTAGGGTAGCAGACAGTCTGTGTTGAAGCATCTACAACAGGGACATGCTGAAAGTCAACAGTGTTTACAGGATCACGACGCACTATGTAACCTAGTGTAGCAGACAGTCTGTGTTGAAGCATCTACAACGGGGACGTGCTGAAAGACAACAGTGTTTACATGATCACGATGTACTATGTAATCTAGGGTAGCAGACAGTCTGTGTTGAAGCATCTACAACGGGGAGGTGCTGAAAGTCAACAGTGTTTACATGATCACGACGTACTATGTAATCTAGGGTAGCAGACAGTCTGTGTTGAAGCATCTACAACAGGGACATGCTGAAAGTCAACAGTGTTTACAGGATCACGATGTACTATGTAATCTAGGGTAGCAGACAGTCTGTGTTGAAGCATCTACAACGGGGACGTGCTGAAAGACAACAGTGTTTACAGGATCACGACGTACTATGTAATCTAGGGTAGCAGACAGTCTGTGTTGAAGCATGTACAACGGGGACGTGCTGAAAGACAACAGTGTTTACATGATCACGATGTACTATGTAATCTAGGGTAGCAGACAGCCTGTGTTGAAGCATCTACAACGGGGACGTGCTGAAAGACAACAGTGTTTACATGATCACGACGTACTATGTAATCTAGGGTAGCAGACAGTCTGTGTTGAAGCATCTACAACGGGGACGTGCTGAAAGACAACAGTGTTTACAGGATCACGACGTACTATGTAATCTAGGGTATCAGACAGTCTGTGTTGAAGCATGTACAACGGGGACGTGCTGAAAGTCAACAGTGTTTACAGGATCACGACGTACTATGTAACCTACGGTAGCAGACAGTCTGTGTTGAAGCATGTACAACGGGGACGTGCTGAAAGTCAACAGTGTTTACAGGATCACGACGTACTATGTAATCTAGGGTAGCAGACAGTCTGTGTTGAAGCATGTACAACGGGGACGTGCTGAAAGTCAACAGTGTTTACAGGATCACGACGTACTATGTAACCTACGGTAGCAGACAGTCTGTGTTGAAGCATGTACAACGGGGACGTGCTGAAAGTCAACAGTGTTTACAGGATCACGACGCACTATGTAACCTAGGGTAGCAGACAGTCTGTGTTGAAGCATCTACAACGGGGACATGCTGAAAGTCAACAGTGTTTACAGGATCACGACGTACTATGTAATCTAGGGTAGCAGACAGTCTGTGTTGAAGCATGTACAACGGGGACATGCTGAAAGTCAACAGTGTTAACAGGATCACGACGTACTATGTAATCTAGGGTAGCAGACAGTCTGTGTTGAAGCATCTACAACGGGGACGTGCTGAAAGACAACAGTGTTTACAGGATCACGACCTACTATGTAATCTAGGGTAGCAGACAGTCTGTGTTGAAGCATCCACAACGGGGATGTGCTGAAAGTCAACAGTGTTTACAGGATCACGACGTACTATGTAATCTAGGGTAGCAGACAGTCTGTGTTGAAGCATCTACAACGGGGACATGCTGAAAGTCAACAGTGTTTACAGGATCACGACGTACTATGTAATCTAGGGTAGCAGACAGTCTGTGTTGAAGCATGTACAACGGGGATGTGCTGAAAGTCAACAGTGTTTACAGGATCACGACGCACTATGTAATCTAGGGTAGCAGACAGCCTCTGTTGAAGCATCTACAAAGGGGACGTGCTGAAAGTCAACAGTGTTTACAGGATCACGACGCACTATGTAATCTAGGGTAGCAGACAGTCTGTGTTGAAGCATCTACAACGGGGATGTGCTGAAAGCCAACAATGTCTACAGGATCACGACATACTATGTAACCTAGGGTAGCAGACAGTCTGTGTTGAAGCATCTAGAACGGGGATGTGCTGAAAGCCAACAATGTCTACAGGATCACGACGTACTATGTAACCTAGGGTAGCAGACAGTCTGTGTTGAAGCATCTACAACGGGGATGTGCTGAAAGCCAACAATGTCTACAGGATCACGACGTACTATGTAATCTAGGGTAGCAGACAGCCTGTGTTGAAGCAGCCACAACGGGGATGTGCTGAAAGCCAACAATGTCTACAGGATCACGACATACTATGTAACCTAGGGTAGCAGATAGTCTGTGTTGAAGCATCTACAACGGGGATGTGCTGAAAGCCAACAGGATCACGACGTACTATGTAACCTAGGGTAGGAGACAGTCTGTGTTGAAGCATCTACAACGGGGACATGCTGAAAGTCAACAGTGTTTACAGGATCACGACGTACTATGTAATCTAGGGTAGCAGGCAGTCTGTGTTGAAGCATCTACAACGGGGACGTGCTGAAAGTCAACAGGGTTTACAGGATCACGACGTACTATGTAACCTAGAGTAGCAGGCAGTCTGTGTTGAAGCATCTACAACGGGGACATGCTGAAAGTCAACAGGATTTTCAGGATCACGACGTACTATGTAATCTAGGGTAGCAGACAGTCTGGGTTGAAGCATCTACAACGGGGACGTGCTGAAAGTCAACAGTGTTTACAGGATCGCGACGCACTATGTAATCTAGGGTAGCAGGCAGTCTGGGTTGAAGCATCTACAACGGGGACATGCTGAAAGTCAACAGTGTTTACAGGATCACGACGTACTATGTAATCTAGGGTAGCAGACTGTCTGTGTTGAAGCATCTACAACGGGGAGATGCTGAAAGTCAACAGTGTTTACAGGATCACGGCGCACTATGTAATCTAGGGTAGCAGACAGTCTGTGTTGAAGCATCTACAACGGGGACATGCTGAAAGTCAACAGTGTTTACAGGATCACGACGTACTATGTAATCTAGGGTAGCAGACAGTCTGTGTTGAAGCATCTACAACGGGGACGTGCTGAAAGTCAACAGTGTTTACAGGATCGCGACGCACTATGTAATCTAGGGTAGCAGACAGTCTGTGTTGAAGCATCTACAACGGGGACATGCTGAAACTCAACAGTGTTTACATGATCACGACGTACTATGTAATCTAGGGTAGCAGACAGTCTGTGTTGAAGCATCTACAACGGGGACGTGCTGAAACTCGACAGTGTTTACAGGATCGCGACGTACTATGTAATCTAGGGTAGCAGACAGTCTGTGTTGAAGCATCTACAACGGGGACATGCTGAAACTCAACAGTGTTTACATGATCACGACGTACTATGTAATCTAGGGTAGCAGACAGTCTGTGTTGAAGCATCTACAACGGGGACGTGCTGAAACTCAACAGTGTTTACAGGATCGCGACGTACTATGTAATCTAGGGTAGCAGACAGTCTGTGTTGAAGCATCTACAACGGGGACATGCTGAAACTCAACAGTGTTTACAGGATCGCGACGTACTATGTAATCTAGGGTAGCAGACAGTCTGTGTTGAAGCATCTACAACGGGGACATGCTGAAACTCAACAGTGTTTACAGGATCGCGACGTACTATGTAATCTAGGGTAGCAGACAGTCTGTGTTGAAGCATCTACAACGGGGACATGCTGAAACTCAACAGTGTTTACATGATCACGATGTACTATGTAATCTAGGGTAGCAGGCAGTCTGTGTTGAAGCATCTACAACGGGGACGTGCTGAAAGTCAACAGTGTTTACATGATCACGACGTACTATGTAATCTAGGGTAGCAGACAGTCTGTGTTGAAGCATCTACAACGGGGACGTGCTGAAAGTCAACAGTGTTTACATGATCACGACGTACTATGTAACCTAGGGTAGCAGACAGTCTGTGTTGAAGCATCTACAACGGGGACGTGCTGAAAGTCAACAGTGTTTACATGATCACGACGTACTATGTAATCTAGGGTAGCAGGCAGTCTGTGTTGAAGCATCTACAACGGGGACGTGCTGAAAGTCAACAGTGTTTACATGATCACGACGTACTATGTAATCTAGGGTAGCAGGCAGTCTGTGTTGAAGCATCTACAACGGGGACGTGCTGAAAGTCAACAGTGTTTACATGATCACGACGCACTATGTAATCTAGGGTAGCAGACAGTCTGTGTTGAAGCATCTACAACGGGGACATGCTGAAAGTCAACAGTGTTTACATGATCACGACGCACTATGTAATCTAGGGTAGCAGGCAGTCTGTGTTGAAGCATCTACAACGGGGACGTGCTGAAAGTCAACAGTGTTTACAGGATCGCGACGCACTATGTAATCTAGGGTAGCAGGCAGTCTGTGTTGAAGCATCTACAACGGGGACATGCTGAAAGTCAACAGTGTTTACATGATCACGACGTACTATGTAATCTAGGGTAGCAGACAGTCTGTGTTGAAGCATCTACAACGGGGACGTGCTGAAAGTCAACAGTGTTTACATGATCACGACGTACTATGTAATCCATGCTGTAACGGCGTACAGTTTTAGAAGGCACATGAGATGAGCCAATGCGTGCACACGGTGGCTGCGCTGCTGCCAAGTGTTGCGCCAAAGAGCGCGGGGAAGGAAATTAACATTTGTCGTCTCACAAATAACATAACATGAACCAGCATTTTAATGGTGGGGTATTCACCATTGTCATACATTTCATATATTGTGCGGCGAGGTACTTTTTTTTCAAAATCATCTAAATTGGAAACGGTTTTTTGTTTTCTGACATGCTTTCCTGGAGATTTAAATAAAGGTTCACCAATTTCTGGGCTAGAAGTTGTGCCCTGTTTCACAATACGCGTTACATTGCACGCTCTGGCAGCGAGATCCCGGCTTTGTGAAAAATTGATCCGGTCACGCACTTCCTCTGATGCCAATTCCTTAAAAAAACTGCACACCTTAAAAATAATATTTCTGGCCTGGGAGCGCAGTACCTTACCCTTACCAGGCTTTGAAAGTGACATTGTTAAAACTTCACTAAGCACAATGTAAACTTGTGAATTTTCTGCTTATTGTCACAGTTACACAAAACAGAATTTGAACCGAACTAAAGAATTCGCACGCATCTACACTGATCCGTGGTCAGTTAATTTATGAACTAAATATACGTAGTTCCTAACGACTGAAGCTGTCCGGCAAAATGAGGGTAGAATAGAACTATTTCACCCCAGGCCATTAGCACACAGTCTCGGTTAGGTGAATGACTTCTGAACAAAGGGGTGCATTTTCCAGGTAAGCGGATATAAGAGTAGCAAGACACACAACTCACTTGGACGTCGCTGAAGACGGGTGTGTGTGTGTGCGTGTGTGTGTGTGTGCGTGTGCGTGTATGAAGACGTGGCAGAATAAACAACATTTTTTCGGCGTGCGAATGCAAACACCTTGTATACACGTAAAACCGGTAGTGAGTGAACTTAGATAGTTTTGAGAATAAAGATATTAAAATACGCATTCGTTTGTTTTCCTAAAAGAAACATCCCAGGAAGTCTCACATCCTAATATAGATAAGGGTCAACATGCAATAGCGGCACAAGGAAAACCTCGACATCACCCTTCCATTCTACGTAAATTGTGAGGTACTGAGAGGGGTGACTCAGTAACAATGGGCAGCATCCTAAATCGGCGCCCAATGCAACACCCTCACGGCACTTCTTAATTTGTTACTCCATAACTGCGTAATGAAAAGGAATAAAACACACAGGCAAGATTGGAAGTTGCATACATGAGCATAAACACGGGAGTCGGTTGTTTATTCTCGAAGTGATAACTCGAGAACTATACGTCGTAGAAAAATGACATTTGTACAGGCTGCTTCAAAATTCTTGCCGCATACACAAAGGCATATTAGAATGTCAAATTTCCAGTAATAATTTTGGGCGTATGAAAAGGAGAAATCTCTGTTGCTCACGCTTGTGCTGTGCGTTCCGAACTAGGCAACGCTGCTTGTCTGTGATAGGACAGGCTCTAGGCGAGCCTCCTCGAGCTCCGCCTCATGTGCCTTCTAATACCGTGCGCCTTATAGTGACTGGTTTTAGTTGTTTCAAGCGGCGCCGTGCTTCAGGAAATTTGAGGTGTTCGTTAACACGCAGCTCCTGTGTATATATATCCCATATAGAATCTTTGAGGACTGTCGCGAGCTAGATGGATGATTCCCTCCACAATTCACACAGCTAGGATTCGGGGTACACGCTGTGTCCTTATTGGCTGATACGCCACAACGCCTCCAAACAGCAGGATGATTACATCACTCAGTATGTTCGAACGTCTAGCACTGAAACCAGCGGATAACGTTCGGGACCTAGTGGGGTACGGCGGCATGTTCATACCTACAGAAGATCTACTCTGTTAAAGAAATACCTTAACACCGTATGTTAGGGGTACTCTTTGTCACACTGTTTACGAGTTGCCGATATGCCTGACACTCTCGTTGATCGGACAGGCAGGGGACTATTCCCTGATTTGACAGACTCTCCAGACTGGGGTGGTGACAACTTCCCTACATGAGTTCAGCGATTTGTGTAGGCCTACACGGATGGGATAGGATCCCAGCGAAGTCCCATTCAGTAACTTCTGCAGCTGGTCTCATAGTTCGTCTCCATCAATATCGTATCATCTCCGAGTCTGCTCACAATGATTGCCTGGCCAGAGATCCTGTCTTTTATAGTTAACCCTTACAAGCTAAGGTCACGACAAAAACGAACTTTTTGCACATATGAATTTTCATAAGGGTCCTCTTCCAAAACTGTTGGCATCAGACTATCAACCATGGTTAAAAATAAGATTTTCACATGTAAATCATATGCAAATACTATGTTATGGTTTGAATAAAGAAATGTCTTTTGGGATGTTAGTGGTAAATAACTTAGTTTTCTTTCCTTTTAAACATTTTTTAAAATACTTTTCCATGGTATTGAAGGACCTGTAAGATGAGAGTACATTAACAGAAATTTATTTTCACACTTTTTTATTTTTATCCACATTTGACTGAATGATCTGAATAACATTGATCTCTAATTTCTTTGGTAAAAAATTACAATAAACACCTCATTGACTAATTTTTATGTATGCTATAGCATAGTACTTTTTCTCATATTTAGGTACAGAAATACAGTAGAATGTTGATTATTCAAAACAATTGCAGGTTGGGTGTTTGGATAGCAGATTTTTTGGGAAGACCAACATTCTGGGAAAACATTATACAGTGTTTTGAAAGCTGGAATAGAAATAAGACACAATAATCTTTGCTACAGAACACAAATTTATATTCTAAACTTAGTTAATATGTCTGAAAATGCTCTGCAAAATTTTAAGGTATGTCTATCACAAGGCAGTATGAAATAAAAATTTTGTTTTGTAAAAAACATTTAAATGATTTTTTGCTTCAAACTTGTAGTTTCTTTGCTGCTGAATATCTCATGAGTTTTAAAAGCAACACCACATTCTTACAGTTGCACCCACTTCATTGTGGTCTCTAAGGTTGGTAGAACAGCTAGACTAACCTATGGCATGCAGTACTGTAGCGTAGTTTTGGTTCAGCACAGCTATTTAAATTTATTCATGGGCAAGGACTTTTGGTTAACACACATTTCATATAACAGCATTCAGGCAATTGACACACTGTTATAAAATCTAATTGACTGCAATAAGGTATTTACATAGACATCGCAAAGGAGAGAGGCAAGCAGGGGCTGCAGCTGTCCCTTAGAAATTAATGAACTTAATGTGCAATCCATTTACTATTATTTTAATTTTAATGTTAAGAACAATTTTCATTTAGCACAAATTAATACCATTATCCGCAACAAATACTGTAACTTTTGACAACAAAATCATGAATTAATATTGTTTGAGTGCAAACTTCCAGCCCCCCCCCCCCCCCCCGAAAACATTCTGCCGACACTCTTGGATATTTATATACTTATTACAACAGCAAATACATATTATTTTGGCATTTTCCAAAAAGTATAACATTTTTATTCATAGAACTGTCCATTCATTTCAAACATTCCAAAGCAGGAACAAATTGTTGAGACTGCAAATATCTATAGGTCGACCCATACTTCTAAAACTCAGGAACAAGTTTGTTGGATATGGGTAATGTACCTGCTTCCACAATATCAATTTGCAATAAATTGCGTTTCTAAAAACAAGCGCATTTTTGTAAGTGAAGGTTCTGTATAGCCAAGTATTAGTCAGCTAGAATCCCTTTTATTGAAACAGACAGACACTGGAACAACTGAGAAACAAGATTCATAATGTGCACAATAAGATTAATTCAGTTGCATTGAGTTTTAATGAAATATCTAATGATTAACAAAGAAAAAGAGAAATGAAAATATAATAAGTAATAAAGACACTAAGTAACTTGCAAACACATGGCAAATTGGTATATACTTGCTATGAGATCAAACAGTTTTCCATTTGTAACCATTCAGGTTGTAACATGACTGTGTTTGCAGCAGTTAAAACTAGAGGAATATGAGGAACTGTAATGATGGCTGTCGTCTTAGTGTTGAGTATAAAAGATAGCACTTCTCTCAGATGGAGAGTTTCATGTAAATATTCTACATCTTCAAGTATTTATAAACAGATGTGTGACCTGCTTCTAGTGCAAGAGATAGAGGGGTTCTACCAAAAGTATTCTTTACACTAACAGAAGCACCACGAGCAACAAGTAACTTTACAATATCAACATGTCCATTATCACAAGCCCAGTGCAAGGGAGTGTCACCCCAGCAGTTCTTAACATTAACATCTGCCCCCTTGTCCAGAAGATGTTCACACACTGTAACATGTCCATTACAACAAGCCCAGTGCAGGGGAGTATAACCCCAGCGATCATTAACATTAACATCTGGCCCCTTGTCCAGAAGATATTCACAAATTGCAACATGCCCATGCTCTGCTGCATAATGTAGAGGAGAGAGGCCACCACCATCTACAACATTCACATCTACTCCTGATGCTAAGATCGACTTCACTTCTGATACATTTCCATCTCTTGTAAACATGAACAGTTGTTCAACTCTTGCAGCAACATTTTCTGTAGTGTCTGTACTTGTTACCTGGGGCTGCAATGGAAGAAAATATACAATCACTAATTGCAACAAAATTTTAAATTAAAACTCCCAGTAGCAAGACGTGCTGATATTCCACATCAAGCACATCACTATGAAAGTTACTGAATACAATTAAATCCTGTGTACATCTTCAATAACCAATACACATGTACTATTATATCTAAGTATGGCTCACATCAAACCTCCTGCATATCACCTTCAGATGTTCCAGGGCTGTAGCCAATCACAGGCACATTGTCAATAGTCAGCCCTAGCATTATCTCACTTAGTAACCACTACATTAACATTCGGATGTTAATAGTTTATTACAAGCTTAAAACTTATGCCAGGTATAAAGAGAATGATCACACAAGGATATACAAAAAAGTATAATTTTATCTTTAGTTGTTATGTATAACCAATTAGTTTATGCTTATGTTGTAAAAACTGATGCAGACCTTAAGCTGTTAACAGAAGCATGAATAACCTTTGTGAATGAATGTACTGTTATGCTTCCCCCTTTGTAATAATTTACCCTGAAATGCTCCGATGAGGGGACAGAAGAGGTAGATTGTTTTTAATCAGCCATGGAGAACAGAAATTGGAAACGTTACACACTAAATCAGAAAGTAAAATTTACGAGATGTGGAACTTAATCCACACAAAAGCAAAACTGCTTCAGACTTAGAAATTACTTATACCACACTATGTAAGTCATCAGTAACAGAACGAGGTGTGTGCACATAATGCAAGAAAATTAAACAAGCCAAATTAACTGATTTCTTCAAAGCAGGACAAAGTTCAGTGTAATTTTTTCTTTGTAAATATCTTGTTTGTAAAATTCTACACATATAAGCCCACTGTATTGTTTTAAAAAATATATGATGCATTATCAAAATCTCATTTATAAGCCATTCTGAGTTGCAAATCCTCCTCTTCCTCTTGATGTACGAGGTGCTCCAGAAAGTAAGTCCCGATTGCATCCAGAGATGGCACCACCAGATGGATAGGAATGCGTGTGTGCAGGAGAAGAGAGGAAGTACATGGTAACATTGCAGTAAAGTTTCAGTTTTGTGACGGCAGTGGTTGCTGCTCTGCGCTAGGAGAAAATGGCTTCTCAAATATTGTCTCCCGCCAAATGCGAGGTTCATGCAGTCATCCGATTTTTGCATGCTCAAAAGCAATCTCCAGCAGAAATCCATCGTCAATTGTGTCACCTGTATGGACATGGCATTATGTGTGACAGTATGGTAAGACAATGGTGCAGGCAATTTACGGAAGGAAGAACCAAGATTCAGAACAAAGACCATAATGGCTGAGTGTCCCTGGTGACGCCAGAGGAATTACGCTTGTGCATGGCAATGCAAGACCTCATACAGCCAACGTGACACGAAATGTGTTGAATAAGTTTGGATGGGAGGTCTTCGAACATCCACCCTACAGACCCGATCTTGCTCCAAGTGACTTTCATCTCTTCCGTCTCATGAAGCGTTTTCTGGTAGGAAAACATTTTCACAGTAACACTGAGGTGCAGAATGAAGTGACTTCATGGCTGCGGACATTGGCGGCAGAATCCTATGAGTTGGGCATACAATTAATGGTGTACCGTTACAATAAATGCCTCAACAATGGTGGTGACTATGTTGAAATGTAGCCAGTGAGTCTATCTAATTATTCCAATAAATATTTCTTACTTAGTGATGTTCTTGTTCTGTTTATCGGTCATCGGGACTTACTTTCTGGATGCACCTCGTACACATAAATCAGGTTCAACTGTATTTCCAATTTAACTTGAATCAAACATAACTGTGAAACTTTTGGATATGTTCATTACTTTGCCTAAAGATAGAATTACTTTCCATATTACCAGAATGCGGTTGGTATCAAAATTATGACAACAAATCCTTGGAACATGATATGAGGTACACTTTTAAAGCAAGTGGCATTTAAATATTTTGTTATTGCAGTAGTAATTTTCACCACGCACAACCACTTCCTACATTAATTAGTAAACCAGACATAGCTGTGAGTGACTGTTTCCCTATTGTTTGACCATTTTGAGGTATTCAAAACAAGTGAACGACTCCCCTATTAGGAAGTCACAGTGAGAAATGTTATACCAGCAAACATTCACCTCCAACTGTGTCAGGTTTATGGGCAAAGAATAATGATTGACGGAAGTGTAAGGAAGGCAGACAGTTTAAGCAGGTCATGAAAATGTTCATGATAAGTCACAGGGTGATAGACCATCTGGTTTCATGGATCATTAGGTGCAAGGTGTGGAAGAAAACATTTGCAAAGAGAAGATTCACCATATGTGTTGTTCTTTGCATTTTCCAGAACACTGTAACACAATTCCATCAATTGTGCTCAACATGAGTGACCAAAAATTTTATTGATGAGCGCAATAAGGAATCTGACTTCTCAAATGACATCCTGAGGAAGGAGATTATTTGCTAATTCAAGTACAAATGGAAAAAACATTTATGGCACATTTCAATGCACTGGCTGTCCTTCAAAATAGTCCCCAGAGCACCCATACAGTGTTGCCAGTGGTAGGGACAGCATTAAATTGCCATTCATATGTGTCATTTGTTACCAATATGTCATTAGGATATCCGTCTTGTATGGAAAGCAGTAAGACAATGCCTCCCCCACCAATCACATGTACAATCTGTTGTACCACAGCCAACCTCAGACTGCATGTTTCCGCTTCTGGTACCTACCCATCCTCACTTACAATCGGCATCTGTCAGTTGAACTAAGTACAGCGTTTCGAATGTATATAGTGCAAGAGGTAAGTAATCACCTTCATATATAGTATGACATGATGCAACAAATCCCAATGTGATGTATGCTTCAGGGTACCCAACTACAAGGTCATGAGCACCTTTATAAAACAAATCATGGCCCAGACCAGAGATTACAATTTTTAATGAATGCTGCCAGTGTATGTATTAATAACCCACATTATCTCCAAATACCTAAACTTATGAAAATAATTACAAAGCAGCTAATCTCTAACATGCATCACTAAAATATTTCTATACAAAGCACAGCTTATTTAAGGAGTAATTGGTTGAAAAATCATCCCTATGCTTCTTTAAACAGCGTCTCGTTTCAAATATGAAATTAGGTATTTCTAGTTTAGCATATGAGTCACACTGTTCCCAGTAACACAGTGTTCAGGGGTGTATTTCTGGTGAAAACTCAATGCTGAAGTTTTGTGTTAAACTCAATACTTCCTCTAATTATTGTAAGCAGGTGACATAGAAAGTCAAAATAATTTACTGTTTCACAGAATAGCAAAATATATATTTAGTTGATATATCAATTATACAGTTTTGGTGGGAATACAATACTTCCACTACTTAAAATAGCTGGATAATATAGAAAGTAAACATCAGATGCATTACACTCACATATTTTCTCTGCTCTTGTACCAACTATTCTTTCGCACATATTACTCCATCTTCTTCATGTTGGTCAAGATGAACATTTGCAGAAATTAACCTTTTGCTTATTTCCCTGTAGGTACACAGAGAATACAGTAAGCTTTGAGCAATTACCAAATGTTTTAAAACTGGGCACTACAGGAAGGGTTTGAAATTCGGTTCTCTTTCCACAGCAAAGACAAAAAAGTGATTAACAACCCTTCATTTTAGAAAAGTATAAGCATTGCAAAGCTCACACAAATGAGGAATATTTCTGTAAAAAATACAATTGGACATAAATTGTGTGTTTTATCGAGATTTGCATTTTGTGGATGATAAGATTTGGTTTACCAACTATGCAAAAGTCCTTAAGAGTACATAGGACTACATAGGATATAGCCAGAAAATTCAAAATATACATTTTGTTTGCCATAAATATCTTAAATAGATGGCATTTTAATCAAAATCGTTAAGACATTTTTGAGCATATCAAAATTTTCTTTTCAAAGGTAGTTAAGGGTAGAGGAATTTTCTTCAAAAGTGTGCAACCTTGAAAGATATTGAACTTAAATAAGTCTGAGTTTTTGTGTTGAAAGTATGCTATTCAAAGGCACACATATACAGTCCTTTTTGGATTCAGGGGGTCTCAAAACAAATTTCCACTGAAATCTTGACATCGAATTTCTGTGTTCAATTCAACACTTCCCCTACTTACTATACAAGTAGAGAAAGTAAAAATGAATATTTTGTAAACATAATCTGTGGAATAGCCATGGAAGTTTGTCAACATTTTATAAACTTAACTATATCTGGGTGAGGGAATAAGAGGAATCGATTCATTTCATTCATTTACATTTTGTTTGCCATAAAAATGTCTTAAATATATGGCATTTTCATATAATCGTTGAGACATTTTTGAGCATATCAAAATGTCCATGTAAAGTGCATTTTAGGGTGGAGGAATTTTCTTCAAAATCTTTGTGTCACATCCTTGAAAGATATTATACTTTGATATTAAGATATTAAACTTAAAGCAACTTTGGTTTCTAAGTGACTTTTCGTGTTTGAGTTATGCTGTTCACAGACACACACATACAACCTTTTTCCTAACATTCCTTTTTGTATTCAGGGGGCCTAAAAACATACTTCCAGTGAAATCTCAACACTGAATTTCTCCGTTCAATGTAATACTTCCCCTACTCACTATACGTAGTAGAGAAAGTAAAACTTAATCTTTTGTACACATAATCTGTGGAATAGCCATGGAAGTTTGTCAACATTGTATAAACTTAACTATATCTGTGTGAGCGAATGGGAGAAATCTGTTTCATAACTTTTGTGTTCAATTCTGTTGATTTCTTTCTGCATAGAGCAGACTGTACAAGAGCAACAGTTTTATTCCTAACACTGGTTGCTTTTATAGACATACACATACATAGGATTATTTACTATCTTACTCAGTAATGTGATAGACAACTTACATCAAAGTTAAAACAGTTCAACATTTATACACAATCAAGATTCACTACAAATTGCAATGTCTGGTACATTTTACTCACCTCCATGTTGCTGTTACTGAAAATGTTTCCAGTTGACATCTGGGCTTTCATTTCCTCATGTCTCTTTTGTAAATCCATCAACTTTTCCTCTAAAACTTTATTCTTCTTCTGACTTGTTTCATGTCTCTTTTCTAAATCCATCAACTTTTCCTCCAAAACTTTATTCTTCTTCTGACTTGTTTTATGTCTCTTTTCTAAATCCATCAACTTTTTCTCCAAAACTTTATTCTTCTTCTGACTTGTTTCATGTCTCTTTTTTAAATCCATCAACTTTTCCTCTAAAACTTTATTCTTCTTCTGACTTGTTTCATGTCTCTTTTTTAAATCCATCAACTTTTTCATCAAATCTTTATTCTTCTGCTGACTTGTTTCATGTCTCTTTTTTAAATCCATCAACTTTTTCATCAAATCTTTATTCTTCTGCTGACTTGTTTCATGTCTCTTTTTTAAATCCATCAACTTTTTCATAAAATCTTTATTCTTCTGCTGACTTGTTTCATGTCTCTTTTTTAAATCCATCAACTTTTTCATCAAATCTTTATTCTTCTGCTGACTTCTTTCATGTTGTTCCTCCAGTTGTGTTATCCTTTGTTCTTTATTGACCATGAGGGTATGGAGGTGTGTGTTTTCACAGAGGAGTCAATATTCTTCAACCTTTGCTCAGAGATGATCAAACTCTGTTTTCACCTTCTGCTCATGTGCAATAATCCACGTAAGAAGTTGGTGGTTAGGATGCAGTGGTGCAGTCATGTGATATCTGTAACAAGATAGATATAAAGTTATAAAGTAGTTCCGTGAACTGTTCAAAATGAACCTTTCATGCTATAGAACTTTGAACTACATTCATTTTCAGTTGCTTGTATTTCAAATAGTTGACAGTTGGCTGTCCCTGTAACTCATTTGATAGAACACTTAGCTCCTGTACAAGGGATCCCTGTCTGTGAGAATTGTTCTCTAACCAAGGTTGCTGCCTATCCTCCTCAGAACATGGAAGTGTCAATGTGGCGACATCTAGTGTATAAAATTCAATGACAATGACACTTAACACCATTACCAATATGGCAGCAGGTTCCATGGAAAAGGCTGCAAATATGAGCACTACAGTTAAAGACACAGTACAAATAGAACAAAGAAATGCGGAAAAAAAAAAAAAAAAGAAAATCCCTTCACATTACATTAGATTATTCTCAGTACACATTTGACCTTCCTGTGGCTCTCTCCCCCTTTCTTCAATCACTCATATTTTGCTATACCTGTATCTCTCAACGCTCTCCCCTCCTCTATACATGATATGAGGCCCTCGCCCTCCGTCAGAGACGCATATATTAATATATCTGATCATTCCCTCCAACCTTATCTTTGAACCTTATGTTGATATATTGAGTAAATGTCTGAACTGTCATACCTGTATGTCAGTAATATACAATCTTAACTTTGAACCTTATGTTGATATACTAAGTAAATATTTCAACTGTCACAACTGTACGTCGGTTCCTAAGTTTGAACCTTACCTTAATATATTGATTAAATTGTCAAGCTGTTACAATTGTAATAAAGTAATATACAATCAGCACACTTAAATATGAATGCAGGATAGTGATGAACACTTAAGCTGCAGATTATGGGAGGTTGTTATGAGCACAAGACATGTTTCAGGATACTCACTGGAACCATCGATGCTCCCTTCAAAAGGATATTAATTATATACACGAAATAAGCACAATACTGAGTTTCAACTAGGTAATCAAATACCAAACTTAAGAGAGAAAGTCGTCAAATGATGATGCCAACACGTGACAAAGCAGCAAATGTAATGTAGTTTCATGAGATTATTATTTTATTTTTTTAAAATTAATGTCCTCCAACATGTCATATCGAAGATGACGGCACTTGCGGTCAAAACAATAAAGCCTCAGAGATTGTAAGAAATGGCATGAAACAAGCATCAGCCAAAAAAGAGAGGTTAAAAATGTCAACTATCCTCTATCACTGGTGCTCAGCTTCACTTATTCCTCGGCAGTTCAACTTAAGTCAACCTACGTCATAGCACGTATAACCTAAACCTTTAAAATGACTGCACTCTTGGTGTTGTCAGCCCATGTACTTTGCTATGGTTTATCCCAATGTAAACAGCATGGGAAATATTCCTCAGATGTCTAGGGTGGGATGCAAATGATGGCTGCTGTGTTATATCATAACTGCTTTATTTCAAACTAAAAGGTTTATAAATGACATTTCTCTTCTATATGTATAGTATGGCATGCTAGTAAGCAATCTTCATGTATTTTCTGTATTTAAATGCTCGTTCAATAAAGGAATCTTGTAATATGAGGTTGGTTTGCAATTACATGACCTGCACTCATATTGAACTATAGCCACACAATCTTAACTTTCAAACTTTATGTTGGATACTGAGTTTGTAACAAATGTATGTGATTAATATAGAATCTTAACCGTGAATGTTACACTAATATGAATAAATGCTTAACTGTCAGAACTCTATGTCAAGTAATGTAAGAAATTAATGTTTAAGATTGTGCATGAGTTAAACACTGAACATCACTTATTGCACATATGTAGTTTTATATTACACCCCTTTATTGCAGAACTTACATGCACTATAACTGGTATTCCACCCAAGACATCATGGGAGTGTTCGCAACATCGGCACTTCCTAAGCTGCAAGACGTAGCTGAGGAATGTTTTCTTATAAGCAAAGGGGTGTAGCTGTGAAACGAGGGGAAAGCACAGCCAAAACATCACCGTAGCTAAATCCAATGACTGAAAGTAGATTTCACTCTATCACTCATTTAGGGATGCTCTGATACATACTTTGGCAACCACTCACTTTCTTCCCTCTGAAAAGCCACTATACTCCATCCAGCCTTAGATCCGCACCTTGTATCCTTCCGCGATGACCTGATGCTCATATCACCTGCGACTAATACAAATGCCACGTGTACTCATACCTCATGTTTATGTTGCAACAGAACGATATTTACTCTGCAGTTTCAGGAATAGCGTTACATTCAAGTAGTCTTTACCAGGGTTATCATATATCTTGAAAACTCACCGATAATTGCCAATGTTTAAAGTACTATATTTTGTGGTGTGCTTTGGTTTCGGTGAATTGCAGGTTACTTGTTGAAGCCTTGTGTTTACATCAGTTGCGGATCTAAGGGTCGAGCGATTATAGTTCTTACTAAGTGACATTAGTTTCAAGGGTGGGTCCAAAGATTTCGACACAACAAGTTCTTATACCATTACGTATTACTCATACTCAGGATTTGATAATGTAAGTACACTGCCGCTCTAAAGTTTCTGGGCACCTAATGAATGTAATGCAATTCAACATTTAAACTGAATAACAACCTCTGGTTATAGATCTCAGGCAAGCATATCTTATCCCATAGTCATAAACATGTGTCAGCGCTGTAAACAGACATTGACACTTCATGATATTGTTATACATGCCACTCACGCTGAGTCATTAGTGCGCAGGTGCAGAGTGAGAATAATTTTGCTGACACCCTAAGTTGCATATTCTCAGTTGTCGTGAATCACTTTGTCCATCTAAGAGCAGTTTGTAACAGTACAGTGATTCCTGTGTCTTTAAAAGTGTGAGTAAATGTGTATTTCTAGTTATTACACAATTATTACATGATTTATGAAATCATGGAGTCCACCATTGTATTTTCAAAATTTAAGCAATTTCATAAATTTCACAAAATTAAGCAAAATAAATGTATTTAATTCCAGAATATGGGCCATATGCAGACATAAAGTACTGAAAATCAGTCAGCAGTGAATACCCTTAGACATGAAGGTCATTCAATTCGACAAATATAAAAAAAGCTTAAGATTCTCAGGACAACAGTTGCCGATACCAAACAGAGACTAAGGTAGACTGGGTCAAATTAGGGCAGAAAAGGAAGTGGGAGACCTGCAGTTACAAATAAAAATGAGGATAACACTATAGTGGTGAAAAGCAAGTGAAATTCAAGCTGAATTTAATTTATGTGACGATAAAGAAATATCAGTTAGTGCTGTCAAGAGAAGACTTAAAGCAGCCAATCTGTTGGGGAAAATACCTGTGAGGAAACCTTGGTCAAACTTCTGCAGACCAACCCTGTCAAAAATTAATAAAATGGCATTGAAATAGTATAAAGGTGTTCCCCATAGTCGAAAAGCTCTGCAATATTGCATCAGGGAAAGATATTTATTGCCGAGTTTGGTCACCTGTAGTAGAACATTGTTTATGTGACAGCTAGTAATGTGCGGGAGCACCATGTTGTTTTATTGTCTTATACAGAGTGTGTAGCTTAGCTTTGGTTAGGTTAGGAGTAACTTAATTTTGGTTAGGTTAGGTGTAGCTTAGTTTTGGTTAGGTTAGGTATAGCTTAGCTTTGGTTAGTTTGATATACCGACTTACATGTGGTTGTATAGTTGATATATGAAAGAATGAAGAGCATCGTGGAATCGGATCTGCATTGAGAAAATATGCAGTATATGAAAAAGGAAGGAGAAGATTCGGGTGAACACTAATAGATGGTGTTGTGAGCAAATATATTGACACACAATTCGGGGATCAAATCGAGAAAGGCGAGAGACAAGGAGACTGTAGAGGAAGAGAGAAGATGCAAAGTGTACATAAACTATGTTTCAATATCTTTTTTCATGAGCGTTATCTCTAAAACTTTTTGGTTTTTTGTGGAACTTTGGGATGTTCTTGGGCAAATTAAGGCATTTTAGGAGACTAGAATTTTGTGTACATATTTATATGTGCCTAAAGGATATTTTGGGATAAATTTTTTTTTGACAGTGTTGGTCTGCGGAAGTTTGCCCAAAACCTCTTCTTAGGAAGATTAACAAAGAAGACTTCAGTGGGCTTTAGAACACAAAATCTGGACTACTGATAACTGGAAGAGGGTACTTTGGAATGATGAATCCAAATTTGAGGTTTTTGGAAACAGACGATGGACATATGTAAGACGATCACAAACTGAACAGATGCATACAGACTGCATAGTCCCAACAGTGAAACATAGAGGTAGGTCTGTAATAGTATGGGACTATTTTGCATTCAATGGTGTAGGTACCCTACACAATATCAAGGGAATACTTGACAAAAATGGCTAGCACAACATCTTGAGCAGATACGCAGTTCCATCAGATAAACATGTCAGAGCTTCATATTTCAGCAGGGTAATGACCCAAAACATACTTCAATTTTATCAAAGTAACTTTGATACTTTGAGTAAATGTGCAACAACTTGTGAGGGCAGACTACAGATAACACAAGTGTACTACAACACTTGGTTAATTTTCTTGACATGACTGGCTTGGACCCAATGGAGCATTATATGAAACAAATTTTACAACATGCGTGGTTCCAGTCACTATTGCATCGAATTCAAGTGTGAGCAAAATGTAAAATGGGGATATGGTAGGATGCGGAGCACGAAAAAACAGGGGAAAGAACCAAGTTGGGGATGACAACAGTGGATAGGCAGGAGGAAATAGAAAAAAGTGTGAATTCAAGAATAGTTACCTACAAAAAAAATGTCAATTGAACTAGCTAAGGAATTAATGAGGGTGAGGGGGAAAAGGTTGGGTAATCCATAAATGAGGCAATGCGGGGTAGCTACACATGGTGAAAGTGAGGTTATAGTGAAGTAGTGTAAGTGGGATAATGAAGATCAGCGCAGTATACCATGTAAACTGATTGATTAAAAAATACAATTAAGAAAGAGGGAAAGTAAATTGGGTTGGGAGATGAAATAAAATAGAAATAAACTTTAAAGGTTGAGAGCAGGGTAAGATTAGTGAAAAGGTAAACATGTGTAATGTGTATGTAAAAGGCAATTACACAGAAGGGCTACCCTAACAGCAAAGGGGCCATGGACCAGCTTAGGGGTAGCCGAAAGTGTGCAAGATTTGGTACTCAATAAATCATTCATGTACGGAATCATAATATACAAACATTTATATCCAAAGCAATCTGTATAAGTGAACTATCGAACACATCCACAAAATATTATAAGTCACTGTAATTGGGCGAGATAAGCAGTTGTCCGATAATCCATAACACGAGATGGAGAACAGGAACAATAAAGGCAAGGATAAGACAGTGTTTACACTTTACGGCACGTGGAAGGTATACAAAAGCCATTACAGAAGCACTCACATTTCATTTTAAACTATGCAGAAGTTTAGAGGTATAGTGCACATTATTGAACTGTTGAAATTATGTGAGACTGGAAATTTTAAGACGAAAAACAGACAAGTAGAAACATTTAAAGTTCTCGTTCAACTAGACCAGTACAATACACCGTTGTGCAGCACGTTTGCGCATAAGCCACTACCTGTATTCTCTAATGGTTTATCTAATAATCTAAGCACTGATATATATGGAACTAACCCACGTGTTAACCCAAAACCTAATTTACCAGCTTACCTAATGATCAAGCTCCAAGTTCTCCAGACGATTGTTATTGTTGTTGTTGCAGGTTTATTTAGTGACGCTATATCCACTGAATTCTTGGTTTCCGCGTCTTGGGTCGTTGATTTTATAGAGATGTAGATGTACCATAAGATGCAGTGTGAAGAGATGTTCTTACTACGATAGCAGTCTTTGTAGTCTTATAGTTTCATTTTGCATTTTATGAAGAATCGGAGAAGAAGCGGGGCTATATGACGAATGTTCCAATTGAAAAGCGAGGAAATATTCCAGGGGCCGGGTCCAATATGTGCGCATAGGTGAGAGTCGAGGCTCGCTCGAAACTCAGGCTACCTACGATCGGCTGATAGCCAAGAACCTGGCCACAACCTGGCATTCAACAAACATGGCTACCAGTGTGGGATGTTATGGGAAACACTTGTTAGTTTTGTTTAATTGAAAGTGAATTAGTAGTAGTATGTGCTGTTACAGTGATTGTGTTTATTTGTAAATATTGTAAATTAATCAAAATTAATTTTTCAGTAGTTTTCTTGTTGTAGTACGAGAATTATAACAGATGTTTTTCGCTGCACTTTTTAACGGTTTCTTTAGAGCAATTGAACAGTTTTTCGCCCGGTTTTCATAAGTTCTACTTGTTATAGTTGAACTACTAAATTAAAATGACTATTTTCATATATAGTATGTAATTTTAAGTGATTTAAGAAATGGTTAGGTAATTCTGCAGTGAAGTTATTCAAGAATCCATAACCTATATTGTAACATGGTGATACCGGTACTGAAAGGTGTGTAAATTCTACTTTTGTTTTAGGTGTAGAATTGAAAAATATGGGTCGACGTTGTAGTGTGTATCGATGTAAAACTAATTAGGACAATATATATAATGCAACACGCTGAAAGGACAAATATACACCCAAAAACTGAACTAAAGATGGAACTAAAGATGGTATGGGTTTTTGTTAAACCATTCTGGTTACAGTTAAATGCAATGAATGTTAACAAAACATTTACCAAGTTAATAAATAAATTTAGAAAACAGGCAGTAGCTAAGTCATTTATATTTTGCCCACCTTCATCAAAAGGGGAAAACTATTATAGGTACTTGTGTCAAATTTTGTCCCGTCTTTACTCACACATGATGGTATTATGTAGGCAACGACACCTAGGTTAATGTGTACCTATATGAACAGGATGACAGAGTCCTGTGTTATCAGAGGCAGCATCCACACCTGCCATCAATAATAATATGCAACCCTAACCTAACTTTATAACATCATATCTCAACTTTTTCTCCACTTTTACAAATTAACACAGGTATAACAGCTTAGCCAATTATTGATAATTGCTATTTTATGTGAAATTTACCAAAGCAGCATGGTAAATGTTGATAGACTGAGTTAAATTAGTATTTTGCTTCAATTTCTGGGATGCCTATCTAAAGGACAAATCCACACCCAAAAGCTTCTTGGTATGGTCACCGTATGGGTTTTTTTAAACCCAAAAACTGTAAACTTTGTAAATATTTATAATTGTAAGTTAATGTTAATTGTAGCCTGTAAGCCGGGTCCTTTGTACCGGCACCAGGCCAAACTTTCTCTCAATAAACAAAACTGAAACTGAGAACACTATATATGCCTCACTGATAATAAGTTAAAATTTATAGATTCCATGATTAATAAATATTATGTAAGGTAAGTGGATACATTGGTAAATACTTTATACAAGTGATATTGAAAAACAAGTCTTCCAGCTTCTCCGGGGTAGGCAACATATCAATATTACCATTATTTTAATATGATTGACTAGTTATAATAATATATGGGTTAGTCACAATGGGTTATTAAAAATCAAAATATTGAGAATGGAATGTTTCCATTTACATATAAATACTCAGTTTCAGTGGAATTAAGTTTGGCAATAATCACGAGCCTCATGTTTAAAATTTGATGATGATAATAACAGCAGCTATTGAGGTAGTTAATCTTTATTATATTGATATGTGATTTATTATTTATGTAACGTATTATAATATTGTGCAGGTATTTTTGTTACGTGTTTTTATTTTCAATAATGAGTGACAATTCAATGGATATCACGTCCACACGCTGTCCCTCCAAACGGGGAAGTCATATTCATGTTCGGCTTATACAGAGTGTCCCAGCATTAGACCGACAAACTTTGGGAGCTGATAGATAACATTATTTTAAACACTTTTTGTTAAGGAAAGTTTTTTTTTTGTGGTGCTTTGTTTAAACGCTAGACTAGTTAATGTTATAGATTACTGCCTCCCACCCAGTTTAAGTATTAATGGCAAAATCAACCATTTAAATTAGTATTGCATTTATCTTAGTAAGGCACACAATCTTAATCCAAGAAACAAACACAGAACACATAAATAAAACACAAACATCTGATTGTTTACAGTTAATCTCAGCTTTACTATTCCAAGTAAATGTTGGAATGCACGCCCATTGCAATTAACACACAGAGTGCATCGGCGTGTCCTATTCTGCCATACTCTCGCAGACACCAGCCATTTCTCTGGTTTAAAAGTTTGTCAGCCTAGTTTTGGGACACCTGTATGACGATCCTTTAGATTAGATACAACACGCTTTATTAGAATGGAGAGAAAAGCATGCAAGTACAACACATCAAATGAAGGACAAGCAAGTTCTGAGTTAATATACCACATAAGTTGATAATGTTTAGTTTTATTTAAGTAATGTTGTATTATGTTTGCACATCAATGAATCATTCAGCGACTGTCGATTGTCTAGTTCGGCGCTGCAGGTACCTGGCAACGTGAAAGAAGCCGTGTATTCTTGCCAGTCTCTCAGGCGAGTATAAGCCATGGCAGAGTTCTGTAGGTTTGGCACCGTTTCTCAAAAGAAACTTCACCAAGGACATATTTCCATGTATTATGGCCATATGTAGGGCTGTCCTCCCGGCATAAGGATCCTTGTAGTTCACATCAGCACCATTTGCAATCTGAAATGTAGTTAACATTTATTCAAATGTGCACCAAATATATTTTTTTCAGCAGAATTATTTTCACCTGATTTCTTATACCAGGTGTTTAAAAAGGTGTCTGATAATACAACAGGAGTTGGGTTGGTCAAAACTAAAGTGCGTTTCAACCTTAGAAGACAGTACACATTAAATGGGATGCAATGTTGCAACATGTATGCCTTCTTACATATCCGAACCCCAAATCATGTAAGAACCAACGCAGAGCGGCCCTTGAGACAATTGGTGGGGTAACAACACTGTTACCTTTGGAGACCACGACACAACTACTGGGGGCAGGCAAGTGTTGCTATAATCGTGCTGCTCAAAACATTGACCTGCACTTTATCTTTGTTAATATAAACGTCTCAGATAACACACTGATTATTCTCTACGCACATGCATAAATAATGAAAGGATGGAAACAGGGGATTCACTTCATGACAACATGACTCAGCATTAGTTCTCGCCACCTCGCGAGCTGTATCATTATGTGCAATACCATCAATATGACAAATATTATACAAATGGAAAAAATAATTTAAAAAAACCATAAAATAATTAAAATATGCAAGATGGGGGCTATAATATTGAAATCTTTGTGAGTTGCATCATCATGTGCAATACTACCAATATGAAAAATATTATCCAGATGGAAAAAATAATTAAAAACCATTAAAATATGCAGTATAGGGGCTATAATATTGAAATATTATGCATTTATCAAAAATCAAGAAAATATGCAGCTATATGCACCATAAAATCACGTCCAAATAACTGAAAATTCCATAATTCGTGCACACAATGTAAAAGCATACATTTTTAACCCCTATGAAAAAACATGCAAATGCATGAACTTCCTAGCCCTAATTATTACACATTGGCTGTGTTACTGAATAAGATGTTTAGGGCTAATTTAGCCTGTTACTGCTTCTACTGATAAAATCCCCTTCCAGAGGAAGCTAAGTGATGAAGAAATGCAAGCCATTTTTCAAGATATACCTGACGACGTGTCACAAGTGACCAATGAAGAACACGATTGAACGAGATGAGGATTTTATTTCAGAAGAAAAAGAGACAGCGTTTTCAGAAAATTGAAGTGACAGTAAGAAGAAGAATTTTCAAATCTCCATTATGCCAAAAAATGAAAGTTGGAGAGTCATTCTAGAAATAGGGAAACCATATCTGTTTACAATAGTTATGAGTTTATGACAATGAAGCTGACAATGAAGCTAACTATATAGTGGTATAGTGAGTGCTATGGATTATTATCATTATTACTATTATTGTTGTTCTTGTTTTTATTATTATTAATTACTATTATTATTATTACTATTATTGTTATTGTTATTGACTTCATATTACAAGCTGTACACCTGAACATCACAATTTATTATATTTCCATGTAGTGCAGTACAAATTGTAATGTATAGTGTACTCATATTGCGTTTTATTTATCTTTGATCAATGTAGTAAGATGATAGTAATAAAAACCATTTATATTTAAACTAAATGAAGCTAAACATGGAAATGAAAGAAAAAGTACAATTAAAAAAATTATTGCGAGCATATAAGCACAGAAATATAGCGAGGGTCTACTAGACCGCGCGCCACTAACGGCGTTCTAACAGCTTTATTCGGGTATCCATCGTTCCGATTCACATTAAGGAGCCTAGCGACGGGTGAAGCGACAAAGTGAAATGGCAGCAATTCGTATCAAACTTACCAACATTTTAACAATGGCGTTGTCCTTGGGAGTCTTGAGTGATAGACACACGCTCAGAAGCAGAGTCATTCCCTGGCTGTTAATGAGGTCAACCTTGGCGCCATGTCGCAGCAGATATCCTGCCAACTTAGGAAACGGACGGGAAAGTACCGCAATCTGTAGCGGCGTCCTCCCAAACGAATCAAAAACGTTCACCTGCAACATATGTACCACTACGTAACTCTTCTATACTCTGTACATCAAGAGATTAGAGGAGACGTAAACAAAGCCACGTGCGTTTGGACCACAGCGCGCCCTCTTAACGCTTTCGCCGTATAAATAGTCCCTTGAAGAAATACTGTTACTAAGGTCTGAAATGTCACTTAATGTTTGCTAAAGCACGAACTAAGTGTACTAAGCGTAGTTAAAGTGAAAGAATACGCAATTAAGTGAATCTGTAACCAGCCTAATTCATTCTGCGCGCGCATTATTCAGTATGAAAGTAACATGGCGGAACAAGTGAGTTGTGAAACATAAGTGCGGCAAATCGTTGCGAAGTGGTGAAAAGACAATATTGAGCGTATTTAACAAGTTCTGCGAGAAATATCCCGAACTTGCTATTGAAGACGTGATGAGATTAACATCCGAGTTTACCGATGTGTCAGTTGCAAGTATTTACAGCACACGCAAAGAAAAATCCTCAGTTGGTGAAGATACCGGTAAAAAGCGACCACGTGCCAGGCAAATGTTGGATGTGATTTGCAACAAATTTGTGAGATCTGCAATCCTCGAAAAGTTCACCAGTTCTTTGTTAACAATGAACCCCCACCTTGAGCAAAGTGCTGTTGGCAGTTAACTCTGATCCCGATGTTCCAGATTTAAAACGAAATTCCCTCCACAAGCTGCTTCTGGAGATTGGTTTCGAGATTGTGAGCAGGAAATGAAAAAGTGTTATTGTGGACAGAGATGGCGTAAGTAGCAGTTAATTTCCATGTGCTACATGTTATTTGGATCAAGTAAATATATCCTTTTAGTAGTGTAAAATGCATATTATACCTACGCGTAGCGGTAGGTAACTGTGTTGCGTCATTGTGAATGCACGTGGCCGCGGAGTGATACAAACCTGTGCTTTGTTTATATCTCCTCTAATCTCTAGAATCTAGATGAACAGAGTATAGAAGCTACTCTTACAACAAATTCTTCTTCTGCTTAATTCATCTTACGGCGGGGCTCTAATGACCTAGCTGTCGACGGGCCCTTAAACCCTAATCACTCACTCACTTCATCTTACGGCAAGGTGTCTGTAAAATTACACTGAAGAAAAGAAACGAATCCACACTTTTCTTGGGATTGTATGACTATACTTTCTCTACTAGTATTTACAGTAACTAGGGCAAACATTGTTACATCCAAATATTTGGTAACAAGATTACAGCGGAAATACACGTTTTGAGTCTCCCCGCATCCAAAACAAGAAGCATTTTTACTTTCTCTACTACGAATTGTAAGTAGAGGAAGTATTGTCTTCGATGTCGAGATTTCACCGGAAATATATGTTTTGAGACCCCTGAAAGAAAAAAAAAAAGAAAAAAAAAAGCATTTTTAGAAAAAGGTCCGTGTGTATGTGTCTGTCAATCTGGGCAGGTAACTCAAAAACGAAAAGTCGGTTAAAAACCAAATTTAATATTTAAGTTTAATGTCTCAAGGATGCCACGCGAAGATTTTAAAGAAAATTGCCCCACCCTAAACTACCGCTCACATGGAAAATTTTTCGAAAATATTGATTTTCTTGAAAATGGCTCTAACGATTTTGATTAAAATGACATATGTTTAAGATATTTTTATGACAAATAAAATGTTTATCTTGAATTTTCTGGCTATGCTCCTATAGTCGTATTTACTCTGGTTGACTTTTGTTTAACTGCTAAACCGTAAGAGATAGACCAAATCTGACTATAGAAAAAAGTGTAGATCTTGCTGAAATATTCGTTCGTTGGCAATACTAAGCAAAATCATAGTATACCTTTCTCCAGCCTCCGCTTGTTTAATAAATCCCTATAATAAACTGGCTGTACTTGTTTAAGTCCGGGCTAGGAAGACATTTAAAGAAACTAGCCTAGGTATTCGATAAACAGAATATGGAGTGGTTAAGTTGTTAATTTAGGACATTTACGCAGAAGCTGCTTCTTCAGGACTAGAAAGTCGGAGACCTGAAAGTCGGTTGTTCCCTATGGGGAACAGGAAGAATCACATGGTACCAGATTGCGACTATAGGGTGCATGAGTCAATAGCTTTGCCTCAGTTCCTTGCTGAAACCCCATTGTTACATTAGCGGTGTGAGCTGATGCATTGTTATGATGCAACAATGTGCTTCTTCCATGAAGAATGGTTGAAATACTCGGCGAACTGATGCTCAATGTCCTTGTAGGGTAGTCTTGGATCATTGTTCACACAGTGGTGATGTATCTGTCACTCTTCTCTTCATCTTTAAGAGATTGCCGCCCCCTGCAAACAAGCGCAACTCACTGGCACGCGACAGACAATAGCCCCCCCTCCCACCCTCCCCTCAGACGCTCAAGTGGCTGCGTTTCATTTAAGTCACATTTGAAGTTGTACAAAATCATAGCACGAAAATGCTCTCTCTGAATCTCCAATGCCCTTAAAAAAACGTTCGCTCTTTCCAGAGGCCGCGCCGTAGCCGAGTGGTTCGACCATTCGCTTCTCACCAAAGCGGCCCGCATGTGGGATTTGTGGTGGACTAAGCGGCGCTAGGGCGGGTTTCCTCCGGGTTCTCCAGTTTCCCCCGCTATCTCATTCCACCGGTGGTCTATCTTCATTCCACGTATCATCAGTGTCACCAATGTGTCTGCCTGCTACCATTGCATTACCAATGAGTCAGGCATTTTGACAAAGCAACAATGCTTTCACCAAGGGTGGCCAATTTTCCGTGTCTCAATACACATTTATGCTCCACCATACCCAAACTTATTAATTATAAGTCTGATAGCGATCCTTTAATGGACATCTTTAAGTTTGAGACAGGATACTGTAAGACCCCAAAAGAAAATCGTTTATGTGAATATTTGTTAAGAGTGTAATTTGTTTTTGATGTTGGTATGAGTTGGTTAAATGATGAAAATGTGTTACTAATGTTCATTGTTACAAACAATTAAGTTTGTTTAAAGACGTCATAAATATTTCCATATTTAATTTTAATATATATGTATAAATAAAAGAATTATATGTGTTCAATATTAAAAGCGAAAGGAGGATATCTAAGGATCGCTTCCCTAACAATGCGGGAACTATTTGATGAACGCATACGCGGATGTACACAAAAAGAAGTGTAATCAGTGTTGCCAACTTAGCCTTTTTATGGCTAGATCTGGCCTTTTTGAGAACCTATCTAGCTATAAATTTTCCAAAAAGCTACAAATAGCTTTTCTGGCCTTTTTTCTAAGCTTCATTAGCCTTTTCTAGCCTTTTTCATTTTATACTTATCTACCGGTACCTTTAAAATAATACAGAATTTAATCTCCCTACTGCAGCTATTGCACGTAATTATATAGTCCTTTTGGTGAATTTCCGAACTTTTTGAATCTGGGAGTGTGGCTTCCACCAAGTTGTGAGATTCTTTGGCACTTTCTAGAAAAAGCTCCCTGAGTGTATCTCGAGCCTGTGGACAGCATAGCTCAAGAACGAAAAGTTGGTTAAGAACCAAAGTTGGTATTTAAGTTTAATGTCTTTCAAGGATGCGCACGAAGATTTTGAAGAAAATTGTTCCATCCTAAACTACCCTTTACATGGAAAATTTTGATTTTCTTGAAAATGGCTCTAACGATTTTGATTAAAATGCCATAAGTTTGAAATATCCTTATGACAAATGGAATGTACATTTTAAATTTTCTGGCTATAACCTCTGTACTCCTATTTACTCTGGACGACTTTTGCATAACAGGTAAACCGTTAGAGATAGACCATATCTTACTATGAAAAACTGTAGATCTTTCTAAAATACACAATTTATGTCTGACTAATTTTTTTTATAGACTTAACCATTACGGTGATATGCCTTGTTATTTGTATTTCTGTAAAATGGAACATCGTTATTCAATTTGTTACATTAACCCTGCAAAGAGAACGGAATTTGAAAGCTTTAAAAGATTTGACAATCACCCTAAGCATACTGTATTCTAACATTCCCCTTGCACCTACAAGGAAATAAGCAATAAGATAATTTGTACAAATGTTTATATCACAACTAATACGAGGAAGAAAGAGTTTGTAGGAATGGTTAGTACAAGAGTAGAGAAAGTCATGTGAGTGCAGCACATGCGAAGTCCCAGACGAAATATTGAAGCTTGTTGGTACAAATGCTGCATACCTGCAAGAACCTAAGGGAGATCCCAGCTGTTCTTTAACGACGCTGTCAATTGCCAGGATCACATCAGCGTCGCCGGTGTGCCGGAATTTTGTCCCGCAGGAGTTCTTTTACATGCCAGTAAATCTACTGACATGGAGCTGTCGTTTTTAAGCACACTTAAAAACCATCGGCCTGGGCCGGGTTTGAACCCGCGACCTAGGGATCAGTAGGCCAGCGTCTGAGCCACCCAGACCGACTGCTGCAGCAGTAGAAATGAGGCAGAGGGGACATGGGCGTCGCGAAACGGGGGCAAGGGGGAGGGGCCGCGGCCCCCCCTTGGATGTTGCGAACTTAATGGGCAGCCTGTTACTGACTATTAAACTATTATTTTAATTTTGGTATAAAGAACCATTTTTATTTAGCACAAATTAATACGGTTATCTGCAACAAATATTATAAAATTTTGACAGTAAAATAATTATTTAATATTATATTATTGCAAATTTCCAACATGTGCCCCCCCTCCCTCCTGGAAAAAAGTCTGCCGACACTCATGGAGGGGGATGACGAAGACCACGTTTATTTTTGCTAGGTGATCCATGCGTATTTTTTAATAATGTAGTTTTCTAAAGTTTATATAGGTATTAAAATATAATATAGCCTTTTCTAGCCTTTTTGGCAAGCCTGTTTAGCTTGTTTTATTGAATTGTGGTTGGCAACACTGAGTGTAATGCGTCGCCAATTGTCTAGTCATTAGCGTCTATGTGTTTGGTATAGATGGACGTATTTTTATGTGTGCGCGTCATAAAATAGTGAAAGTAAATGTACTAAGTGTTTAAAGACCGTTAATTTGTGTAAAATAAGTGAGACATTAGCTAACTTTAATCAGTTAGTTAATACGAAGTGCGTGATTAAATAAAAGGAGGTAAAATACACTAAGTGTAAAGTGATAGAAAACACATTTAGCGAAATATCGCTAAGTTTTCAGACATTAAATCTCGGCGATGCTAGGGAAGTCGATCCACTGAAATAAAAGACTTGTAACTGTGATGCTATTTAAATACTGTGAACAAGAAGGTGCAAATAAAATATTTCACCAAAGTTAAACCCGAGTGTATGTTCATTCCATCCAGTACCATGACCCGAGATAACGAAAGAGTCAAAAGCTCATCACCATCACCGTATTAATTGTAAAAACAGCACCAAGTTCAAGCTTTCATTAAAGGACTGCTCTTCATCCAATCGGACAGTTCAATTCTCATTAAAGGACAGGTGATCCATCAATCAGGGAATTCCCATGCAGCAATGGCAACGCGCAATATCGATTAGTTCTCGAAACGCAACTGGCGCGAGTTTAGAAAACACTAGAATGTCGGACACTACTGACAGTGAGATGCAACTTACACAAATTTACCTCAATACAGCATCAACTTCCAATAATATTGCACTAAGCACAGTGCCTAAGCAAATTAATTTCACTAATTGTACAATAAATAACTTATACACGAAATAAAGTTTCAAAATATTCAATTTGCCTTCTATTTTTCAATGTTACGTAACATTCCAAGGTTATCATTTTCATCATGCAGCTGTGACGTGCTGGAAACGAATCGATCGTTTAGCGCCTGCGCACAACTCCAAATATCAGCTGATGCAATATGTAGGTCATTGTCCCTGGTGAGTGTACAGCATTTTACAATATTTCAACTATACAATTAAGTATACGTCGATACGGTTGTATAAATTACTAATCTTGACCTTCGGATAATCTGTCGCGGTAAGTTTTGAATCAGAATGAACAAGGGCATGACGAAAATGGCCGAATAGGAGCGGACGCATGCGATTAATAGGAAGCAGGTTATTTATCGCAAGATAAAAATGGCGCATGGAAACGTAAACTCCTTAGCTCGTATAGGAAATGAAGTGTCTGATATTGTTTCCCGCTAAAGCAAATGCAATACATCATTTAATGCGTAAGGTTCACTGGGCCCCACATTAAGAAGTCATTTTCTATCTATTGGACTTCTTATGGAGCTCTTGGACTAAAATTTGAATTTTCTACAGTTTTATAGGTGCTTATGAAATCAATGCTAAGGATGTTTGTGTTATAAACCACCACACCAAGTTTCAGCGCAATCTGTTTTATGATTTTTAGGAAATTAAATATTCAACTTATTCACAATGCGAAAATACCCTAATAGTCAAAATATTCCATGCGCATCGAAAACTAAAATGTCAGAACATGTTTATTATTTTATAAACTCTAATTGCCCAACAAATCCCACCAATCTCTGGCAGGAAGGAAAAATAAATGGCTTATAAAGTAATTACTTTCTTTGTTTTGATGGACATTGAAAATATTCTTTAAAACTTTTTGTCTATTTCATTTTTTAAGGCTAAACAAGTTTTCAGATTTTTAAAACGAAGACTGAAGTTGAAGTTAAATAAATGGAGCACGTACTGGAAAAATCTGATGTGTTACACTCACATGACTTTCTCTACTCTTGTACTAACCATTCTTACAAACTCTTATTCCTATATCTTCTTCGTGTTAGTTGAGATAAACATTTGTACAAATTATCTTATTGTTTATTTCCTTGTAGGTACAAGGGGAGTATTAGAAAACAGTAGACTGAGCGATATTCAGATCTTTTAAAGCTTTCAAATTCCGTTCTATTTACACGGTTAACATATACAAAATGAATAAAGATGTTCCATTCGACGGAAGTACGTTTTCCAAAACTCACACAAATAACAGGAAATATCTCCGAAATGGTTCACTCTAAAAAAAAAAAAAAAAAAAAAAAAAAAAATTTGGACATAAATTGTGTGTTTTAGCAAGATCTACATTTTTTTGTATGGTGAAATTTCGTCTATCTCTTACTGTTTATCAGTTATGCAAAAGTCATCCAGAGTAAACCGGACTACATAGGCTATAGCCAGAAAATTCAGGATATACATTTCATTTGTCATAAACATATCTCAAATATATGGTATCAAATCAAAATCGTTAGTCATTTTCAAGAAAAAAGTAAATGTTCGAAAAATTTACCATTTGAAAAGTAGTTTAGGCTGCAGGAATTTTCTTGAAAATCTTCTTGTCGCATCCTGAAAGACACTAAACTTAAATACCAACTTTGGTTTATAACCAACTTTTCGTTTTTGAGTTATGCTGTCCACAAACTGACACACACACACACACACACACACACACACACACACACACACATACACACACTTTTTCTAAAAATGCTTTTTTTGAGATTCAGGGGGCGTCAAAACATATATTTCCGGTGAAATCTCGACATCGATTTTTTGGATGGAATGCAATACTTCGTGTAGTTACTGGTAGAGAAAGTAAAAATGTAAATCTAAAATACAGAAAAACCAATTTTTCTACACACATGCGTCAGATTATCTATTTGGTCTAAGACTGCCCTACTGCATATTTTAAGTTATGGAACTACAAACTTTGATGGAGAAATTGAAGCAATTCGAATGGCCCTACAAAATCTTTTGTTCAGAATTTCACATTTTCATCAAGCAGTTATTCTCTCAGATTCCAGGGCAGCAATTATAGCAATTACTTCCAAGTTGTCACCAAAAAAACCAAACAATTATAGAATGTTGGAAAATCCTTACCCATCTAACAGCACTTCAAAAACACCTAGTCTTCCAATGGATACCAGCTCACTGTGGACTGAGTGGTAATGAGAAAGCTGATTTTCTTGCGAAAAAGGGTACCAGCAGTGTACAAAAATCTATAGTTAATTTACCATTTTATGCAGCTATAAGATTAGTCAACTCTGAATTCAAAAAGATTATTGCAAAATATTACTATGAAAAATCAAAGAATAAAAGCTGGGAACTACCAAACATTCAAACAGTAATTCCTGAGTATCCTGGAAAAACAGCAGTTGCAACCTTCAGGTTGATTACAGGACATGATTGTCTGGCAAAGCATTTAAACAGAATTGGGATATATTCTTCACCACTCTGTCCTCTATGTGATCTGCAAGAGGAAATGGACCGAGACCACCTTCAAATATGCCCGGCCACTTCTAGTGCCCTTCCCATCCATCAGTGAAAGATATTGGAGAGCAAGAGGATTAATGGCTTCATTGTCAGAATTCCAGCATTAGCTACCAATATATGCATAAACCTAAAAATCGTCAATTTAGTAATTTCTCTGTCATTTTTCAATCCAAGTGCCTTAAAGACGTATAAGTAAAGCAAAACTTGGTGAATCGTCCACAAATATCAGAAGCTTGTTGAATCAATCCACCATTTACTTGAAACTATATTACATATCTGGACGTAATTACCGATAGTTACGGGGCGTTACGATATCTTATCGGGACAACCTCGTACTGTGACGTTATCGTCTCAAACATGAATTACCCGGGAACAAGACACGATAAGCTGCAGCACAAGTGAAGTAACAAAACTTCACAATTGCCCAATCAAAGGCCAACTGAAGCAGTACGAACAGTCGTGGATATTTCGTGCTTTCCCCTGGTCAGTAGGCGAATCCTGTTGTGGTTTCTCATCTGCCATGATTTCCCTCTCTGGGCAACTCCATTGTGGGACATGTCTTCGAGCCAGCAATTGTTAGGCATTTCTGCGCGTCTCTGTGGCCTATAGTCTCCTGTGGTTCCTTCACCTCATCCCTTCCCTCTGAGGGTGATAACTGCAATCAATTTTACCTATGTGACAGCCACGAGGTGTCCCCCTTCGTTGTATATCTTCTACCCTCTTCATGATTCTGAACTTGTACAAAGAGCTTCTTCTTTACCTGATTACCCTTTCCCCCTAGGACTCACAACCCTGTGCCTAGGGTCAGACGCCTGCCAGGGAGGACAGGAACCTATGCACCGGACAGAGTGAACACCTGGAAGCGGGTGGTCAATATGAGAGTGAGGAAGAGGGTGATATAAAATTCAGGCGAAATGGGTGAATGGAAAGGTGATGATGGAGCAATTGGTGGAATGATTGGAAGAGGAAACGGGAGAAAACCCACCCAGAAGCCGCTTCATCCACCACAAATGGTACAAATGCGGGTCCCTGGGACCGAACCCGGGTCGCCTAAGTGGTAGGCGAACGGTCTAACCGCTCGGCCACGACGCCGCCCTCCTCATACAAAGAGCACCAAATAAAATCTTAGGCGAACTTTGTATCGCTTTCTGGGCTCTTCACCGCTAACCTCTCCGCTCATCAAGTTTTCCCTTCACATTTTTAACCCTTGAAAAGCGTGTTCTGACTAGGCGATGACGTATGACTACCAATCACGATAAGAGGTATGTATGATAAACCGAAGTCACTCGCTCTACCTCTTTGTCTTTAAACATATATTTCGTTCCTATGCCATTTACTGTCCTTTATTATGATTATTGGCCTATTTATCAGGTGCAGCTCTAGGAACTCCTAGAGGGCGCTGCTGTCGAACACGGCAACAGGAGTTTTCATGTCTTTTACGCAGTCATACTTCTAATTACATCACAGAAGACCATTTCCAAAGTTGTTGTTTTTTTTTTTTTTTTTGCAGATTAACCAACTGCTGAAGTATTTTACTATTTACAGCAGTTTGTGGTTTCGATGCTGAATTTGTTTCAGCCATTTAGTTCTTAAAGTTATTGTCTGAGATGTTAAACACAAAAGTTGTTTGAGAGGTAGAACTGGAACTTAAAAATTCAATGCCACAACTGGGATTTGAACCACAGACCTTCCGCTTACCGGGCGGACGCTCTAACCACTGAGCTATTGTGACAAACTGCCAACAGTAAGTTTGTTGGCATAAATAAATAATAATTACAAAAGTTGTTGTTGGCTAATGCTGGATTTCTGACAATGAAGTCGATCTGTTCTACAAGATGGATGTGAAGGGAGCTAGAAGTGGCCGGGCATATTTGAAGGTGGTCTTGGTCCATTTCCTCTTGCAGATCACATTTGCAATTCTGTTTAAATGTTTTGCCAGACAATCATGTCCTGTAATCAACCTGAAGGTTGCAACTGCTGTTTTTCCAGGATACCCAGGAATTACTGTTTGAATATTTGGTAGTTCCCATCCTTTTTTTTTTTTTTTTTTTCCATAGTAATATTTTGCTTTTTTTATATTCAGAGTTGACTAATCTTCTAGCTGCATAAAATGGTAAGTGATTCTGGGTATAGTGAAGGAACTCGTGGAGCGGGTCCATTCTCAGCTACGCGGACGACGGTCCAAATGTGCTCTCGCTACTCTCGACGTCCGAAATGCTTTCAACTCTGCTCCATGGGGAGGCATTTTATCGGAGCTTGGTTCCCGGCGGATAGCTCCACACCTATACAGTCTGTTGGCCAGTTACTGGGACGATCGGCTGCATTAGTGGGCAGTCATAGTCAAATGTACATGATATGTGGTGTCCCGCAGGGCTTGGTCTTAAGCCCTACCTTATGGAACGTGTAGTTTGATGGGATTCTGATGTTACCTATGCCCCCAGGGGTCATTCCTACGGCCTATGCTGACGACCTTGCAGTAATTGTTATTGCTAATGATGCAGCCTCTTTGGAACTAGCTGCTAATGAAGCTCTCGCTGCCCTAGATCGTTCCCTGACTGCCAAGAGATTAGAATTGGCGCCACATAAGACTGAAGCGGTACTTCTGGTGGGTGGTCAAAAGGTTCAAGCAGTCCACCTTGAGCTTGGCACTTCGGTGATCCAGAGTCAGGATTCCCTGAAATATTTAGGCATACATCTCGACCGCAACATGTACACTGGTACTCACGTGCGATCCACCGTCACGAAGGCAAGCGTGGCCGTGGCTCATTTGAGTAGAACCATGCCGAATGTTGGAGGCCCTAAGGAAAGCAGTCGGCGACTTCTCTTCGCAACATTTGTGTCTACCGGCAGAGGCCTTCTCAGTCTCACGCATGCTCACATCTGGAAGGTGGTTAAACAGTTGCGAGATTTTATCCCGCAAGCGCCGGGAAATGAAAGACATTTAAGACCTACACTGAGTACTGAGACTGTGGTTACCATCTTGAATCTCCTCTTCTTGAGGTAAAGCCGCCTGTGCATTTTCAAGAAGTTCACTTTGATTGCTACCGGGGTTTTTTAGTTGGTAAGAATTCAATTTGCCAGAGGCGTCTTTCGCAAGATTTTTCCCCTGAAAAAAACTCTACTATTGCTACTACTACTGCCACTACTCCTACTACTACTACTACTACTCCTACTACTACTACTACTACTACTACTACTACTACTACTACTACTACTACTACTACTACTACTACTACTACTACTACTACTACTACTACTACTACTACTACTTCTACGACGACGACGACCACTGCAACCGCTGCTGCAGCTGCTGCTACTACTACTACGACCACTGCAACCGCTGCTGCTGCTACTACTACTACTACTACTGCTACTACTCCTACTACTACCTAGAATGTGTATTTTCGGGGAACCTTAGTAACAACTGTTTGGTGGAACACAACACATCTTATTCCCACAGGTAAGTAGATGAAGTAAATATATCACTGTGAATGTTGTGTGCTACAGAGAACCTTGAAACAGGTACAGAGAGACTTGGAACTAACCTCAGCGCCGTAGTGTATCAGTATTTTGACCATTTCGATGTGGCGCAGAAATGCAGCTTCATGCAACAGTGTTTTACCTGAATATTGTTGATTTACGTCTCCGCCAGCTCTGAGAAGCTTTCTCACCAACTGCAATTATTACAAAAACAATATTACATCACTATCTCTGCACAATATATTAGAATGTGTGTGTGTGTGTGTGTGTGTGTGTGTGTGTGTGTGTGTGTGTGTGTGTGTGTGTGTGTAACGCAGGGGGACACCTCGACCCCCCGCCCCCTAGGGAGAAGGTATGAGGTGAAGTGAGATGGAGGCTTGTGAGAGAGCGGAGCCAGCGAAGTCTAGAGACGCACAGAAGTCCATATCAGTTACAGATATTGCCACCTGGTACGCGACCGAACTGTGTCCTGTGTCCAGAGAGAACGATACCAAGTCGATACGGGTGACTCGCCAAGCAGCCATTTCTAAATTATTAAAAAGCAACCAAGCAAACTTAAAATACTCAAAAACTGCTACTGAGTCCAAGAAGAAAGCAAGAGAGTACCCTATATATGGTGCTGGGGAATTTTAAGTTGGTTGGATTTAGTTAAAAGTACAGAAGTATATTGTTAAACCTTAAAATCCATTTTTCTCAATTCCTTTTATTTTTTTCAGCATTTGTCACTATTCAAAATGCATATTGGACCCTAGTTTACAATTTATTGCCTTGAAATTTTTAAGAAAGCTTCAGGAATTAAAGTATTAAAATGTATCATGCGCTGGTTAAAAAAAATTAGATAATTGAGCTGAAGTTAAATACTTTTCATAACTCACACTGAAAAATTTGAAAGTATCAATAAGCTGCGCACAAAACATGTTTTTCTTTTAAGCTAATTATTAAATCTAAGCAATGACGATATGACAATTTGTTTATATCTATATACTGAGCTCAAATTAAAAATTTAGGAGAGATACAATGAACTGTAGGGTCCAAGGGTCAATTCGTATTAGTATATCAATAAGTGATTTATTATTAATAAATATATTAATAATTTAAACACGGTATGACATAGCACATTGAATCTTGTATATATTTTATGTTCTGAGTGTGGAAAAAAAACCTTGAAAGCAATCAGAAGAAAGCCGGAGTTTTTAATTTTCATAGATACATTGCCTTAAAATCGATTGCAAAATTTGTACTGAACAGACAGACTGGCGGTCGGACAGGGAAGTAAAGAGGGCATCTGCCTGCTGAGCAGAGGGTCCCGGGTTCGATTCCCGGCAGGGTGTAGGAGTTCTTCTCCAGACAAGAATATTCCGGGAAGTGTGAATGTAATGTTTGAAGTCCCTAAAGACCAAACTCGCACTGCTAACACTGTTAAACGAGTACTGCCATTGCCTATAGGCAATATGTTCCATAGAAAAGACCTCCGATATAACCTTTGCAGTTAAGTTTTGTATTTAAATGTTTTAACGACGCTGTCAATTGCCAGGATCATGTCAGCGTCGCCGGTGTGCCGGAATTTTGTCCCGCAGGAGTTCTTTTACATGGCAGAAAATCTACTGACATGGAGCTGTCGTTTTTAAGCATACTTAAAAACCAGTGGTCTGGGTCGGATTTGAACCCGCGACCTTGGGATCGGTAGGCCAGCGTCTAACTAACTAAGCCATCTAGACCGCCATTTTCATAGTTGAAGCCGGGATATAATAACATATAAAAATCTGATGTATTACACTCACATGACTTTCTCTACTCTTGTACTAACCATTCTTACAAACTCTTATTCCTGTATCTTCTTCGTGTTAGTTAACATAAACATTTGTCTTATTGTTCATTTCATTGTAGATACAAGGGGAATATGGGAATGCAGTAGAATTTGAGCGATAGTCAACTGTTCTAAAGCTTTAAAATTCCGTTCTCTTTGCACACTTAACATATAAAAAATTAACAACGATGTTCCATTTGACAGAAGTATAAGTTTTCCAAAACTCACACAAATAACAAGGAATATCTCCGAAATGATTCACTCTAAAAATAATTTATTCAGACATAAATTGTGTACTTTAGCAAGATGTACATTTTTGTATAGTAAGATTTGGTCTATCTCTTGCAGCTTACGAGTTATTCTAAAGTCATCCAGAGTAAACAGGACTTCGTGGGCTATAGCCAGAAAATTCAAGATATCTACTTCATTTGTTGTAAAAATATATCAAAGATATAGAATTTTAATCAAACTCGTCAGAGCCATCAAACTTTTCGAAAAATGTTCCACGTAAAGGGTATTTCAGGGTAGAGCAGCTTTCTTCAAAATCTTGGTGTCACATACTTGATAGACATTAACCATAAATACCAACTTTGTTATTTTACCGACCTTTCATTTTTACTTTCTCTACTGGTAAGTAGAGGAAGTATTGTATTCCACCCAAAAATTCGATGTCGATATTTCACCGGAAGTATGTTTTGAGGCCCCCTGAATCCAAAAAAAGCATTTTTAGAAAAAGGTCCGTGTGTGTGTCAGACTGTGGACAGCATAGCTCAAAAACGAAAAGTCGGTTAAAAGTCAAACTTGGTATTTAAGTTTAATGTCTTTCAAGGATGTGACACGAAGATTTTGAAGAAAATAGCCCCACACTAAACTACCCTTTACATGGAAAATTTTTTGAAAATTTTAATTTTCTTGAAAATGGCTCTAACGATTTTAATTAAAATGTCATATGTTTGAGATATTTTTATGACAAATGAAATGTATATCTCGAATTTTCTGGCTATAGCCCCTGTAGTCGTATTTACTCTGGACCACTTTTGCATAACTGGTAAACCGTTAGAGATAGACCAAATTATACTATACAAAAAATGTAGATCTTGCTAAAATACACAATTTATGTCTCAATAAATTTTCTTGTAGGGTGAACCATTTCGGAGACATTCCTTGTTATGTGAGAGTTTCGGAAAACTAAGAACTTTCGTGAAATGGATCATCGTTGTTCATTTTTTATATGTTAAATGGGCAAACGCAACAGAATCTCAAACATTTGACTATCACTCAAAGCCTACTGTATTCCCATATTCCCCTTGTACCTACAAGGAAATAAGCAATAAGATAATTTGTACAAATGTTTATCTCAACTAACACGAAGAAGATACAGGAATAAGAGTTTGTAGGAATGGTTAGTACAAGAGTAGAGAAAGTCATGTGAGTGTAACACATCAGATCTTTGAGTTATGCTGTCCATAGATTCACACACACACACACACGCGCGCGCGCGCGCGCGCGGACCTTTCTCTAAAAATGTTTTTTTTTATTCAGGGGACCTCAAAACATATACTTCCGGTGAAACCTCGATATCGAATTTTTATGTGGAATACAATACTTCCTCTACTTACTATAGAGAAAGTAACAGAGCAAGAGAATTAAGGTGATAAAATGACACAGTTAAATGTAAGTGATAATGAAGCCAAGCCGATGTGCAAATACTTCCCGTGGGATTGGACGTAAAACCTAAGTTGTAAGACTGGAGCGTTATACAAGAGTTATTGCGAATAAGAACAAATTTTAATTTGTGTGTTCTAAAGTAAGAACAAATTAGAAACTAAAAACTTCACTTATCTTAGTAATGTTGCAATAGTTTAATTTATAGGTTAATAAATATATCCCTTAATAAAGATGAATTTGACACAGAATATAAACACATTATTAACACTGCAGTAATTAATGGTTTTAATACAGATTTTATACATAAAAAGTTAGAAAAATTTAAGTATCAAAAAGCTGTTAAAGAAGTTTCAACCCTTAGAAAAATAAAAGATAATTGTATTTTTAAAAAGTTGACTTACCATCCATGGGCCAATAAAAATTTACAACGATTTTTAAAGAATATGGAATAAATCTGGTCACTCAAAATAAATTTAATATACAAAATTTACTTAATTTTTCTAAAAAAGATAAAATACCAATTATAAAAAATCTGGCATTTATCAATTTAGCTCTTTATATTGTGATAAAGTTTATATTGGTAAAACTAAACGTCATCTAGAAACCAGAATAAAAGAACATTTTAGAAATATTAAATATAAACAAACTGATAAATCAGCTGTGGCAGATCATTTTTTGGTCTTTTAATCATGAAATTAATCCAGAGGTTAAATTATTAAAACAATTAAGTGGTCCGATAGATTTAATGGTTTGGGAAAAAAGTTTTATTTTAAAAAACAGGAACCGTGTTATGAACTTCGAATTGCCATCTATAGATTGTATTTATAAATTTTTGTTTTCAAAGATTGGTAAATAAAAATTGAATATCAGTATTTGTTTTTGTTTTCAGAAAAAAATGAAAGATTGTAGCTTTGGTAACAAATTTGTTTGTATAGCTTTGAGAATGAGTTGGAGATAACTTGAAACTCTGGGTTAGCTTGTTCAAGGAGAACATGCAATGTTATTAAGATAAGTCAAGTTTTTAGTTGCTAATTTGTTCTTACTTTAGAATCCTGTTGCTTCACTGTTAATAGCTTCAATTTTCCTTATTTAATTTGTGTGGCTTGTGTTAAAAGCTGTAAATAACATTTACCTTTAGCTGCCTGTGGAAGACCGCCATGGTGAGGGCCGTTGCGCCGTAGATGTTGTGCGCGTTGACATCAATATGTATTTCCCGCAGAAGGATGCGAATGATCGGGATGTCCACATTTTCGACAGCCACGATCAAAGGAGTGTCTCCACGTTGATCTCTGCAGTTGATGTCTGCCTCTAGCGCCAGCAGTGTCTTCGTTTCCTCGATGTCATGTTCCTTGATTGCATTGAGAAGTCTCAACTCGCGCGGTTCAAGTCCATCGTACGACCTCACTGACACAAATGTTCCATTCACATCACTTTTACTACCCACTTTTCAACAGCGTTCTTAAAAATTGTGTGTGCTATGATCACGTTACATTCCCTATTCTCTAACGGCTGTTAGCAACTAACAAATTAATATACCAGGTGAGTCAGCCGCGCCTTATTTTTTTGGAAGGTAGGCCACCCATCTAACGGCATGTGCGCCTTAGTCCAGTTTTGCGCTTACTAAAATGTATTGCTTGACGTTCTTAAAGAAAGGAATGCGTAAAATTGAGAGCAACAGTGCTTTAAGGGACAGAACGTACTCCTCGCTAAAGTACACCTCAAAAACATACGACTCGTTTACTGAGAGCGAATTGCGGTTTCCGGCCGATTTTACAAACTTTTTATTAGAGTATACATAGCAACGTAATTCAGTAAACGCCTCGGAAAAATTGGACCTATCATATGAGTACACTAACAACGTCAGCTAAAAAGAAAATGGTGGATTCTTGTACTTAGAGCAGGGATTGGCTGCTAAAAATCAGGAAAAATTTAGACACGCCCCATCCATCATTGGACCCGTACAGTCAAAACGGACATATTATTAAATAACAGTTTATTTACATTTTTGCGTGAACTACGCCTCGTGCATCTCAATTATTATGCACAACAGCTTTTGCTATTTAAGTAATAATATTAAAACGCCCAGTAAATGATTAAAACTGTCTTAAAAGGCTAAATCAAGCCCGAAAACTTGCGAGGTGGCAATGGCATAGCGCCAGGTATACAAGTCCTACTATTGGACGTGGTACGTGCTTTCAGGAAGTCTCGAAATAGCTGAATAGGATTGTGACGGGTCCTCTGCGCTTAACCCCCAATGACACAGGTTCGAGTCTCAGCATTGTAAATATTTGTTTTATGTTCATCAAAACTTGGAAACCGAATTCACAATAATCTAATTATGAAGTCCCTGAGGGTTTAGGACATTATAATTTAAATCATTTTTGGTTGTCTGCATTTTTAATAGCACAATAATTCATTGTGTGCAAAATTGAGTTTAACTTCCATGTTAAACTCTGAGAATATAATTTCCTTGGTTTCTGTGTTCAAATGTGTTTGAATTATCCTTATTTCAATTGCACCTACCTATAGGTGTGTTTAAACAACTACATAATTGTAGTTCACCAATAAAGAAACATCAAACAATGTCATAAAATATAAATAAAACAATGAAAATGAATATAATAACAGTTTTCAGAATAATAATTTGTAAATTGTGAGGATTGCACGGTAAAAAAAAGTACATGCAGCAGGTGATTCGAACCACCTTCACAACAGACAGATTACTTCGGAGTCTTGCGCCCGTTCCAACTGAGCTACCCAGTAACGTGTGAGCTAAACATTCCGTTTAAGATGTAATACTCGCTGGTTCCAGTGAACATTTGCAGAAGTGCAAACGTCAGCTGTCTAATTACGAATATATTAAACAGCGATGTGATAACATCTATATTAGTACTAATTTCATCGAGTGTTTAACCTCCATGTTAAATACGCGGGTAGAACCTGGTAATCGGGTCGATGTTTTCATGTTGGACTATAAAATGCGGATTGCATAAAACTCGCGAATAAGGGACAGCTGACTCACCTGGTATAAATGATTTAACGGAACAAGTACTACTCTATGCGGATGATACCTATGTTATTGTTTGTTCAGAAACATATGATGATTTAGTATACAAAGTTAAATTGGATCTCTCAGTTTAAAATATGGCGTGATAATCAGTGGCGGCTCGCAGTCAAAATTTTAGGGTAGGCAAAGTGTAACAGTAACAACAAACAACAACAACAACAACAACAATAATAATAATAATAATAATAATAATAATAATAATAATAATAATAATAATAATAATAATAATAATAATAATAATAATAATAATAATAATAATAATAATAATAATAATAATAATAATAATAATAATAATAATAATAATAATAATAATAATAATAATAATAATAATAATAATAATAATAATAATAATAATAATAATAATAATAAACCCCGTTTATCCGAAATAAAGGGGGCGAAGTCATTGCGGATAAAGCAAACAATATATTGTTTGGTTGTTTAATAAGAGCAGAGTGAATGAGTGTGACTTACGGACGAATTACCGCCAAAACTAAAATCACGAGTGTCGGCAGACTTTTTTCCGGGGGGGGGGGGCACATGTTGGAAATTTGCAATCATATAATATTAAATCATTATTTTACTGTCAAAATTTATAGTATTTGTTGCAGATAACCGTATTAATTTGTGCTAAACAAAAATTGTTCTTTACATCAAAATTAAAATAATAGTTTAATAGTTAGTAACTGACTGCACATTAAGTTCACCAACTTCCAAGGGGGGGGGGGCCGTGGCCCCCCTTGCCCCCGTTTCGCGACGCCCATGACTAATATAGATTAAGAAATTGAAAAATTGTCTGACTGCAGCTTTGTGTTAAATAGCTAAAACACTCCTCTTTTCATTGTCAGTGCGCTGCGAAAGCGAAATTTGTAATAGTTCACTAATTAAGTCGGTCATACTGGTATTACACAGAGATAACGACAGATTCAGATCTCTGAGATCTTCGTTCGTGGAGTATGGCTGTTCGGAAAATGTCGCATAAATTCGGATTTGGGCAGGCAAGTGTTCGGACTGCTGGCAGACGCGTCTGCGCATGCTCGGAGTGCATATACAGACCGAATGTTTCCTTATCCCTGTTCAAGGGCCTCGTACTGAGGAAATGGGGCCGGGCAGGCAGAGGTTAAGCTAGCCTCCACTACCCAGGTTCCATGCGTATCATTTCTGCCGCGCGTTTCAAACACGCAGCGCAGTTTTGATGAATCGGAATTGAGATTAAAGGATTTGAACATGCGCTGGTCATCATAACCGAGAAAACTTTTCTTGAACTGCAATTTAGGGAAAAATGACGATTCAAATGATAAAATGCAGAATCATAGTTAAACATTATTTGTTGATGTATTACGATAGGGTAGGCAATGCCTACCCTGCCTACCCTGAGGAGCCGCGCCTGGTGATAATAATTAATTATTATTTATTTATGCCAACAAACTTACAGTTGGTGTTTTTAAACACACAAGCCGTGTGTGGGCAATGAGAGGTGGAATTGGGACTGAAAAATTCAATACCACAGCTGCGATTTGAACTAAAGACCCTCCACTTACCAGCCGGGTGCTCTAAACATTAAGCTACTGTGACAACCTGCCAGATTGCCATTCAATTCTCCAACCAATTCGTATTTCTCCCGGTAAACCACATTGCCCACACGCAGCTTGTGTGAGACTACCTTCGTGGTTTACCGGGAGAAGTACGAATTGGTTGGAGAATTGAATGGCAATCTGGTAGTTTGTCACAGTAGCTTAATGGTTAGAGCACAGAGCACCCGCCTGGTAAGCGGAGTGCCTTTAGTTCAAATCGCAGCTGTGGTATTGAATTTTTCAGTTCCAATTCCACCTCTCAGATAAATTAATTGTTCATATTGATAAAACTGTATATTTAAAATTTACTTCAAAATGGATGGACATAAATTTGACAGTAGAATTTGAAAAGAGGCAAATTTAAAATCAACAATGCATTAAATTTCTTGGTGTAAACATGGATAGTTTACTAATATGGAATGAACATACTGATTTTATTGTCAAAAAATTAAGTTCTACAAATTTTGCCATATTGTAACTCAGAGATATGCTTAATACCAAAATACTTATTTCAGTTTACTATTCACTTGTCTGTTCCTATCTTAGTTATGGGGCAATTCTTCCAAGACAAATAAGATATATTTACATGCACAGAAAGGAATTATACGAGGTATTTTTAAATTGAAAATTCAAGCAAACCTTATTTTAAACAATATAAGATCTACATTTCCATCCATCTATATCTTCAAAGTTTATAAAAATTGAGACTTTCATAATTACAATACTCGTAATGCATATTTAGTTTTCATTGAAAATCATAAGCTAGCTAAACATGAAAAGTGACCAAGCTTTTCTGGCATTCGATTCATTACAGTTACAAACACTGCCTAAGATAAAAGTGAAGAACATGTTAATTGAGCAATGCTTTTACTCAGTAAGAGACTTAAATTATAATTTTTAAAAACTTTTCAATGTATATAGTTCTAATTTTTATAATGACGTGTACATACGTGTATATATGGCAACTGTTACGAATAAATATATAATATTCTTAGCAACGTTTATTACTTAAGGTACTTACTGTTCTAAGTCGCCCTTGGGGTATTTATCTCTGATGTGAGATTCCCGTATGCTCTAACCAATAAAGTACGAATCGGCTGGGGAGTTTAATGTTTATGTTGGCAAGTTGGCCATTATAGCTTAGTGTTTTAAAGCTTTGAGGTCCCGTTCTCTTTAACAAATAAAAACTGAACAACGATGTTCCATTTCAGGAAGGTTTTCTTTCCCGAAACTAATAAAAATAACAAGGAATATCTCCGAAATGGTTCAGTCTTTAAAAATATTATTTAGACATAAAGTGTGTGTTTTAGCGAAATCCACATATTTTGTGTAGTAAGATTTTGTCTATCTCTTACGGTTTACGAGTTGTGCAAAAGTCATCCAGAGTAAACAGGACTACATAAGCTATAGCCAGAATATTCAAGATATACATTTCATTTGTCGTGCAAATATCTTAAACATATGGCATTTAACCAAAATCGTTAGAGCCATTTTCAAATAATTTTCCACGCAAAGGGTAATTTAGACTGGAGCTATTTTCTTCAAAATCTTCGTGTCGCATCCTTGAAATACATTAAACTTAAATACCAACTTTGGTTTTTAACCGAATTTTGGTTTTTGAGTTATGTTGACTGACGCACACAAACACATACACACATTTTTCTTCAGAGGGCCTCAAAACATACATTTCCGGTGAAATCTCCGCATCACATTTTTGGGTGGAATACAATACTTCCTCTACTTGCCAGTAGAAAAAGTAAAAAGGAAGAGTTGTGAGTTCTAACCTCAAGAAGACAACTCCATAAGTAAATACGTGCTTGCGTTTCTGGGGCCGTTTGTAGTAAACGATAGCCATTAATCCATATTGTTTGGTGTCTTAATATTTAGAGGTTATGGAAGATGCCCTACTTTTACCAAATTAACCACAAGGGAAGTATGGAAATGTAACGTAACTGAGAAATGTTATATTAAGGTTAGGGCTGATTTATGTACACGTGATTTTCCGTCCTTTTAATTATGCTAAACAAACTACGTAAACAAATATGATTTATGCTAGTTCTAAACAGAGTACAAAACAATATCTGTTTCTGAGAACTCAAGTTTATAATATGTATATTCTAACAAAGAAAGAACTTTACTCATCCTTACCTACCTCCATTGTCCAATTAGTGGTCTTTCTTGGCAGGGTTTTCTAAAATACTCAAAATAAGATGTTTACAGTGTGTACATAATCGTAGACTTTTGACTACTCTATCAGAATCTACACACCTTCAGTTGTTTTATTAGAAGGCCAGGCACAATTCATATGGACAATTGAGCTCTTATGTCTTGTTATTTTTAGTTTTAAGTGACCAATATCACAACAACCATTATTTGTCCGAATGCAGCTTCTCTCAGTCGCAAACAATAAGAACAGGAAACAGCTTCTCTTCTAAGGATAAACCCGAAATATTTATCTCCTACATTTTCGCCATGTTATTCATTTTCACACTTTCATATGTTCAAATTTCCCGCTATGAACAGACAGAAGTAGAGAATGTAAAAATGACCAACGATGTTCCTTTTGACTGTAGTATAAATTCTCCAAAACACAAATAAAGAATATCTCCGAAATGGTTCCCTCTACAAAAAAATTTATTGACACATAAATTGCGTATATTAGCCTAATCGAAATTATTTTGTATAGTAAGATTTGCTCTATCTTTTACGGTTTACCTACCAATTGATCAAAAGTCATCCAGAGTAAATACGACTACAGAGGCTATAGCCAGAAAATTCAAGATATACATTTCATTTGTCATACAAATATCTCACATATAAGATATCTTAATCAAAATTGTTAGACCTATTTTTAAGAAAACAATTTTCGAAACATTTTCCATGTAAAGAGTAGCTTAGGGTGAAGCAATGTTCTTCAAAATCTTCGTGTCGCATCCTTGAAAGACCAACTTTGGTACTTTTTAACCAACTTTTCGTTTTTTAGTTATACTGTTCACATGCAACACATGCTCACACGAACCTTTTCTCTAACAAATGCTTTCTTTGGATTCAGGGGGTCTCAAAACTTATATTTCCGGTGAAATCTCCACGTCGAATTTTTGGGTGGAATACAGTAGTGGGGGAATCCAGCAAGGTCACGAGAGAGTGAAAATATCGTGTTCTGCATTAGGTTTGAAATGAAGACCCCTATAGATCTTCAGACTAGTCTCAACCAGCCAAGATATTGTGATAAGTAACAACTCCAGTTTTTTTATGTCACTTTATATCTTCTAAATCTCAATCACAATTCACAACTCGTGCTGTTGCAACTCACATCTGTTCTGTTCTATCATAACCTTCACACAAAACACTGTAGGTACACAGCTCGCTCTGACAATTAACAACTGACCACTCGGTCCGTGCCGACTCGCTCATATAGTCGAGAATTATCGGTGACTTTTCTGCAAATTGAAGTTTCTCGAAGCTTCTCGTAAACAGTCCCTGCACGTCAAAAGCTTACGGAAAATGCGTGCAACGGGGTCTGTTCTAAACCACTTATTGTTACGTGTTTCGTAGAGGTGTAGTGGAGTGCGATAGCTGACCTTGACTCTACTTTCAGGTTCACAGCCCCGCGACAATACCTTCAACGTAAAAAGAGTGTGTGGAGTAAGGAAAATACATCTATTACCTTCCTGTTTTTTTCTTGAGACTGAGTTTTTATTTATGTATACTCTTTAACTGCTATGGTTCTCAGTGTCCAATTCTCTACTGAGCGTGAAAGACAGCTATTGTCTGTTGTTCTCTGTGGTCTAAGGACAGAGGTGGCGCAGCTAAAGCTTCACACTCTGTAGCATGCGCAGAAGGCTATTTTGTTAAACGTGCCGTTACGCCTGGTGCAGGGCGACAGTATCCCTATTACGGGCTTCAGTATCTAACAACGGCTCGAGGAGTGCATACCGCGGTGAATGAATGGATACCAAGTAGACAGTGGGACCGGCAAGTGCAATGTGGTCATCAATCGAGCGAGGCACTACTCGGATTAAGTATAGACCATTTAGTGTAATGAATGGTGGAGGAAATCGGAGAACCCGGAAAAAATCGATCCAAACACCCATTTGTCCACAACAAATCCCCTAGGATCGAACCCCCGCCTTGCTGAGAGGCGAGCGGACTAGCCACTCAGCCACTGCGCCGCCTCTATTACCCAATTATGATATAAAAGTACTGCGTGAATAACACCAGTAATATAGGAAGATAGTTCTATCTTAATTTTGCTTTAAACCTGCAAAATCACCTAGTAAAAGTGGCATTGGTGAGTAACATAGCTAGTTAGTTATCTGCATTCTTATCGAAGCTGGTTATTTTTTCCTCGGTTCAATGGAGGAAGAAGAACAATAATTGAAAGTGATATATTGCGGTAACCTGTACTTGGAAATGTGCGTTAGTCAGCCTGATAAAACCCAACGTCACAGCAGGGAAACGAGTTGTCGCTAAGTTCAGGCATATAAGTCAACCCTGTCTCAGTTATTTCTCCTGTAACACTGAGGACTTGGTGCCAACAGTACACTGACACAACGTAAGCTATACCCCATTGTTGTACTCGTACGTTTCAGCAGACTAGTTTGTACTGTAACACAGGTAGAAGTAAGTGCTTATTTTGAAAAAATACGCCATTAAGATTTTGGACAGAAAATAGTTCATTATGCAACGAGAATAATTAAAACGCGAGTATATATTAGGAAACGAAGCGAGTGTTCTTAATTAACATTATAGTTAAGTTTCATACAACAATTTATGCTCGACATATACCTAATTTTATAGTTGAAATATTGTAAAATGTTATACACTCACCAGGGACAATGACCTACATATTGATATTTGGAGTTCTGCGTAGACGCTAAACGATCGATTCGTTTCCAGCATGTCACAGCTGCATGATGAAAATGATAAACTTGGAATGCTACGTAACATTGAAAAATAGAAGACAAATTGAATATATTGAAACTTAATTTCATGTATAAGTTATTTATTGTACAATTAGTGAAATTAATTTGCTTAGGGACTGTGCTTAGTGCAATATTCTTGGAAGTTGGTGCTGTATTGAGGTTAAGAATTAATCGATATGCGCTTTCCCATTGCTGCAGGGGAATTCTCTGATTGGTGGAACACCTGTCGGTTAATGAAAATTGCATTGTCTGATTGGATGAAGACCAGTTCTTTAATGAAAGCTTGAACTTAATGATGTCCATTAAGGGATCGCTATCAGACTTATAATGAATAAATTTGGTTATGGTCGAGCATAAACATAAGTAAAGCACTAGTAAACATTCTAGTATTGAGAAGTCTTCCGTATTTCGCACGTTTTCCAATATTGTGCTCTTATGTTATTGAACCTCCCGGCTCATGTACTTCGGGCTATTTCCCTTGTATTTAAGGGGAGATCAAATAGTAAAAATCACCAAAAAGTGACATTTGTAGTTTTTCGTGCAGTCTTTTAGATTGGAATTTCCTCTTTAATTTCATGTAGAAATTATCGTTGTAGGCACGTTACTTATATTATAAATACATTTGTAAGAATGAGTATACAGTAGTGGCGGCTATTCGGGTGAAGCTGGTAAGTTCACTAGTTTTAGTTGTATTAAATATGATACAGGTGTTTAATTTGTTGTACGCTCAAATATACAATCATTCGGAAATGTGTATATCTGTGAGGGTAAAGGAAAGGATGAAAGCTGCCAGCTACCACGCTTCTCTCCCGCGCTTTGGCCTTGAAGGTGCAGCTATTTCTGGCAGCCGATATATAGCTGCATGTTTATATCCGCTTGCCGTGACAACGAAGCAGAATATGAGCTTCCACGTATTGCTAAATAATCCTGCTGCGAGGGTAAAGTGCAGCTACTCAGTGCAGGGATTTAGCGAACCTCAGCCCCTTGTAGAGGCTAGTTTATCAGTTTATTGCCCTCGTGAAGGGCAAGCTAACTCACCCCTTTCTCTTATTGTTGTAATTAACTAAATAGTGTAAAATACAGTTCGGGTAAAGTGGTTGTGTACTCTAGTTGCCGATTTTACTGAAGTTAGCTTCGCTACAGCTTCTATTTTATTTGGTTAAAGTTAGTGGAGAAATGAATTCGCAAAATTATATAGTGTGCTATTAACAATAAGAACAACTTCTATTCTTAATTTCTCGACACAAAAAGTGGAACAAAAAGGTGTGAAATGTTACAAAAAGCATTTTAAAGGTTCGTGGTACGCTGCATATGTATGAGTGGCTGTGTGGTAGTTATTATATGGAAAAACTGTATTTTTGGCCTTGTCTATTATTAGGTTGTCTCATAAGTGATGTAGTTTTTTTAATTTTGGTGTTTTGGAAAATTTATTGGATTTTTGTTTTGGCAATACTATTTACAGGATGCCATGGCTAGTGTTGCGTACATTGTGAGCATGTATCAGTCTTCAGTTGTTAATAATCACAAAATGGAAATAACAAAGTTTGAACTTTGAGCCCTTCTAAAGCACTACTGGAAACTGCCGCAGCACGAAGAACATGTGAAGTGGAAGGAGAAGGTGTCGTTAGTGAGCGTGTGGCACAACGATGGTTCCAATGTTTCAACAATGGAGACGAAAACACTAAAGATTTACCACATTCTGGAAGACCTAAAGTATGGAATATTGAGGATACACGCCAAGTTTTGTGTGAAAATACGCAAAAAAGTACCGTAGGCTTTCAGAAGAACTTGGTGCATCAAAAGATACCATACATCGCCACATTAAGGCACTTGGAAAATCATACAGAAGCTGCAGATCTGTACCTCATGAACTGACACCTCAACAGGCTCAACGTAGAGTGGATATCTGTCAGCTTATTCGTAATCCCATGGATGATAGATTTGTCAGGAGAATTGTCACTTATGATGAAAAATGGGTATATTACCGAAACCCTGATGGCTCGAAACAGTGGCTTGGTCCCCTCCAACCAGCGAATGTCATCGTTAAAAAAATCAGTTTGGTCCCAAGGTAATGTGTGTCTGGTGGAATTTTGAAGGTGTGATTCACTGGGAGTTTGTTCCAAATGGGCAAGCGATTGATGTGGATCTTTATTCTCAACAACTGGAACGAGTTCATTAAATTTTGAGACGGAGATACCCGGCATTAGTTAACCGAAATGGAGTTGTCTTGCAACAGGACAATACCAGACCCCATACTGCATGAACAACCATGGAAAAAATTCAGGATTTGGGAGGAATCGAACTGCTACCACACCCAGCATACAGCCCTGATCTCGCACCATCAGATTATCATCTCATCATCTAACACAGTGCGTGGCACACTGGCAAGCAGCTATTAGAGAGGGTGTACTAAAATAATTTTCGTTATCCAGATATGCTGTGAAACTGCAGGGTGCAGGCACGGAGTACACGCCTGACACAGTTGGCCGTTCTGTAGTGACGTCATAACCGCAACGCGCAGTGCGCTAATTTAAACGAGCCGAAAATTCTCAAGTTCACATAGCAGTGTTCTACGTAATATTACGAGTGTTTTAACAAAGTTTTGAACAGATTTATAAATTGTGGGTGGTTGTTTAAGGATCCTTTTGGAAAAATGAGTGTATGTATAGCCGAACTGCACGTACCTTAAGTTGTGATAGCGCGCAGTTAACCTAAACTACTATTACAGGTTAGAGGACGTCCACATGATAGTGCTTTATGTGATATTAGGCTACTTTGGTTTTGAACAGCGCAGTGATGCTTTAAGTACCGTTTGCAAAATTAAGTGTTAAGTTAAGACTTAAGTTATGATAGTGGCTTGGATATACTTGCATATATATCAATCACTCTCACTCGATGCTTAATACGTCATTCCTCAGTGTTGCCAACGCCTGGGAGTGCGCCAACATAACAAATTACACCAAAGCACGCGAACGAAGCGAGCGTGCATTCCCTAATAATGCTTAGTATTGTCTATTAATTAATGTAAGGTTAGGTTTCTGATTTATAGGAGATTAGGTTAGGTTAGATTTTGCTATACCTATATCGGGTGGAGGGTAGTGATTCAGTCATACGTTAACCAAGGATTCTTCATGATGAATGCAACGAATACGTACAATACAGTTATTATCAATAAAGAACCGTTCCACCGAAAAAAATAACTTGTGTCAAACAGTTGTAGCCTCCTGCTTCTTGACGAATAGAAATAAATGGTCTAGTATTTTACTAATAGTCACGTAAAGATTGTGTGAAGAATGCTGTAATAGCTTTTTATTTCAATCTGAACGGATTTAGTCAAACTTTATTATTAAAATGTCATCTTCTGTTTTTTCTTTACCTGATTACCCTCCCCTTATGTAGGATTTACAAGCCAGTGCCTAGAGTCAGGGGGAGCAGAGGGGCCTCTGGACTGGACAAGTGAACACCTGGAAGTGGGTAGTCAGCCAAGCACCAGGTATAACAGTGAGGAAGATGATATCAAATACAGGCGATGATTGGAAAGGTGATAACGGAGCAATTGGTAGTATGATTGGCAGGGGAAACAGGAGAACCCAGAGATATCCACTCTGACGCCGCTTTGTCCACCACGAATACCACATGCGGGTCCATAGGATCGAATCCGGGCCACCTTAAAATGGTGTGCAAAGCTTAATTTCTAAGAGAGATTTGGCAACGTCACGTTAACATTAAATTGTGACTAAATTCATTCAAATTGAAATAAAATGATATTTCAGCATTGTTCACACAATGTTTACGTGACGTTGGTGAAATTATAAACCATTCATATCCATTCGTCAACAAGCTAGATGGTTGCGATTTATTTTATTGTGCATTATAAACTATTTTGAAATGAACTGTATATAGTTTTCATTTCGATGTATTTTCTTCCAGGAGACATGGGTTTATTTAACAACACGGCCTTTTTTGGAATTTTCCTGATATTGGTAAGTTCAGATTTACATATAATATACTTTTCTTTAATCATTTTACTCCTGCCGAGCTGGCCCCGTATCGGAATTAGTAGAACATGTGACTGCTGTGCGTAGGGTTCCGGGTTCAATTCCAGCCAGGGCTAAGAATGCATCCAGTATCATGGTCTAAGGAGAATGAGCGGCAGGGGAGAGATATTCCACGCAGTGTAACCTTAGTTTTGTAAACATCCGCGTAATCCATGTTCTGCTATTCATGTTACCAACTTACCTCCAATATTATTCGCGAAATGTTTACTCGCTGCTAATTTCTCTTAATTTCAGTTATAAAATCGTACTTGTCACTAGTTTTGTGTCGGAAGTAATTTAGAAGCACATAATCCTCTACCTTCACTTGGAGAAGCAATTACTATACTATTAATTGACTGAAATATTAATACTTCATTCTTTGATCCTGCAGGAGGGAACGAGAAGTTCTTAGACTGAATTGTTATGACATTATTGGTTATTTTGGTGTTATTGGGTCACACAGTCGTTTACTTGTCCCCATACATGTGTGATCTCAATCCCATAGGACTAGCTTGGGCCAAGGTAAAATGAATATGACTGGTAGGGTTTTTAAAAAATATATAAAAGTCACAAGATGATCAGTAGGAGAAAGACGGAGTAGTTGAAAACATTGTTTATGCTTTATAAACTAAATATACTGCATGAACTGAAAATAACATTTAAATTGTGCTATTTTCAGCGAGTTGTTTACTTTAATCTAGCGTGACACACATTCCAAGGTTGGCAACATTATCGTAAACACAATTAGAAGCAGAACTGCTGCTTGCGATATCGATGTTGTTTACTGATGTAGTGGCTGGCTGCATTCCTGCCAGGGACCATGTGCTGGTGAACAAACTGTAGTAGGAAACAGTGGATAATGAAGTGTGAAGTGGTGTGGCTTAAACTGTAAAGTGGAATTGAGCACAAGTGTTTGTTGTAACCGTGACATTGCTGGGAGCTCTTCACGGCGACAGACAAATCGGTCACTGGTTGCGAACATCATTTTCACTTTCTCTACTACATACGTACCTATAGTAAAGTAGGGGAAGTATTGTATTCCGCCCAAAAACTCGATGTAGAGATTTGTTCCTTTCTTTCTCCAAATTGCTCACCTCTGTAAATGACGTTAACACTATCTTAGATAGTTGGGACAAAAAACAATAGACAAAGATGAACAGTTAAAACAGTGTTATCAATGTTGTACTTTTCTCAACAAAATATAACCTAGAATTTCTTAGCAATCTTGAAAGCCCATACGCTGATGGAAGGTTTAAACACTGCCGAAAATACTTCATTCGGTAAAACTGTAGGAGAGCGTCGTCACGTGGTTCACTGACAGTTCTATTATGTCACTGACCTACAATGGTAGAAGATGGCGCTGCAAGGCAGAAATATCTATTGCCAACTTAACATTGTACAACTCGCTAAAACTACCAATCACGCATCACAAAATTCCAAAACAATGTACTATTATTTATTAATATTGCTGTTGTTGTTAATACTGCGTAATCTGTAATAACATTATTGTATTATACAACCTCGACATTATTATTGTTGTTGTTCTTGTTAGTAATGCGTAATCTGTAATAAAATTACCGTATTATACAATCTCAAATAAGGATTATTGTACCTTTGATAAGTGTAGTCATCTGTGAAAATGCGCAACAAGTTCAAGTTTATTATTTATTTATGCCAACAAACTTACTATTGGTATTTTTAAACACAGACCGTGTGTGGACAATGTTTGAGAGGTAGTACTAGAACTTAACAATTCAATACCACAGCTGGGATTTGAACCACAGACCCTCCGCTTACTAGGCGGGTGCTCTGAGAGCATCCCTTCTCGGTTTACCGCCTTCTCTTGTGCCTTTTGTGGTAATTTTCATTTTTATATGCTTCGATGAGCCACAATATCTCTTCCTCAGTCCAGTTTTTCATTTTCAAACGTACCTATGTAGAATACAGATTAAAACCACAACCGCACCGCACAAGAACTTAAGTCACATTACTTAATTACAAAACAATAACTCTAAATAATAACAACAAATAACGTTAACAAGTTGGTTGGCAACATTCACATACTTCCGCTGATTTCAATTTTCCAGCGTTGGCAATACATACGTCACCAACGAGTTAAAGGAAATGAACAATGCTTCAGTTCCAGGTACTGTTCCAACAGTACTTGATTTGGCCTTATGCAGCCCTGGTCACTCTACTCTTTGGAATTGGTCCATTTTACCCGATTCGTGGGGAAGTGACCATTTCCCTATATTGCTGCAATATCGCTCCCCTTCACAATATGCAACACCTCCTCCTATGCCCCGTCGTAGACTGTCCCATATCAATTGGGATAACTTCCGAAATTTCCTTAACGAACGCTTAGGATTACTGTCAAATTCTCGTGGGATACATAAGTATACCGAATTCATGGAGATTCTACATGCCTACTTGGATACATTTCATCCCTACTACGTACCTCGTGCAAGGAGACGACGATTTCCAATTTGGTGGACCCCAGAATGTACCAATTATATAACTCGACGCAGACAAGCAATGGCTACTTATCGGCGCTCGCTATCCCTCGCGGACTATCTACACTATAAAAAACTGGTAGCGGTGACAAGAAGGTATCTCCGCTCAGTAAAGAGACTTGCTTGGCTAAGGAAGGTCAGTTCCTTTTCCTTCGAAACTCCTATGCAGGAACTGTGGACATTATATCGTTCCTTTAGAGGTGAATTACCTTCACGTAGCTTACAAAATCCCTTAGAACCAGAGGTCCTCACTAGTTTTTTGTATATGTGTACGCCTGATTCAATATCACCTCCTCCACCTTGTATGCTTTCGCTTGTTTCCATACCTGATGATCCCTTACTGGATCCTTTCACCCAGTCGGAGTTTGTAGTTGCTCTGTCGGGTACTAAATCCACCTCCCCTGGTCCTGATGAGATCTCCTATGCGATGCTCCGGCAGCTGCCACATTCCTGGAAGGAGCAACTTTTACTTTGCTTTAATTATTTTCTGAGTTATGGTATTCTGCCTGTTACCTGGAAGCACTTCACAGTGCTCCCCTTCTTGAAACCAGGAAGAACTCCCACTTCTCCTTCTAACTTTCGACCCATAGCTTTATCCTCTTGCCCCCGCAAAATATTTGAACGCCTCCTCGCCAACCGGCTGTATCACTGGCTGGAACATCGACATTTTTTCCCTAAATGGTACAACGGCTTCCGCAGAGGCCGCTCTACTCTCGATAGCTTATCCCTTCTGGTAACAGATATCTACTTATCCTTTAAAGATAATACTACTCTAGATGCACTTTTTCTAGATATTGCACGAGGTTTTGATTGTGTTTCTCTGATCATACTTTTTAAACGGCTGACACAACTCGGTGTACCAACGCGATTTTGTAACTTATTATATCAGCTATTTGTTGATCGCCGCATTACAGTGCGTTCTGGGGGTACTTTGGTGGGACCCCGGACTACAAGTGAGGGTTTGCCACAGGGTTCATGCCTTAGTCCACTCCTATTTCTGGTTTATATCACAGGAATGGCGGAGGTGGTTCTACCTCATGCTCGACTACTGGTATACGCGGATGACATCGTACTATACGTGCCTGGTGGCAATGTAGCACAACCTCGTGTTTCCTTAAATAACGCCGTGAAAGCCTTGAGAGAGTGGACTGACTCTAACGGACTAACAGTGAATAAAGAGAAAGCTGCTCTGGTACATTTTACCCGCAACCGTCGACACATTTGCCTTCCCCCAATTTACTGGGAATCCCAACCTGTACGTGAGGTTAACACATACACCTTCTTAGGTATCACACTTGATCATCGACTAAACTGGCGGGCACATATTTCTTGCTTACGTAATAGGTTGGACAGTAAGCTCCACTTCTTTCGTGCGTTATTATGGAAAAACTGGGGTTCCCACCCCAAGGTACTTTTGCACCTGTACAAGGCTGTAGTGCAGGGTATGATCACCTATGGAATCTTTCTCTGGGGTATAGCTGCTGCAGGTGCATTAATGCCCTTACAAGTCAGCCTCAATCGATTTCTTCGACTTATAGTGGGCTATGCCCACTCGACACCAATAATGGTAATGCACAGAGAACTAGGCCTCACCCCTTTGAAACATCTTGCCCCAGTGGTGGCTTTACGTTATCTTCTCGCCCGCTGGGGCAGTATAACTTTTCCACTATTCCCTAAGTTACAATTGTTACTGGAACGCTGTCCAGAAGGGCGGCTTCAAACGGAAGTCATGACCTTACCACTCATACTAGCCTACCGCTTTCTGACAAACCACGCCCGGTTTTTACATCGTGCAGAAACTTACCCATGCTATTCTTTTGACTTTGTCACAGGCTTACATACCATTACGTATGTTACGGCCTGTGTGCGCATTTTAGATTATCCTGTAGACTTCCGAGCACGACTATTATTCCAGGCTCCTATTCCTGTGGCAGGAGATGGCCGCCTAACTTTTTTTACCGATGGATCACGTCAGGGGGACCCTCCGAGGGTAGGATCAGCTTTTTTCTCACCAGAGTTGGAAATACGACGTACCTTTCGGCTACCGGATTTTTGCTCTAATTATTTTGTAGAGCTTTTCGCCATCTACAAGGTACTAGACTTTCTTAAAGATACGGAATTCATAACAGCAAATATTTACACTGATTCCTTGAGTGTGTTGCAGACACTACATAGCCCTTCGTTATCACCCAGTACTTGTTGGTATGTACAGGCACTCAAATCACTCCATCTTACGCTAGGGATCTCAAGGGTGCTCTTTGCTTGGATACCTAGTCATTCTGGTATCTATGGTAACGAGATCGCCGATAAATTAGCCAAATCTGCTTGCTTTTCCGATGAAATTTTTCCAATCACTGTACCCCCACGGGAATTATTTAGATCTGGCAGACATTCTCTTCTTTCTCAATGGATTCAGGAGTGGGAAGCCTTTACTAATACAGAACATGTTTTTTGTCCCTGTCTTCCACTCTTGCAGCCCCTCAATCGTCCATGGTTTGCTTCTTTACGTTACCCGCGTCACTTCATCTCACTGTTCTCGCGGATGCGTGTGGGTCACTGCTACACTCCGGCGTATTCGTTCCGCTATGGTTCTGGGAGCACACCTTATTGCAACTGTGGTCAAGAAGCCACCTTAGACCATCTTTTATTAGGATGTCCGAACCTTGCACACAAGGTAGAACGATTTTATTCAGACCTATACTCCCAAATTATAGTTTTTCCGGTATCAATCAATTATTTATTGACTATAAAAAATGAGCGCGTTTTACAGGCGATTTTTCGTCATATACAACGTTGTGGTTTTCGATTTTGATATTTTCTTACTCTTTATTTTACTCCGATCTTCTCCTCTGAATTTTTATATCATATACTAAATCACGTTTTGCTTACTTTTAGCATCTAGTAGTAAACCTGCATTTATGAATGTGCCCGCAATATCATGCGGTTAATGATATTTTCAATTTCGTACTGTTGGTACGACAAATTACTACCTCTATAGTTAGTGTGGCCGTATAGCTTCCGATAGAGCTCTTGGCCAAGGAAAGAAAGAAAAAAAAAAAAAAAAAAAAAAATGCTTCAGTCACAAACAACTGCCTATCGACCACGTGAGGACGGGCTCCTACAGGATAACTCTTCATTCAATTTCCCCCGTGCCAGTCAGCACATTTTATACCTATCCTATGCCTCCTGTGTTCCTTTAAGCAAAAAGAGACATTAATTTCCTGCAGCACGGAGATGGATTGTTTACATTTAGTAATTGTTAACTATTGTGTTTTTTCTAGGTTGCTGGCGCAGTAATTGCTGAAGAATCTGGTGAGTATTAGTGTGTAATTACATTTAAATATTTTTCTAAAACCCATGAGCATTTAATAAGTTTTAGAAATATTTTAACCATAACACTCTGTATAAAATACTCGTAACAAAGTACTACGGGTATGTATGGGTTTGAATAGGTAACGAAGTAATAACTAACAAAATCGTATGACGTGATATCACATCCCTTTCTCTACCCACACTTTAACAAAGTATTATCACAAAAGCGTATTATTCTCTCTACTTCACGTCAGTCGAGATAAACGTTTGTATAAATAGCCTTATTGCATATTTGCATGTAGATGCAATGGAAATATGAGCAAATAATGCGCCTAAACTATTCTCAAATATATTAAAAGCTGGTCGCCCTGTGTGTGTGTGTGTGTGTGTGTGTGTGTGTGTGTGTGTGTGTGTGTGTGTGTGTGTGTGTGTGTGTGTGTGTGTGTGTGTGTGTGTGTGTGTTTAATACATGTGTATAGTGTTTTACAGTACTACTAGCCACTTCCGGGATATTCCTTGTTATTGGTTTTTACTTGCCAGTACTTTCCACAAATGTATATTGATTATTGTTTCTCTCTATCGTTCTCTCTGTTGTTCATGTAAAGAGAATAGAATTTCGAAGCTATCACACAGAGACCAGCTCTTAAGACTTTTCAGTATCACTTAATTCTACTGTATTCTCCTATTCCCCTTGTACTATAAGGAAATATGTAATAAAACAATTTCTACAAACGTTGATCTCAGTTAACATGAAATGGAAGAATGAGTAGGGAAGACCGTGTGAGTGCAACATACTAGAGTTTTACTTTCTCTACTACGTTTAAGGTATTGTATTCCACCCAAAAATTCGATGTCTAGATTTCACCGGAAATATATGTTTTGAGACATCCTGAATCCTAAAAAAGCATTCTTAGAAAAAGGTCCGCGCGCACATGTGTGTGCATGTGTGTGTGTGTGTGTGTGTGTGTGTGTGTGTGTGTGTGTGTGTGTGTGTCACTCTGTCAGTCTGTGTACAGCATAACTCAAAAATGAAAAGTCGGTTAAAAACCAAAGTTGGTATTTAAGTTTAATGTCTTTCAGCGATGCGACACAAAGATTTCGAAGAAAATTGCTCCATTTTAAACTACCCTTTACATGAAAAATTTTTCGAACATTTTGATTATTCTGAGAATGGCTCTAATGATTTTAATTAAAATGCCATATGTCAAATGTCAGATATTTTTATGACAAATGCAGTGTATATCTTGAATTTTATGCCTCTATCCCATGAAGTTATATTTACTCTGGATAACGTTTGCATAACTGCTAAACCGTAAGAGATAGACCAAGTCTTACTATACAAAAAATGTAGATCTTGCTAAAACACACAATTTATGTCTCAATAAATTTTTGTAGAGTGAACCATTTCGGAGATATTCCTTGTTTTTTGTGCCAGTTTCGGAGAACTAAACTTTTGCGAAATGAAACATCGTTCATTTTTTTATATGTTAATCGTGCAAAGACAATGGAATCTCAAAGCTTTAAAATATTTGACTATCGCTCAAAACCTACTGTATTCTAATATTCCCCTTGTACCTACAAGGAAATAAGCAATAAGATAATTTGTACAAATGTTTATCTCAACTAACACGAAGAAGATATAAGAATAAGAGTTTGTAAGAATGGTTAGTACAAGAGTAGAGAAAGTCATGTGAGTACAACACATCAGATGTTTTTGGATTCAGGAAGTTTAAAAACTTATCCTTGTTGCTCAATGACGGCCCCTGATTTTGGACAAAATATATGTGTTTTCAATACTCCCATCTTGTGTAGTGATTATAGCTAAAGTGACATTTCGTAGTTTGGATTGCTCATATTCAGTTTTCATTTTCAGACCCTACTTGGGATAACTTCAGCCAGGACGTGAAAGAACTGCTGTCCAAATTTGTGGAATCGTGTGAACGGTCAGATTCTCCTTTCCCATCTCCGCTATGTAAGTTATTATCATTAAAACAATAAGAGTGAAACATGATAAAATGTGCGTACTGATACTAAATCTAAAATAAGAACAAATTAGAAACTAAAAGCTTCAGTTATCTTAGTAAGATTTTCCACAGCTGACATGTTTCAGTTGTAATCCAACTTTATAGAAACAAGTTACCATAGTCACTGATACTCATTTTAAAACTCTATCTGTCACCAATCTCTGAAAACAAAAACCTATAAATACAATCTATTGGTGGTGTTTCAAAATTCATAACACGGTTCTTGTTTTTATGCAAATATCTTTTCCCAATCCTTAAACAACAAAATAGTTTTATTCAGTTGTCCATGTCTTATATATTAAGCGTTCAAAGCTTTAAAAGAGTTGAGTATCGCTCAAAGCCTGCTGTATTCCCATATTCCCCTTGTACCTACAAGGAAATAAGCAATAAGATAATTTGTACAAATGTTTATCTCAACTAACATGAAGAAGATAGAGGAATAAGAGTTTGTAAGAATGGTTAGTACAAGAGTAGAGAAAGTCATGTGAGAGCAACACATCAGATTTTAACCACATAAGCCGTGTGTGACCAACTTTATAGCAATGGTTACAGCACCCGCCTGGTAAGTGGAGGGTCTGTGGTTCAAATCCCACAGTTGAATTTTACAGTTCCAGTTCTACCTCTCAACCATTCTTGTTTGTTTTGCTATATTTTGGTTTTTCTTGAAATTAAAGATTCACGACAATTTTTTTGTACGTAATCATTTTTTAGTTCTTCCTTGTTTTTTGTTGAATTTTAAAATGCTTTTCTTATATAGGAAGGGTTTGTTCACTTTTTGTGGTCTGGCCCTCCATAGAGAAAAGCAATTCGATGCCATCACACAGCGATCGAGTCTTACAACGTTTGACTACTCATAAGTATTATTTATTTAGGCTAATAATGCTGGCGTTTATAAACACACAAGCTGTGTGTGGGCAATGTTTCAAGAAGTGGAATCAGGACTAAAAAATTCAGTGCCATAGCCGGGATTTGAAGTACGGTTCTTCCGCTTATGGAGCGGCTGCTCTAACTATTAAAACATTTTAAAACATTGCTCACACACGGCTTGTGTGTTTAAAAACACTAGCAGTAAGTTTGTTGGCATAAATAAATAATAATTACCATCTGAAGGTTATTTAAACCCGGGACATAAAGTACTTACAATTGTAAGTCACCATTGGAGTATTTATCTCTGATGTGACATTCCCTTGTGGTCTACTGGGAAAGTGTGAATTGGTTGGGGAATTTGATGCCATGCTGGCAAGTTGGCCTTGGTAGCTTAGTGGTTAGAGCAGCCTTGATAAGTGGAAGATTCGTGGTTCAAATCGAGGCTCAAGGACAAGATACCTCACACCACTACGCAAGATCTGTTAATGCAGCTATGTATTTAATGTTGAATTTCTGAATGGCATTGCAAGAGTTAAATTGTTGGATTGTCGCTTCCCTTAATGCTGTATAAACGCCTAACCTTTTCACTTTTTTGCAGGAATACAGTATAGTCAGTTGTAACATTCCTTTAATATAACGTTTTAACATTTTCTCTGGTGTAATGAGGAAAGACTTGAGTGTTTTAGTGTTGTTTGAATAAAAGATACACTTACAATAGGTTCTTTATTACAGGTCCTTTAATGCAAGTTCTGTATGGTAACTTCGATACGGCCAATGAAATGATATATCAAGCTCTGAAGAACATCAACCCCGATCTTCCAGATAGAATGGCAGAGCGGGCTGAACCTTTCCTGAAATTTCTCTTCATCGTGCTGAACAGTGCGCAGCGGTAGACCACAGGCAAACTAGAACATTCTCACGCGAAAACTTCATCACAATCACGCAGCTCAACACAACGGAACAAATAGTTAATAAACTAACTTATGTAAAGCTATTGGATGAATAAAAGTTATAACCTGCAAAATATTATCACTTGTTCATAACAATAGAAGAGAGGCGCCGTAGTGGGTGGACTGTCTAGACCGCTGGGGCTCATCAATGGCACCAACACCAGTTTTACTTTCTCTCCTAAGTATAGCAAGTAGAGGAAGTATTGTACTCCACCCAAAAAATTAACGTCAAGATTTCACCGGAAATATACCGGGTAGTAGGGAAGTCATTACATTAATTTAAACCAGTGATAGATCTCACATTTTGTATCTTACGTTTTTGTCTCTGACCATTTCCTTCAGAGATATTTTAGTTTTCTCGGAAACAAGCTGGCAACACTGCAGATTGTGTAGGTGTCACTTTCCCTAGCTCAGTACCTACATAAACCAACACAGTAACGGTGCTTCTTGATAACACAAACAAATATCCTGCCTTGTTCTTCTGTGTTTACTGCGCGAGTGTAGGCCAATTACAAGCGTTAGCTCCCAAAACATTAAGAAGAAAGTGCCAGACCTGTTTACATTCACAAACCAGCTCAATTCTCTGACCAACCTCAACGCAACGTTGTCGACTTACTGTACATGTGAAAAAAGCTGCTTGGAGTATTCCTTCACATCTTTTAAGTGATTATTTCGAAACTCTGTGATGTCGCATAATTACTACCGAAGTTATGTCAGAAATAAGTTACTCTACGCATCTTACCAGTAACAAACTGTTATCTGCGTACATTCCTGTAGAATTACTCATCCAAGTTGGATCATAAACCATTTATTTTTTCGAAACTGCTTCTGAAATGAAGGTAAATTCGGATTTCCCTGGATCAACCCGAACAGCTCTGCGATGTGTAAATGACGCAGGACTTCTTGTGCAAACGACAGCTAAAAAACAGCACCTTACAGGTGATCACGGATTGTTTCCCCTTGCGCTTGCAGAGGAAAACGCCAATCAGAACTGGAGTAAAGCGATATTAACAGATGAGGTGACATTTTCTTCCACACGTAAGGGAAAGATGATTGTCTATCGTCCAAAGGGGTCCCGATACGATGCAAAATACGAGGCTTCACAATTATTGCATCATGGTCGCGTATCCGTATCGTGTTGGGGCTGGATATCAAGGGACGGTCTAGGTGTGCTCTGGTAGCTTGACAATACGCTGAACAGTACGCTGTACACAGTAATACTTGAGGATATTTTGGTTCCCTCTGTGATGATGGGATATCCTGATGGAATTATTGCATTCCTACAGGATAATCATCCTGCCCACACATCTCGAAAGGTTCCAAATGGGTTCTCAGAGAGGCAGGATATCAGAATGGTTGACTGGCCTCCTTGTTCACTGGATTTGAACCCTATTGAGAATGTGTAAGCTGAGGTGAAAAGGTAGCTGTGCTCTTATTTCCCTGTAGCTGGCCTCAAGAAGCCTGGGGCATTGTAGCTTCTACTCCACATTACTGCAAGCATTTAGTTTTATCTTTGCCCCGAAAGTTGAGGGCAGTTATATGTGCTGAGGGTTCATACACCTGATATTAACTATGATTTTTTATTTTAGAAGATAGTTTATTTACATATATTTTTATTTAACAGGAGCATTAGCAGAATAATTAATGTTTTTGTGTGCATATATAAGTCCATAACCTCAAAGTTATATTAATGTTATGCTGTTATATTATTGCAACATCTTCTACATATCCAATCATACAATTAACACACACAAAATGACAGCGCGGGATTTGAACCTAGGAACTTATGAGCGTAAGCAAAGCCTTCTTAACCTCTGGGGCACCGTAACGTTGTTGTGTGCTTTGTTCTGATAACATTACGTTATCAGTCGCAGACCGTTATACAGTTATTTCGTGTGTGTTGTGAACACAGCTTTTACGAAGATACACGAAGCTCTACGATCGACACTTAGAATAGAATCTGGAGATGACTCATTTGTTTGTCCACGGGTGCACATACAATCAAATCGCCACTGCAACACAATGCACGTCTGATATTTATGTACAGTACCTTTCAAGGATGCGACTGAAAGCGATTAAAAAAATCTCCCATCACAACTACCTTTTACCTGGAAAGGTTAAGGAACATTTTTGGATTTTCTCAAAAATGGCTCTATTAATTTTGATTAAAACTAAATAAAACCGCGCGCGATATATAAAGTGCTTACCTCAGTCGCATAGTTTAGAGTTGGTCAGAGCAGAATTCAGCCAACACTGAACGTCCATAATTATTTGCCTGTGTTGTGATAACAAATGATAAACGCTGAAGATAACCTCATTTTGTAACCAGTTGGCACAATTACAACAAAGTAGCAAGGTTAATGCTCGTATTTCAACGTGTCACGTGAAGAAGCAATAATCACCTAATTTTCTGCAAATACATGCTTTTCTGATGTCCACGAGCTTCTTTAAGGAATCTCTTTATTGGATATCCTCATTTAATTTGGATCAATGAAACAAATCTGATGTGTTACACTCGCATGACCTTCTCTACTCTTGTACTAACCATTCTTACAAACTCTTCATGTTAGTTTTAAATATTTGTACTTCTTCTTTCCCTGATTACCCTCCCCTTATGTAGGACTTACAAGCCAGTGTCCAGGTTCAGATGTCTGTCGGGGAGCAGTGGGACCTCTGGACCAGACAGAGTGAAGACCTGGAAGCAGGTGGTCAGTCAAGCATCAGGTATGATAGTGAGGAAGAGGGTGATATGAAATGCAGGCGAATGGATGGTTGGAAAGGTGATTATGGAGCAATTGGTAGAATGAATGGTGGGGGAGAACTCGGAAAACCCGTCCAGACGCCGCTTCGTCCACTACGAATACCACATGCGGATCCCTGGGATCGAACCCGGGCCGCCTAGGTGGTAGACGAACAGTCTAGCCACTCAGCCACGGCCCGCCAGCATTTGTACAAATTATCTTATTGTTTATCTTCTTGTAGGTACAAGGGGAATATGGGAATACAGTAGGCTTTGAGCAATAGTGAAATATGTTAAAGCTTTTAAATTCTGGGTGGCTCAGTGGGGTAGACGCCAGCCTACTGATATCAAGGTCGCAGGTTCGAATCCGGCCGAGACCAATGGTTTTTATGTGTGCTTAAAAATGACAGTTTCCATGTAAAGGGTAGTATAGGGTGGGGATATCTTCATCCAAATTTTCGTGTCGCATCTTTGGAAGACACTTAAATACCAACTTTGGTTTTTAACCGAATTTTCGTTTTTGAGTTATGCTGTCCACAGACTGACAGACACATACAGACACGCGCGCGCGCGGACCTTTTTCTAAAATTGCTTTTCGTTTGGATTCAGGAAGTCCCAAAACATTTATTTCCGGTGAAATCTCGACATCGAATTTTTGGGTGGAATACAATACTTCCCTACTTTTCAAGTGGAGAAAGTAAAAATGAATAACGATCTTATATTTGACAGAAGTTTAAGTTCTTCAAAACTCACAGAAATAACAAGGCATATCTTCGAAATGGTTCACTCTATAAAAAAATTTATTTGCGCACAAATTGTATATTTTAGCAAGATTATATTTTTTGTATAGTAAGATTTAGTCTATTTCTTACGGTTTACCAGTTATGCAAAACTCATCTAGAGTAAATACGACTACAGAGGCTAGAGCCAGAAAATTCAAAATATACATTTCATTTGTCATACAAATATCTCAAACATATGACATTTTAATCAAAATTGTTAGAGCCATTTTCAAGAAAATCAAAATGTTCGAAAAATTTTCCATGTAAAGGGTAGTTTAGGGTGGGGCTATTTTCTTCAAAATCTTTGTGTCGCATACTTGAAAGACATTAAACTTAAATACCAACTTTGGTTTTTAACCGACTTTTCGTTTCTGACTTATGCTGTCCACAGACTGACACACACAGACACGCAAACGGACCTTTTTCTAAAAATGCTTTTTTTGATATTCAGCTGGCCTCAAAACATAATATATTTTTGCGGTGAAATTTTGACATCTAATTTTTGGGTGGAATACAATATTTCTTCTACTAAACGTAGTAGAGATAGGAAAAAATGAAAAGTCATTTAAAAACCAAAATTCACATTTAGGTTTGAAAATTTGTAATTATTATTAAATAATGTAAACCACAAAAATCAGGTAGAAACAAATATGCATAACGGGATTAAGGAAGAGTCTATCGAACATTTAATTTGCAAATTAATACTAGACCATGAAAACCGGTAGGCATTTCTGATAAGAAGAATACACAATCAGACACAAGTCGTATAATTATTTCTTATAAATATTTCAAAATCTCTCTCTGTCCTCGTGCCACATTATGAGATAAAGGAGCAATATCACATAAATAGCAGGACGCTCTAAAGTAGACAGTTCCATAGACTCAGCAACTCCACATAATGAACACGCCATCACACTCTGCTATTTTTATCAGCGTGTTTCTATTGGTTCTGCTCCAGGTAGGAATAACTTTACGTATTATACTTAACAAAATATCTTGTATTTCAGCCTGCCATCTGGTAGTCTAGTCTATTCACGTGCGGGCGGGTCACTATTTTATATTATACTAGCTGGAATACCTAGCGTTACCTGTGGTTAACTATTTATACCTTAAAAAGTATATATAATTAACCCACAAGTTAAATTAAATACGTTGTAAATTTCACTTATTTCATATTTGTGATTCACTTTGTGTTACGTCATTCTTGAATTTTAACTGGTAAGTAGAGGAAGTATTGTATTCCGCCCAAAAATTCGATGTCGAGATTTCACCGAAAATATGTTTTGAGACCCCTGAATCCAAAAAAACAAGCATTTTTAGAAAAAGGTCCGTATGTGTGTCTGCTTGTGTGTCAGTCAGTCCGTCTGTCTTGTGTCTGTGGACAGCATTACTTAAAAAATCTGATGTGTTACACTCACATGACTTTCTCTACTCTTGTACTAACCATTCTTACAAACTCTTATTCCTATATCTTCTTCGTGTTAGTTAAGATAAACATTTGTACAAATTATCTTATTGCTTATTTCCTTGTAGGTACAAGGGGAATATTAGAATACATTAGGCTTTGTGCGATAGTCAAATGTTTTAAAGCTTTGGGATTCTGTTGTCTTTGCATACTTAACATATAAAAATGAACAACGATGATCCATTTCACGAAAGTTCTAAGTTTTCCGAAACTCACACCGCACAAGAAAATTTATTTAGACACAAATTGAGTATTTTAGCAAGATCTACATTTTTTGTAAAGTATAATTTTGTCTATCTCTAACGGTTTACCAGTTATGCAAAAGTCGTCCAGAGTAAATACGACTGCAGGGGCTATAGTCAGAAAATACAAGATATACATTTCATTTGTCATAAAAATATCTCAAACATATGACATTTTAATCAAAGTCGTTAGAGCTATTTTCAAGAAAATCAAAATTTTTGAAAAATTTTCCATGTAAAGGGTAGTTTAGGGTGGGGCTGTTTTCATCAAAATCTCCTTGTCGCATCCTTGAAAGACATTAAACTTAAATACCAACTTTGGTTTTTAACCGACTTTTAGTTTTTGAGTTATACTGTCCACAGACTGACACAGACACATACACGGGCCTTTTTCTAAAAATGCTTTTTTTTTTTTTTTTTATTCAGGGGGCCTCAAAACATATATTTCCGGTAAAATCTCGACATCGAATTTTTGGGCGGAATACAGTACTTCCTACTACTTACCAGTTGAGAAAGTAAAACGGAAAGTCTGTTAAAAATCAAAGTTGGTATTTAAGTTTAATATATCTTGGCTATCCGGTTGTTGCCGCGTCAAATTATAAAATGCCGACGTTTCGACCATCGCGGCAACAACCGGATAGCCAAGATATTTTAAACGATGGCCGTGGAAGCTTGAGAGAATACATTTAAGTTTAATGTCTGTCAAGGAATAAGAGTTTGTAAGAATGGTTAGTACAAGAGTAGAGAAAGTCATGTGAGTGTAACACGTCAGTTTTTCTGGTGTACATTATATGGGCTGTAAAGTAGTAAATAAGACTTGATAATCCTATAGTTAATGTGTATGTTCTGTTGCAGTTATGTGGCTGGAGCATGGCTGAAGACTGTGGGATTGGAGGACTTCTGGGCTCGCTGATTGGTGGCATAAAGAATAGGACTGATGAACTAATCTATGACGTTGAGAAGTGTGTGCCATTAGCGTTAGATGCAGTGGAGTGCCTGTTTGATGCTTTGAAACCTTAACAACGCCTCGCCTCTGGATATCTATGAAAGGTTTGTTCTTCTGTATATTAGGCTTAAGAGTATAGTTTATCATAGCTTTAGCGACACAGAAAACAGGCTCTCGCATTCGACAAGCCACTGCTTCGATTCCTGTTGATCGCCCTCACTGACTTTGGGTGTTTTCCTGCTCTTCCCTGGTAGGTAGGCGAATGCTGGGATGATTTCTTACCATTTTCTTTTCCTTCTCATGTTTTAGTTGAGTTTATAGGTTTCATGGTGTGTGGCAGTGCCCGATGCTTGCTCAAAGAAAAGAATAGGTACTCCCCGTAGACACTACAGGGCTGCTTGGTTGAACAGGTCGTCCATTGTCCTCTCTGGAACCTATGTTTTATGTCTGCGTTAGCTCATGGTTAATATAATTGTGAAAGGAACCACACGATTACTTTCTCTACTAAGTATAGTAAATAGAGAAGCATTATATTCGACCCAAAATTTCGCTGTCGAGATATCATCGGAAATATACTCCAACATTTAGCCCCCTGAATACAAAAAAAGCAGTTTTAGAAAAACGTCCGAGTATGTGTGTGTGTGTGTGTGTGTGTGTGTGTGTGTGTGTGTGTGTGTGTGTGTGTGTGTGTGTGTGTGTGTGTGTGTGTGTGTGTGTGTGTGTGTGTGTGAATCTGTGGACAGCATAACTCAAAAAACGAAAAGTCGGTTAAAAACCAATCTTAATATCTTTTGAGGATGGGATACGAACATTTCTCCACCCTATACTACTCTTTCTTTCCCTGATTACCCTCCCCTTATGTAGGACTTACCCTCCTAGGACTTACAAGTCAGCCAGTGTCTAGGATCAGATGCCTGTCGGGGAGCAGAGGGACCTCTGGAACAGATAGACTGAACACCCGGAAGCAGGTGGTCAGCCAAGCACCAGGTATGATAGTGAGGAAGAGGATGATATGAAATGCTTTACATGGAAAATTTTGATTCTAACGATTTTGATTAAAATACCATATTATTTATGCCAACAAACTTACTGTTGGTGTTTTTAAACACACAAGCCGTGTGTGGGCAAAGTTTGAGAGGCAGAATTGGAACTAAAAAAACTCAATGCCACAGCTAGGATTTGAACCATAGACCCTCCGCATACCAGGCGGGTGCTCTAACCATTAAGCTAGTGTGACAACCTGACATTGAATTCTCAAACCAGTTCGTATTTTTCCCAGTAGAGCACAAAGGCAGTCTCACATCAGAGACAAATTACCCCAATGGTGACTTACTATTGTAAGTACTTTATGTCCCAGGATTAAATAACCTTCAGAAGGTAATTATTATTTATTTATGCCAACAAACTTACTGTTGGTGTTTCTAAACACACAAGCCGTGTGTTTAAAACACCAATTAATTGCCATCTGGAAGTAAAAACAAATGTAGATCTTGTTGAAACACATGTTGTGTCCAAATGCATTTTTTTATGGAGTGAACTATTTCGGAGATATTCCTTGTTATTTGCAGGACTTACACTTTTGCCAAATGGAACATCGCTATTCACTTTTTATATGTTAAGCGTGGAAAGAGAACGAAATCTCAAAGCTTTAAAAGATTTGACTATCGCTCAAAGTCTACTTTATTCCCATACCCCCCTTGTACCTACAAGGAAATAAGCAATACGATAAGTTATACAAATGTTTATCTCAACTAACATGAAGAAGATATAGGAATAAGAGTTTGTAAGAATGGTTAGTACAAGAGTAGAGAAAGTTGTGTGCGTGTAATACTTCAGGTTTTTTCCCCTTTAGCGTGCACATAACCTCTTTTGTCGTGGGTATTATCCTGAACTGTTTCACGCTCTCTTTCCAGTGACTACTATTTAACTATCACTTCTGATTGTGAATGACAACAACTGTATGCTTATAAGCTCTACGTCATACTTCATTTTAATTATGAATAACACAAATGACATGTTAACTGTATTGCTCCTTTCTGTGTTTCAGGATTGTAGGCGTTTAAAGCGGGTCTGAGACTTGTTTACTATCAGTGTTATTGACCAATGATTCATCTGTCGCAGCTTCGTGTATCACTTGTTTGAAATAAAAAGTTCATAAAATTATTTGAATTTTCCTTCCCTACAACTCCTTTTCCTCTAGTATATACAAATGCAAAATTAACATAATTACTAAGATATTGTCTATCTCTTACGGTTTACGAGTTGTGCAAAAGTCATCCAGAGTAAACAGGACTACATAGGCTATAGCCAGAAAAATTCAAAATATACATTTCATTTGTTATAAAAATATCTTGACATGTGACATTTTAATCAAAATCCTTAGAGTCACTTTCAAGAAAATCAGAATTTTCGAAAAATTTTCCATGTAAAGGGTAGTTTAGGGTGGGGCTATTTTCTTCAAAATCTTCGGATCCCATCCTTAAAAGACATTAAACTTAAATACCAACTTTGGTTTTTAACCAACTTTTCGTTTTTGAGTTATGCAGCCCACAGACACACACATACACACTCACACGCGCGCGGACCTTTTTATAAAAATGCTTTTTTATTCTGGGGGTCTCAAAACATATTTCCGGTGAAATCTCGACATCGAGTTTTTGGGTGGAATACAATACTTCCCCTACTTACCAGTAGAGAAAGTAAAAATGGGTAAAGATCGAAGTGGGCAGTGTAAAAAAGGTCGAGGAATTTCATTCTGCCCCACATGAAGCGTAGAGAAATGAGCCTATACCGTATCGGACTGTGGCACGTTGGGATGCAGCTTTCCGTGCAGGACGTGACTGCGCAACAGGAACCAGGTAGAGGTCAACACGAGGTCGGAAACAGCTTCATTGAACTTATTCAATGTTTGCTGCATATAGATATCATCTACAACATCTCTTGGAGTTGCTTATTTTAACACTTCCCCTTATAATTAACATTTCGTTTAATATATAATGGGAAAATGTATTGTTACCTTTAACTCTCAGCTGCCACCGACATGTTTTAAGTTAAATTCTACTGATTCTAAATCTCGCTCTAGTTTCCCTGTATTAGCAAGCTCTCTATCCACTCCTGTGATAGTTTTGCTCTTCCTGAATATAATCTTTTATAAAATATGTCAAACTTTTCTTCCCTCCATCTATAAACTTGTACAAACCAATATGAACCTGTATATTCTTCTTTCCTATCAGTATTTACTTCTCCTAATTTTAATCTCAGAGTGAAATAGAAGCTAAATGTTACTGTATTTATGGCCTTAAAAACTAAAATCCGCTTTTATACCTCTGGTGGACATATTATATAGTCTACCGCACTTAGATCATTCTAATTAGCAAATGTAAATCCCATTCTAAATCTGACTCATTGCATATCAGGAGGTCATTTTGCTCACAACAATCGGTAAGTTTCCTTCCTTTACTGTTTGTAACCTTATCTCTGCTAAGCCTATTCTATATTTTATATTCCTTATCATACTCCGCAATTGGGTTGCTGTTCTATACTAGCATTAAAATCCCCGACAATTATTATCCCTACTTCATCGTATTTAGTTCTTTCTAAGCTCCTTAGTATACCATTTGATTTTCATAAACCGACAGTATAAATATAGGGAGAATTATGTTTACTGTAGAGCTTGAAACAGTATGTGTATATAGAGAGTGTTCGAAAATTAGACCGACAAACTTTGGAAGCTGATAGATAACATTACTTTAAACACCGTTAGTTAAGGAATTTTTTTTTCTTTTTCTTTTTGCTGCGGTGCTTCGTCTAAGTCAGGGGTGTCAAACAGCACTCACCAGGCGTGAAAAATTTTCCCCTATTTTCCCTCCCTCCGTGATGATCAAATCGGAAAACGGGAAAAACAAAGCGAAAACCGGTTCTACGAGCGCGTGCTACTGCAGTTAAGGAGGGGTAGACCCCTCTCTTCACACCCTGGGAGTGAGGTTAGATGTGCCTGGTCTAAGTGCTAGGCGAGTTAACGTCATAGATTACTGCCACTCATCCAGTTTAAGTATTTATGACAAAATAAAAAATGCAAATTAGTATTCCATTTGTCTTAATATATATATATATATATATATATATATATATATATATTGTACCCAAACAGAATTAAATACGCTGTGAACTTGACTTATTTCAAACATGTAATTGACTTTGCTTGTATTACATCATTCTTCCATTGTTGAGATTATCTATTTATCGATATTGCAATAATTGTTAAATGACATATTTCAATTTATGCAAAGAATTAAGGGTTATTTTGAATTTTTAATGCCAAACAGGTAGATTAAGATCGCTTTGTTAGCATTTTAGGGATTATAAAATTATGTGGAAAATGACGTCATAGAACGACGCTACTAAAGACGCGCGTCGGCGGATTGATACATGTGCGAATAACTCAAAAAATGCTGTAATATCAATCTTTCTCTTTGGAGCATAGACGTGTTTTATATGTGCGTGTCCAAAATCAGTAATAGTGAAATAGCTAAGTGCTTAAAGACTGTGAATTAGAGAAAAATAAAGTAATAAGGAATGCACGATTTCATGTTCGCTGAATAAAAACAGTTTGCAAATTTTACAGTGGGAATGTGTGTGTCTCCATGAATGATTTTAATAAAACGTAGTATATTAGAATTATTTAAAATTTTAAATTTAATTTCATTATAAAGTGATATGACGCCTCTAATTCCGAATATTTAGTTTCAGTCCTCGCTGCGAGTTCGTTTTGAGTTTATAACGTTTATGTTGTTTTCTTTACATTGAGATTACTTTCTTACGAACAAGTGTAAGAGAAATGTTGGAATGGTAGTCTCTTTGAACTTACAAACACATTACGTCCCTCGCACTTGTAGACAGGTATGAGCTGGCAAGTCGACCTTTGAGACCAACTGGCATAGCTAATACATAAGTCATCCTGGCTTCCCCCCGCGGCAAGGAGCATGTGACTCGGAAAACATTTGGAGCCGGCTGTGCTTGCAAAATGAATGGGTGTAGCGCAAATCTGTCACCTTCTGGAGAAACCGCCGCAGCAGTATGGATACTGCAGTAAATCCTACTTAACCAAGAACCTCAAGCACTTTGACGTTCTAAAATAGAAACCATTATGTTTAAATAAGAAAATAAATCACTATTTACTCTTCATATGTAGACAATAAATACAGTCAATCACTGACAATTTTCACAAGACATTTACAACATTATCTGGTAATTAAAATGGGGAACTTAGATGTGCAGTAACATGCATATTTTCAAAGACACCATCTGAAAGAAAATTGTTCAAGACTTCTATAGATTTAAACATTTTCGGAATAATAGTATAAATTTGGTTCTATTTCGCCGTTTGCCTGAAAGGATCAAGGAAGCAAATGTCTGCAAGATAGTCAGGTAGAAAGATTAAACAGAAACACACACATGTTTAAAGCAAATCGCACACAATTACGTGAATATCAGAAACAGCTAAAGTGAAACAGACACTTCGCTGAAAGGCACGATTCGCAGTTCAATTGTTTGGGCGTTTGTTTCCTTTAATCAAAATTTTCTGAATATTATAAAATTTCTTGGCTATGGCCAAATCCATGGGAGAATTGCCGATATAGTTTGTCTTTGTGACATCTGCACCTCGAGACAGCAGTAACTCCACCATATTATCCTTGCCTTCCGTGACTGCTAGGTGCAGAGGGGTGGAAGCGTCACGTGTTTCTGCATTGATATCTGCCCCGAGGTCCAGAAACAGCTCTGCCATCTGCAACACAAGTTTGCACTAAGAGCAGATGTCCAGGAAGTATGTGCACGTGCGTGAGAGTAAGAGAGAAGTCCTGTGTTAGATAGTGAGTAACCATGAGAGAGGACTCCTGTGTTCAACAGTCAGTAACTGACTAAGATCAAATAGCACCTCTGTGTGAGTGAGGTCACAAAGAAAACAGAAAATTATGGTATTATTTGTGTATGAATGTATGTAGGTACGTATGTAATCTGTAATGCAAAGTAATATTAAAAGCTTTTAAGAACTGGTGCAAACCTAATAGATTTAAAATTCAGTCTGATGTGTTGCACTCACATGACTTTCTCTACTCTTGTACTAACCATTCTTACAAACTCTTATTCCTATATCTTCTTCGTGTTAGTTGAGATAAACATTTGCAGAAATTATCTTATTGCTTATTTCCTTGTAGGTACAAGGGGAATATCGGAGTATAGTAGGCTTTGAGCGACAGTCAAATCTTTTAAAGCTTTAAAATTCCGTTCTCTTTGCATGGGTACCATGTCAAAAATGAATAACGATGTTCCATTTGACGAAAGTTTAAGTTTTCCAAAACTCACCCAAATAACAAGGAATATCTCCGAAATGGTTCACTCTACAAACAAATTTAATCAGACAAATTGCGTATGTTAGCAAGATCTGTATTTTTTGTACATGAATATTTGGTCTATCTCTTACGGTTTACCAGTTATTCAAAAGTCGTCCAGAGTAAACAAGACTACATAGGCTACAACCAGAAAATTCAAAATGTACATTTCGTTTGCCATAAAAATATCTAAAACATATGGCCCTTTAATCAAATTTCTTAGGACCATTTCCGAAAAAATCAAAATATTCCAAAAATTTTCCATGTAAAGGGTAGTTTAGGGTGGAGTAATTTCCTTCAAAATCTTCGGGTCGCATCCTTAAAAGATTTTAAACTTAAATAGCAACTTTGGTTTTTAACCGACTTTTCGTTTTTGAGTTATGCTGTCCACAGACACACACACACATATACGGATATTTTTCTAAAAAATGCCTTTTTTTTATTCAGGGGGCCTCAAAACGTATATTTCCGATGAAATCTCGACATTGAATTTTTGGGTGGAATACAATACTTGCTCTACTTACTAACAGAGAAAGTAGAAAGCATTTTTAGAAAAAGGTCCGGTGTGTGTGTGTGTGTGTGTGTGTGTGTGTGTGTGTGTGTGTGTGTCTGTGTGTATGTGTCTGTGTGTGTGTGTGTGTGTGTGTGTGTGTGTGCCTGTGTCTGTGTCTATCAGTCTGTGGACAGTATAACTCAAAAACCAAATGTCGGTAATGTATTTAAGTTTAATATATTATAAGTATACGAAACATTATGACGAACATTCCTCCACCCTAAACCATCCTTTACATGGAAAACCTTTCGAAAATTTTGATTTTATCAAAAATGGCTCTAACAATTTTGATTAAAATGCCGTACGTTTAAGACACTTTTATGGCAAATGAAATATATATATTTTGAATTTTCTGGCTATCGCCTATGTAGTCCTGTTTGCTCTGGATGACTTTTGCAGAATTGGTAAACTGTAAGAGATACATAAAATCTTACTATACAAAAACTGTAAATCTTTTTTTTAAAACGCACAATCTATGTCTAAATAATTTGTTTGTAGAGTGAACCATTTCGGAAATATTCCTTGTTATTTGTATGCGTTTTAGAAAATTTAAACTTTCGTCAAATGGAAGATCGTTCATTTTTTATGGTAGCCGTGCAAAGAGAACGGAATCTCAAAGCATTAAAATATTTGACTATCGCTCAAAGATAATTTGTACAAATGTTTATCTCAACTAACATGAAGAATATATAGGAATAAGAGTTTGTAAGAATGGTTAGTACAAGAGTAGAGAAAGTCATGTGAGTGCAACACATCGGATTTGTTGTTATGAAAACGTTTGATGTTTTAATTACCTATTTATAGATTTTGATCAAATGTTAGAGATGCATTACCTTGAAATGTCGTATAAAAGGCAGTGAAATGTTGGAGTTTATAGTGATGTAGGCGAATACCTGAAGATATCCTCCTGCTGCGGCGAGGTGTAGCGGTGTAGCCACCATACAGCCTGGCACTGGGTTATCCACATTCACGATACGACCGTACTGGATGAGAACTTCGGCCACAGACATGTGACCATTTCTTGCTGCCCATTGCAATGGCGTCATTCCCTGTTCATCACACTTGTTGGGGTTTACATCATTCCTCAGTAATACGTGTACTGCATGAGCATTGCCTTCCTTGCACGCTTCAAACAGAGCTTTGTCTTTTGGTCTGCCTCTCTGCACCTTCCTGAGTTTATTCCTGGTGCCTGCGGTCTGCAAAGTGAAACATCAGTGATAGATCTCGGTATTTGGAACACATTTTGTATCTTACGTTTTTGTCTCTGACCATTAACAAGCTGGCAACACTGCAGTTTGTGTGGCTGTCAGTACATAAACAAACACCGTAGTGGTGCATCTTGAGAACGTAAACACATAACCTGCCTTATCCTTCCTTGTTTACTGTGCGAGTGTAGACCAATCACAAGCGTTAGCTCCTAAAGCATTGCACGAAAGCGAAAGCGTCCGACCTGTTTACATCCACAAACCAGGTTAATTCCCGGACCAACATTAGCGACTTACTTCACGTCTGAGAAGGCTGCTCGGAGTATTCGTTCACGTCTTTTAAGTGATTAATTATTTCGAAACTCTGTGTGATGTCCCATGAAGTTATGTCAGAAATAAGTTACTCTACTCAACTTACAATTAACAAACTGTTATTTTCGTACATTCTTGTGGAATTACGCATCCAATTCGGATCAAAAACCATTTATTTTTCGAAATCGGCTAATCAAATAACAAAATCTCATTCAACTTTTTTGTTTGTAACGTTTCTATGAAGCACATATTAGAAGGAATATAATGACCTCCCATCCAGCCTGTATAATACATCTACATCTATATTATAACTAGCTGAAATACTCGACGTTGCCCGTGGTGCGACGAGTAGCTTAAAGTCATAATTCACACGATCCAAAAGCCTAAATTTTGGTAAACGACCGTAAACCATCTCATTTCCATTTGTGTGGAAGCTATTATGATGAAAAAATGCTTAAATATTATGAATTACCCTTCAAATTATGTTTATTTATGAAACAATGAAAATTGGGCTTTAAATAATGGAGCATGTGATTTTTGATGATAAACGTCTGAGATAATGAACACCACTCGAATGTCACCAACAAAAGGAGCCAGCCGATCACTGAAATAAGTTAAATCATTAATTAATAGTATCCTAATTTTCATACCAGCGTCTTAATTTGCAATATAGTTAAGTTTCAAACGACAATTTATGCTCGACCATACACCTAGTTTTATAGTTGAAATATTCTAGTATGTTGTACACTTACCAGGGACAATGACCTACATATTGATATTTAGAGTTGTGCGCACGCGCTAAACGATCGATTCGTTTCCAGTACTTCACAGCTGCATGATAAAAATGATAACCTTGGAAGGTTACGTATCAATGAAAAACTGAAGACAAATTGAATATATTGGTTCTCAGATGAAACTTTATTTCATGTATAAGTTATTTATTGTACAATTAGTTAAATTAATTTACTTAGGGGCTGTGTTTAGTGCAATATTCTTGGAAGTTGATGTTGTATTGAGGTTAATTTGTGTAAGTTGCATCTCACTGTCAGTAGTGTCCGCCGACACTTTAGTGTTTTCTAAACTCGCGCTAATGGCTTATAGCGCTATCAGACTTATAATTAATAAATTTGGGTATGGTTAAAATTAATTAAACTGTTTAGGAACATTAAGGCTTATTTTATCTTTGAAACTTAATGGATACAACTTCTGTTTGCAACTTAATCGATTGTATGTATATGCATTACACTTTGATTTTCAAAATAAGCTAATCTCAGTTTATAAAAAATATAACAGTAATATTATGTTGCATGGTATGAAAATACAACATCCACTTATACTCTTGGTTGCTAATTCGGCTTACGATATTTCTGGATCACTTGCACGTTTCCGTGGCCGTCCTCTTTCTGAAACAGGTGACACCTTTTCTTCCATCATTACATGCGTGAAAGTCTGCAATTTAATCGCTGGTCTTGAAGGTATTTATAAACAACTGAGAACACACGTAGAATGCAATTCATCCTCAACCTAAGTACAGAGAGCTACTCTGGCGAAGGGCGAAGAGAGGTGAGGGAAGCACCGACCGCTGATTGGTCGGAAAGTGAAGGAACAAAACTCACAAGATCGAAAGGATCATGAGACTTTGGGCATAAATCGGGAAGTTTGTCACCTATTTAAACATGGATCAATTGACAAATGAAACCAAGTTTCTCGGAAATCATATGTTATACAGAAAACCGAATCGTAACATAATGCTACCACCATTTTGTATTTTTTGGATCATGTGAGTTATGACTCCAACCTCAGTTTTATCACTACAACTTTGGTTGCCCTTGCCTTGTGTTTCTTTGAAGACATTTAAAAGAGATTACTTAACACGTTTAAACAAAAGGTTAATTAAAACCCTTGGGTATTACAGAGTATACAAAATAAACAAATAAAACATCGGGAATACATTGTGCAAAAGGACTGCTGAACAACCACGAATACTAAAGGAAGAAAAACAAGTAGAGAATGCTGTATGAATGTAGGACATCACATTTCTATTTCAATCATATACATATACCTCCGGTGGTTTAGCTTGTGTCTAGGAATATAAAACTGGAAGGTCTCTTCCATCACACCAGTTAGGGGCAGGAGGTACAAATAATGTTTTGCATGCAGCAACGTCGGAAGTCCAGTCATACTTCCAACTGATTGGATAGAAGCAGCCGAATTTTCTCCCACCTTTCCCATAACAACAGACACAGAGGTGTGTCTCTTTCTTTAGGCCAGAGACAAGATAAACCACAGAGGAGATGGAGAGGAAGCAGAGAAAGAATGCGATTGTGTTTCGTAAAAGAAAAGTGACCGGAGATAACCGTGTGAATGTAACGCGTTTCATTTCAGTTACAAAACCTATAGAAAATTGTATGACCTGTTTGTACAAGAGGGAGTAGAGAAAGAAATGTGATTGTTTCATAACAGAAAAGTGAGAGAGAAAACTATGTAAATGTAATACTTTGCCTTTCTATTTCAACTATAAAAATGTATGAATTATATGTTGAAAGGCTAGTGGAGAAGATGGCGAATAGAGAAAACCATGTGAATGTAATACGTTGCATAGTAAAATGAACCTCCATGACAAAACACTTTCAAGTGCCAATGTTCGTGGTGATCGTTCAACTGGTGTTGGAGTTTATTGACTTCAAACACAACTTCCATTTTCTAATTGCATGTCGAAGAGCGAGTAGAGGCATTAAGATCAACTGATGAAGCGATGTTGATAATCCTTTCAGAGCCATATTATTTCTGATGGATGCATCTATGATCTTGTTTCATCTCAGGGCTAGACTTAGGGTTATGCAACGGAGGGGAACAGCTTGCACACTTAACCTATACGGGTAAAACTGTAGGAGACCGTCGTCACGTGTTTCACTGACAGTTCTATTATGTCACTGACCTACAACGGAAGAAGATGGCGCTGCAAGGCAGAAATATCTGTTGCCAACTTAACATTGTACAACTTAACATTGTACTTTGAGAATGAGCTGGATATAGCTTGAAACCCCTGGGTCAGAAAAATAGAAAAAGGATATCAACATACTAAGATAAGTGAAGTTTTTAGTTTCTAATTTGTTCTTATTTTAGAATTGTACAACTCGCTAAAACTACCAACCACGCATCACAAAATGCCAAAACAATGTACTATTATTTATTAATATTGCTGTTGTTGTTGTTGTTGTTAATACTGCGTAATCTGTAATAACATTACTGTATTACACAACTTCAATATTATTAATTACTTCATTGTTATTGTTGCACTTTTGCGTAATACTACGTAATCTGTAATAAAATTACCGTATTATACAATCTCAAATAAGGATTGTTGTACCTTTGATAAGTGTAGTCATCTGTGAAAATGCGCAACAAGTTCAAGTTTATTATTTATTTATGCCAACAAACTTACTATTGGTATTTTTAAACACAAACCGTGTGTGGGCAATGTTTGAGAGGTAGTACTAGAACTTAACAATTCAATACCACAGCTGGGATTTGAACCACAGACCCTCCGCTTACTAGGTGGGTGCTCTGAGAGCATCCCTTCTCGGTCTACCGCCTTCTCTTGTGCCTGTTGTGGTAATTTTCATTTTTATATGCTTCGATGAGCCACAATATCTCTTCCTCAGTCCAATTTTTCATTTTCAAACGTATCTATGTAGAATACACAACCGCACCGCACAAGAACTTAAGTCACATCACTTAATTACAAAACAATAACTCTAAATAACAACAAATAACGTTAACAAGTTGGTTGGCAACATTCACATACTTCCGCTGATTTCAATTTTCCAGCGTTGGCAATACATACGTCACCAACGAGTTAAAGGAAATGAAGCTCATAACAACAATGCTTCAGTCACAAACAACTGCCTATCGACCACGTGAGGACGGGCTCCTACAGGATAACCCTGTCGTGTAATACTGCTAGTACTTACATATGTGGGAACCGCTGGCACAAAGACAGACTCCAAGGCATTAGTGTGGTGTCTGAGAGACTCGTTCAGCTTTTCTACTTGATATCCTAGTCCGTGAGTCTCCAGACGAGAACAGGCCTGCATATAATACTCCTGGAAGTCGATCAAGGTGAGCTTAGCGGCCAGGTCATCCTTCGTCTGCTGATTCAACTCCTGGTTTACCTGTTGGAAATAATTATACCATTACATTCTTTCTAATATACTTATGTGCTTCACTAAAAACAGAATAGTAAACCTTTATGCCTACACTCACATTAAGCGACTGAGACGGATCCGGGGTAAAGTGTTAGGTTCGCATCGGGAGGTGGTGGGTTCGAATCCCACGGCCGACCTTTCTGATACATGAATTTTTAGGGAGTTTTTCCAACTCACCAGCAAAATGCTGTGTTGGCGAGGGCGAGTTAGCGCTGCCATGTGGGGGATTTGTGCACTGTAACTGCTGGTGGCCTTGTAGTTAGCAGGTGGACTACTTAGCCGAGTCCTAACGTCAAAATGAAGACTACGGCACATGTTAGGGACCCTCACAATGGCTCCCTGGTCGTTAGGCTTCCTTCGCGTCCATTGCTCACTCTCACTCACTCCTTCCTCCCGGAATCCCCTCTGTACTAACTCAAACTGTTGTGACAATTTGTTAAAATTCGTTTTTGTAACTTAATACGGAAGGTATGCAACCCTTTAGCCATCTGCGCACCGGGATAAACGACCTGAGCGTAATAACATTCCTGCGCATGCGCTAAATTCCTCTATAGAGTCCTTGGTGCGCACCCTACTGCGTTACTTCTGTAGTTTCCAGTACAGTAATGTTTTTAACATCAGTGCGACACACACCAGTACACAGCTGCTGAAATGAGCTACAGTGCGCTTTGATGTAAATATGCGGAATCACTTCAACGTCACATATTCAAATCGATCGATGCATCACCAAATTGCAACATACAACAAGTTGTGACACATTCATTTGTCACAGTTGTACTCCTGTCTGTTACAACTAAGTTATATGTAGAAACAATCTCTCGCTGTCAGCATTTGATACTGATAACCAAATACATTGAAGGGACTTTTCACAGAAAAGGTGGTAACATTCACCTTTTACTTTGAGTGCTATGGACTAACTGTTCAACAATGCCACAAAGTTCTCTGTGCTCTAAGTTTATTGTGGCGGCCTTAATAACACGGAATGTGACCTTATGAGATAACCTTTTATTAGTTTCACATGCTATGCAAGATTAAAGTAATTACTTAAGCTGAAGCTTTCAAATTTCGGCAGATCATTGAATTTCTTCACAAGTTACTTGACTGAAAAGTATGTAGGGGTTTGTGTGACACAATGTTATGGTTATTTAACTAAAGAGAAGCAGTTAATAATTGTGAGAAATACCTTTTCTGATTTCTGAAGTTCAGCCTTGAATGCTGAGCTGCTCAGCAAGGAGAGATTTAACGATGCATCCAGCAGAACATTTCGCTCCATCAGAGACGCCTGATGCGACTTCAACGAGTTGATCGTCTCCCACAATTTCTGCTTATCTTCTTCACATTTATCTTCCATATCCCTGTGTGCCTTGAGCTGTTTCTTCAACTGCTCGAACTCCACTTGTACGTCCTTATCAATAGCATCTTCTGGGGTTTCAAGAATGCGATCTATTACCGCATTCACCTTCTTCCTGTCCTTCTGCTCCCTCTGCATATTCTCCATCAAGCTACTCACAAACATCCATTTAGTAACTATTATTTATTTATGCCAACAAAGTTGCTGTTGGTGTTTTTAAGCACACAAGACGTGTATGGGTAGTGTTTGAGAGGTAGAACTGGAACTTAAAATTTCACTGCCACAGCAGGGATTTGAACCACAGACCTTCCGCTTACTAGGCAGGTGCTCTACCCATTAAGCTACTGTGACAATCTGACAGAATGACATTGAATTCGTATTTCTCTCAGCAGTGGCATTGAATTTTTAAGTTCCAGTTACTGTATTACAAAAAAATCTTTCAATGAGTTCAATGCACATTTTTACTTTCTCTACTATAGTTAATCTACCATTTTATGTAGCTAAAAGATTAGTCAACTCTGAATACAAAAAAAAATTATTGAACAATATTACTATGAAAAATCAAAAAATAAAAGATGGGAACTACCAAACATTCAAACAGTAATTCCTGAGTATCCTCGAAAAACAGCAGTTGCAACCTTCAGGTTGATTACAGGACATGATTGTCTGGCAAAGCATTTAAACAGAATTGGGATATATTCTTCACCACTCTGTCCTCTATGTGATCTGCAAGAGGAAATGGATCGAGACCACCTTCAAATATGCCCGGCCACTTCTAGTGCCCCATCCATCAGTGAAAAATATTGGACAGCAAGAGGATTGCAGTTTTTAGAAAAAGGTCCGTGTGTGTGTGTGTGTGTGTGTGTGTGTGTGTGTGTGTGTGTGTGTGTGTGTGTGTGTCAGTCTGTGGACAGTATAACTCAAAAACGAAAAGTCGGTTAAAAACCAAAGTTGGTATTTAATGAATTTCAAGGATGCAACGCAAAGATCTTGAAGAAAATTGCTCTACACTAAACTACCCTTTACATGGAACACTTTTCGAAAATTTTGATTTTTGTTGAAAATGGCTCCACCGATTTTGATTAAAATGCCATGTGTTTGAGATATTTAAATGAAGTGTATATCTTGAATTTTCTAGCTATAGCCCATGAAGTCCTATTTACTCTAGATAACTTTTGCATAACTGGTAATTCGTAATAGATAGACCAAATCTTACTGCATAAAAACTGTATTTCTACACTGAATTATTTCGGAGATATTCCTCGTTATTGTGTAAGTTTTGGAGAACTAATACTTCTTAAAATGGAACATCGCTATTCATTTTTATATGCTAACCGTGTAAAGAGAACGGGGTTTGAAAGCTTTAAAATATTTGACTATCGCACAAAGTCTACTGTATTCCCACATTCCCCTTGTACCTAGAAGGAAATAAGCAATAAGATAATTTGTACAAATGTTTATCTCAACCAACACGAAGAAGATATAGGAATAAGAGTTTCTAATAATGGTTAGTGCAGGAGTAGAGAAAGTCATGTGAGTGTAACATAAGATTTTTAATATTTTTAATATGTTTAATATATATATATATATATATATTTCAAAGCCAGAATTCAGGGTGGTTAGCTGTATTACAACACATTGAAAATTACACCATCTATACAATAATGTTTTTTGACATGCTGATAATATAACATTTGTAATATCACTTCATCATTTTTGTCAATAGGTCCTTCGAGTGAGATCTATAGTGTTAAAAGCCCATGTTACTAGTTCGGAGCACATACCTGCCATAATTTTATTTACAGATCTGTTAATTTTTAGGAGATTATAAGGTACTTTATGAGCAGATTAGTTTCTTATCCAGTGAAACATAAGCTCTAAAAATCTTACTTACCCGACGCTCAGCTTAAAATATCTATTTGTCGCTAATCTCCTAAAACAAAAACCTCCGTCTAAAAATCATTTGGAAACAAGAATGAACGATCATTTTAGAAATATTAAATATTAACAAATTGATAAATCAGCTGTGGTGGACTAGTTTTGGTCATATAATCATGAAATAAATCTAGAGATTCAATTATTAAAAGAATTAAATGGACCCATAGATTTAATGGTTTGGGAAAAGATAGTCATTTCAAAAAACAAGAACCGCCTCATGAATTTTGAAACACTACCAATAGATTGTATTTAGAGGTTTTTGTTTTCAGAGGTTGCCGACAAATATATCTTTATAGTTGAGCGTCGGTGACTGTGGTAACTTGTTTGGACAGCTTTGAAAGTAAGTTGGATACAACTTGAAAAGAACTGAAACATTAATAAGTGAATCTTTTAGTTTCTAATTTGTTCTTATATTAGCTAAATTGTGTGCTTTAGCAACATCTACATTTTTGCACAGTATGATTTTGTCTATCTCTTACGGTTTACCAGTTATTCAAAAGTCATCCAGAGTAATCAGGACTACATAGGCTATAGCCAGAAAATTCAAAATATACAATTCATTTGTCATAAAAATATATTAAGTGACCAATTCTATTAGAAAAACTACCGTAGTCTACACTTACTTAAGATAGTCTACTGTAGCCTACTATAGTTTTAAAACTCTAGTGGAAAACTCTGGTCGAATGAATATTTTCTCTGCTTATAATAACTAGGTAAACAAGGAAGTAAGATTACTGTTTCCCTGAAGAGATGAGTTTTCGAGATACCTCAATATAGCATTTTGTAGGACTGCAGTGCTTTTACTAGGTAAGCTGTCTAGAAAATAAACAGTTTAATACCTTTTAAGTTTGTCTACATCCTTTGCAGCAGTTCTCAAATTTGCTTCCAGGGTAGCAACAAGATTCTCCAACTGTTTCTTTTCCTCGGTTGTTTTCACAAGTTCTGCTTTTACATCTGATAACTGCTTTTGGAGTGCTTCTACAGCTGGAGTCCTCTTCTGTTTATAAAAGAACAACACAATTCAAAAAGAAAAAATTTGATGTGTTGCACTTAAAGAAATTTTCTACTCTTGTACCAAGAATTCTTACAAATCAATGTTCCTATAGTTATTATTTATTTATACCAACAAACTTACTGTTGGGTTTTTAAACACACAAGCCTTGTGTGGGCAATGTTTGAGAGGTAGAACTGGAACTTAAAAATTCAATGCCACAGCTGAGATTTGAACCACAGACTGCCTTTGTGGTTTACCGGGAGAAATACGAACTGGTTTGAGAATTCAATGTCATTCTGGCAGGTTGTCACAGTAGCTTAATGGTTAGAGCACCCGCCTAGTAAGCGGAGGGTCTGTGGTTCAAATCGCAGCTGTGGCATTGAATTTTTAAGTTCCAGTTCAACCTCTCACGCAGTTTCTTGTTGCTAATTACTTCCTGGGGAGTCGAACAAGACATCTCGAATCCCTTGCAGTAACAGCAGTCACTGCAAGCGGCCAAAATCTTCACAAACTCGCTCGGAGAACAACACCGTTCGTCGCAACAGGAACGCACTTGCTGACTCGCTCACTCATTAATTCACTAACATATTTACTGAATTCTCTTCGCAAGAGTGCCAGCTTATGCAGCCCTAGAAAATTTGCAGGAGCTCCAGAACGTTTGAGAAAGCAAAATTTCTAGAAGATTCTAGTTACTTGTCGATTGTACTTATTGTGTTTACTCTAGGCGAGAGCGATGCTTACCAGTTTAGGTTCCGACCGCCCGGCGCAGACATCCTATAATTTGGGCCATAGCGGTTGCATACAATACATCCAGATTATCGTGATCTCCCTCTCAATCAGTAGATCACTCTGTACTAATTCTACTAACAGACTTACCGTCTCAGGTTCACATTTGCGCTCAACGTCTTGATACTTCTTTTCCAATTCTGTACCGAGCATTTTCATTTCCGATGTCAATGTATCTGCTTCTTGTAAATCTCTTTCTGCGACTGCGGAGGTTTCGCATTCCATTTCTAGCACCTGGAAAATATTAAATAACAGCACTTGCAGTCGCCCTGCAGTCACGTCGAAACTGGTATTGCCAGGTACATTTGTCCACGTGTCCGTAACAGCTTGTGGGCTTGTGTCTAGTGCCATTGTCTGGAAGCAAAAGATTGTTGTTAAATTACATACCAACTAGAAACAAGCACACAATATTATACAGGATGGAAGTTATTGTTTGGATCATATTCTTCATGATGGGTGCAATAAGTATGTCCAATACAATTATTGTCAATAAAGAACCGTTTAGCTTCTTGATGAATGGATACAAATGGTTTATTATTTCACTAACTGCCGCGTAAACATTGTATGTAATGCGTTTCTACCTTAATTCGAATGAATTTAGTCACCAATTAATGTTAATGTGACGTTGCCAAACCTCTCTTAGTTGAAAACAAACTGGCAACACTGCAGACTGTGTCGGTGTCACTTTCACTAGCTCAGTCATAAACAAACACAGTAACGGTGCTTCTTGAGAACACAAACAAATATCCTGCCTTCTCCTTCTGTGTTTACTGCGCGAGTGTAGGCCAATCACAAGCGTTAGCTCCCAAAATATTACACTAAAGTGAAAGTTCCCGACCTGTTTACATTCACAAACCAGGTCAATTCCCTGAGCAACCTCAACACAACGTTGTCGACTTACTGCGCGTCTGAGAGAGCTGCTTGGAGTATTCCTTCATGACTTTTAAGTGATTAATTATTTTGAAAACCTGTGTGGTGTCCCATAATTACTACCGAAGTTATATCATAATTAAGTTACTCTACGCATCTTACAAACAGTTATCTTCGTACATTCTTGTGGAATTATGCATCCAACTTGGATAAAAAAAAACTTTATTTCTTCGAAATCGGCTGCTCAAAGAACAAAATGCCATTAGACTTTTTTTGTTTGTAATGCTTCTATGAAGCACATAATCATTAGAAGGAATGTAATGACTTCCCTTCCATCCTGTATAATCACCATTGCACCCACTATTTGTTCCCGTAGCTAATATCAACCATATTAGACTCATAACACGAGTTGGAGACGTGTTTAGTGTTGCATTTGTATAGGTTAGTTCTATAAAACTGTAGTTTTATTTATTTCACTTCCTAATGCCATAATTTTAGTTCTATACACATAATAATCAGCCGTAAACGAACCATAATAAGGAGGGCTACAACAAATCAAACCTTCGCCAATCTAGCATCTTTTCTTGCCTCAGTTAGATTGGCAGTCTCCACTGCGCATGCTCTGTAGCGCAAAGATCACCACATTAGTGAGAAGATTACCATGTTTGTTGATATTACGTACTCGCTTTAGCTACAAACGAAAACCTCCTATAAAGGGGTTTAACTTGTATCACAGGATGGTAGTTACCAAAATTAGTTCTCCACCGACCAGGAAATACCACAAAAAAACCAAAGGATGGAGAGGCGTTCTACGAAAATCAAACCCGGGTCGTACCCCATGTTATCGCTCGTGAATTCTAAAGTAAATAATTACCTATGTTGTTTAATGTGTCAACTTTAAGAATAGCGAACGCTGGCTGTCTGTTTCATTGATGCTGTGAACAACAGTTTCCTTCTCAAAAAGGTTATTGTAATAATCTGTCAACAAGAATACTGATAGCAAGATAATAGAAAACAAGATTAAGAAGCAATATGAAAATTCCTAGTTTGTTGAGCCCAGAAATGATCTTACCTTAATAATGCGTAAGAACCTGTGTATTGATTAATGAAAATAACTTATTTAGATTTTCCTTTTCGTTTGTATCGCCCACTAAGCAGCCATGAACCACTATGTTTCCTGCGAAGGAATACATCATTCATTACTCCATGATATTTGCTGTTCACTTGTAAAACCGAAACAAGTGAAGTCAGCAAGCAACCAGCTCGCATTTACACATAGAATAATTAGAGGTGCAATGAAAGATTTAACAGTATCTACTTCTCTTTCACAATACAGAATGCACCACTTCAAATTGAAAATGTTGCGTGAGTTTATTTTCTCAAAAAGTGGACTAGGATTACAACTAAAATGTTATACTTTCTAAATATTGGTATTGCGAATGAAATTAACAGATTTCTATGTTCGGTAAATAGAAGCAAATGTCTTTTTCACTCTTGTAAGATATTACATATTGACGTAAACGCTCTTCTCCGTCGAAGACGTCGCCTTTAAGATCTATAAGATCTCGTGTTTGGTGTCCGGACTAGCTCTAGCAAGAGGTCTTAATCTCAGGGTATGCGTGAGTTATGGTAGGAATGGAACCAAACGAAGAATCAACCAACATATCACTTTATTTGTAAATTTCCAGATTTGTACAGAACTGCCGACGATATTTAAATAGAATGTAACTTTGTAATTTCAACTACAACGTTATAACACTAACTTTGTCACCCTTTAGCAACCGCCGAATTATATATACGCGCTAGCTTACGTACAGTTCCCAAGTTGCACGTGTACTCTCGGCTCGATTCAAGACGAGTGTGTCTTGCGTTGCATTTGTTTTTGCGCGGGCAACAATAAAGAAGCGATTTCCATTGGCTAACTTTAGAGCACGTGTAAGATTTGAAGCTTTCACGGCGAACGTTAGTGATCAGAGCTTCACAGGTGATCAGCCGTGTTAAATTTAAGAAGGTCGAGCTTTCGGCCATTATACTCTCCATGGCCATCTTCAGGCCATCATTTTAGTCACCCATTTAGTGATCACCCGTGAAGCTCTGATCATTTAGAGCACGTCATGGTAAGATAGGAATCAGCCCGCTAAATCGTTGCACGTGTTTGTTTTTCGTGCGCGTCAACAAAGCCTTATCACTCTTTTAAATCTGCCTAGGCTTCCATTCTTGAGACTTTAACATATTAGCTTTATTACGTCTTCCCCTTCACTATTGACTAGAATCTCCTTTTGTTTCTTTCCATTATCAAATATATATTGGCATTATAATTTCGGTTTCAATATCCGTAAAATCATCATATAGATTATAAATAAATCTACTACAGAATAATACAACAATACGGATTTGCGAGGCTCTACTACGTGTAGTAAGTAGAGGAAGTACTGTATTCCATCCAAAAATTCGATGTCGAGATTTCACCGAAAATATATGTTTTGAGACCCCCTGAATAAAGAAAATCACTTTTAGAAAGAGGTCTATGCGTGTGTTTGTGTGTGTCAGTCTGTGTACAGCATAACTCAAAAACGAAAAGTCGGTTAAAAACCAAAGTTGGTATTTAAGTTTAATGTCTTTCAAGGATGTGACACGAAGATTTTGAAGAAAATAGCCCCACCCTAAACTACCCTTTAAATGGAATATTTTTATTCTCTTGAAAAAGGCTCTAACGATTTTGATTAAAATGTCATATGTTTGAGATATTTTGATGACAAATGAAATGTATATCTTGAATTTTCTGGCTATAGCCCCTGTAGTCGTATTTACTCTGGACGACTTTTGCATAACTGGTAAACCGTTAGAGATAAACCAAATCTTACTACATAAAAATGTAGGTCTTGCTAAAACACACAATTTATGCCTAAATAAATTTTCTTGTAGGGTGAACCATTTCCGAGATATTCCTTGTTATGTGTGTGAGTTTTGGAAAACAAAACTTTGGCGAAATGGAACATCGTTGTTCATTTTTTTATATGTTAAGCGTGCAAAGAGAACAGAATCTCAAAGCTTTGACTATCGCACAAAGCCTACTGTATTCCCATATTCCCCTTGTACCTACAAGGAAATAAACAATAAGATAATTTGTACAAACGTTCATCTCAACTAACACGAAGAAGATATAGGAATAAGAGTTTGTGAAAATGGTTAGTATAAGAGTAGAGAAAGTCATGTGAGTGTAACACGTCAGATTTTTTTAAATTGATAACTTTATTGCACGCTTAGTACTTTACAGTTATGCTCTTAAATATGACAAATACATGACATGAAACATGGTAAGGACCTTATCCAACGATAGGCCTCATTTAATTATTGTATTGTTGTTGGTAGCTAATGCTGGATTTCTGACAATGAAGTCATTAATCCTCTTGCTCTCCAATATTTTTCACATTAATTATTATTATTTATTATTATTACTATTATTATTGTTGTTGTTATTATTACTATTATGATCACTATTATTATTATTGTTATTATTATTATTATTATTATTATTATTATTATTGTTATTGTTGTTGTTATTATTATTATTATTATTACTATTATTATTATTATTATTATTATTATTATTATTATTATTATTATTATTATTATTATTATTATTATTATTATTATTATTATTATTATTATTATTATTATTATTATTATTATTATTATTATTATTATTATTATTATTATTATTATTATTATTATTATTATTATTATTATTATTATTATTATTATTATTATTATTATTATTATTATTATTATTATTATTATTATTATTATGGTAAGGCACCAGTAAAGCATTACTCCATGAAAAACCTGCTATTTTCAAACATCAAAGATGCTATTCCACCTAACAAGAAATCTGGCATATACCAAATTGAATGCAGTGATTGTAATGAAGTATACATAGGAAAAACCAAAAGAAATTTAGAAATTAGATCCAAGGAACACATTAAGAACATCAAGAGTAAACAATCAGAAAAATCAGCGGTTGCATTTCACTTTTGGACAAAAAATCATGACATAAAGCCAGAACCGAAACTTCTCAAACACATAACTGGAAAACAAGAGCTATCCACATGAGAACAAATCTTCATTTTAAAAAATAGAAACCGATTATTTAATTTCGACATTCCTCAGAAAGATATTTTCAGCAAGTTCATTGAACCGTTACCAGAGGAAGCATCAAAAGAAGCATCACCATCGGCACCATGAAACACCATGGAAACCCAGTTATTGTCCGGTTGATAATGGAGAAAAGTTAACCTTCGAAACGCTTTCCGGAAAATGATGTTGTTAAGTGTTGTTCAGTGTTATTAATTGACTCACCTTTTAAATTAAAAAACAAGGAATTACTCTTGATTTTCATCAAGAAAGCATATACATGCATTGCTGTGCCAAATGTTGAACCTCCACTGTTATCCGCTGCTGTGATGTGACGGTCGCTGCTCGGCAAGCAAGCTCTTGGCACTGTCGACTGCCCACCACTCTAAAGTAGTGTATGTGCCGGTGCCTGCCTTACGTGTTACTGCAGAGCCATCTCTCCTAGTATATGGGTACTACTGAGAGTGCAAAAGCTTCCGAACGGACTGTGCAGTGTTTTATCTGGTGACATCCTCGGCGCTCGTTGTCTGCCGTTTTTATAGAAAGGTGCAGATAAAACCATACAACATTTTTAAAACTACTTTTAAAGGCTTAAAGAAAGGAGATGCTGTAACTGGCCACCATCGTTATCCATTCTTTTTTTGGCACCTCCTTAGAAAACTATCCATCACTCGCCGTAGTTCACGTTGAGAAATGCTGAAAATTTCGTGTTTTAATTCTTCCAGGGTGTGTGGGTTTGTCTTGTATACTTTATGCTTTAAGTTACCCCAGAGACAGACATCACAGGAGGTTAGGTCGAAGGACTTAGGGGCACTTCTTCTTCTCCTTTTCCTTCTTCTTCTTCTTCTTCTTCTTCTTCTTCTTCTTCCCGTTCTTCTTCTTCCCGTTCTTCTTCAACTTCCTTGTTCTACCACTATTGTGGTATCAGGGATCAATAAAATTCCACCTAATCAAAAATCATCTCATTTTGCATTGCAGAAAACAATTATGCTTAAATAAGAATAGAAATCATTTATTTATTTGTTTTTTTTTTTTTTTTTTTTTTTTTTTTTTTTTTTTTTTTTTTTTTTTTTTTTTTGTTCATTTATTTGTTATAGGTAGACAATAAAACCAGTGAGCTATCATTCAAAGCTAAAACAAAACATTTACAACATTGATAATTTAAACAGAAAAGAAACATGTGGCCAGCACAAGATTTAACGTGCACAGAGAAATTTACCTCAATAATGTTATTAACATCTGATGTAAACATTTTCAAAATAATCATATAATTTGCCCTATTTTGCCGTTTACCTGAAAGGATCAAGGAAGCAAATCCCTACAAGATAGTCAGGAAAAGCATATATAAAGGATAAAACAAGGAGAACATACATGAGGATATTAGGTTTAAAAGCAAATTGCATGCAGTTTCACAGTTACCTTAATATAGAAATAGCTAAAGTGACGCAGAAACTTCACTGAAAGTCACTTTAACCAATTTGCAGTTCAATTGTTTCACTGTTTCTTTCCTTGCAGCAAGTTCTGTATGTTTTCATATTTCTTGGCTATGGCCAAATCCATTGGAGAATTGCCAATATGGTTTCTCTTTGTGATGTCTGCACCACGAGACACCAGTAACTTCACCATGTCCTCTTTGCCTTCTTTGACTGCTAGATGCAGAGGCGTGGAAGCATCACGTGTTTCTGCATTGATATTTGCCCCGAGGTCCAGAAACAGCTCTGCCATCTGCAACACAAGTTTACTTAAGTGCATATGTATGATAATTTTCATGGTACAGTAGAATCATGATAACTCAACCTAATGTGGACTGAGAAGTTGTCAAGTTACCAAACTGTCAAGTTTTATGGAATAAGGGGTCACTTATTCATTACTCATAACGTAATACTGCAATTTACATAAATACATTCTAGCAAAATATAGGAAACAAAAGTATAACATATTCGAAACTTTATTACATATTACTATGTTCCCCTTTGTCCAGTCTCTTTAACACATCCAATTCAATTTCCATTGTCATGTTAACTTGTCTTTCCTTCTCATTTGACATGTTTACTGGCACAAACACAACTCAACACAACACTAACAGTAACCCTGAAATCTTGGAAGCTGCACTGTAACCAGAAATATTTAACTGAGAGCTTAGTTTATCACGTACACAGGTATCTTTTATACCTGGAAAATGATCTTGCTTGAATGTGCACAAGTGACATCATGTAAATTGATGATGTGGGTAATGTCTTTACTTCCTTGAAATAAACAAGACACTGCTGATAATGTGCAATGGCACTGTACTCAATCTTGCAGTCTGCAATGTTTAGTACTACATGGAAGTCGGAAAGATAACCTGACACCCTTATTGTCTCATGAATACAAAAGTGAACTCGATCATAAACCACTGTGCAATTCATCACATCTAAAAATACCTTTGTACTGGGTAAAGGAATAAACCTTCAAACCTTCCTTACAAGTGTTTGTACTATGTATACACATTATTAGTAGCAAGCTTTTGGTTTCGTGACCATGGTCTGCTGGCTGCTTATGTTCTGACTGTTATAGACATTGAATGTCAACACATGGTTAGCCCTTTCATTAGTGTGAGGGAGAATGTGGTAAGTTGTATATGTGCATTAATTATAAGTTACCTATACTGTTTATACCATATAGTAGACAATAGAAACTATTACAGTCAAGTTTAACAATAAAAGCTTTTAAAAAATAATAAAGGTTGAGTTATTGAGAGTCGAGTTATTGGGATTCTTCGGCATATTAATGTACTCTACCATAGCGCCTATGTCCCAAGCTTGAGACAGTTTGGAGAGACAAGAAGCACTCTCTCTCAGCGTAAACAATATCCTCACATAACTAGAACTTCCTCAATGTTCCCTTCCCCCACCTTTAGAACATTCTGGAATGTTACTGAGCGACTGGGACGAAAGAAGGTGAGTGCCATGTTCAAAAGTTAATGAACAATTGAAATAGAAGAATAGACATGTGTTCAACTGGCCTCAGGAGTCTCCGTCTAGGGGATATGTGAATAGCGACCACAAGGTACCCAAGCTGAGCAGAACATTACTTCCACTTACTGGTGTTTTGCTCCTCACTGTAACTTTTCTATCTGACCTTACCTTGGTCATCTCTTGTTCTCTTCCCACCCCGATGCTATTAGGGTTCCCGAGGGCTAGGGAGTCTTTATTTTTCCAACCTCTCCATTTCTCTAATTTCTCTATAAAATCTTAACCCCAACATGCTGACCTGTCACGGCATGTAATATGTCCTCTGATTGGTAATCAGAGGATATGGTCGGTGAATTTATTTTGATAACTCTCCCGGTCAGGTCGGTGAGATCCGTAAACCAACGACAGGTGTGGTCCTCCAGACATTCTGGGGGTTGTAAGAGAGCGATGTGACCGCCAAAACATAAAAATATGGTGCTCTCTAAAAAGCGGTTACATTTACTGCTATTGCTCTCTTCAATATCAAATGTTGGAGAGCAAGGGGATTAATGACTTCATTTTCAGAAATCCAGCATTAGTTAACAACAACAACAACAACATGTGTTCAACTAATATACATGCTAAGGCTTTCACAGCCAGTGTTAATCCAATGGATAGTAGTTTTCGGGTTTGTAGACCATGGTCCAGACACTTAATTGGGCGAAACATAAGATAATTCATCAACTGGACCATGGCCTACAAAGCCGAAAACTACTGTCCATTGGATGTGTTCGGATGTGTTAGTAAGTAATCATAAGTGTGTAGGAGCAACTGTAAGCCCATGATATTTAATTTGGAATAACAGAAATGGATGATTTGTGGTATTTGTTGTGTTTATTTTATGTCCAACAAAAATATGTTAATTTTCTGTTATGTGAATGTTACATTTTTATTTTTTAAACTTTATTGTTGCATCTGAAAATATTTGATACAGTAATGTGGGACATAACCAACATTGATTATACGTGTAAATTGAGGGAAAAACATTGGTCTGGGTGGCTCAATTAGTTAGATGCTGGCCTACTGATCCCAAGGTCATAGGTTCAAATCTGGCCCAGACCAATGGTTTTTAAGTGTGCTTAAAAATAACAGCTCCATGTCAGTAGATTCACTGGCATGTAAAAGAACTTCTGTGGGACAAAATTCCAGCACACCAGCAATGCTGATGTGATTCTGGCAATTGACAGGTTGTTAACCAATAAAATAATTTAATTTAATTTGAAGGAAAAAACAAAGGAAAAACAATCATTGCTAGGTGCCATAACCAAGGGAAATAGTGAATCTTTTACAGAAGAATTGTGATCTTGGCATCATATAGCGAAGATACAGAGCTTTGTGCAAATAGTGGCAAGTGAGCATCGTAATAAATGCAAAATGTTATAATAATCTGAAATTATAAGAAGGAACACCAAACAAGCCAACGGTGTTCACATGGGGAAGAAATATTGTATAATAAATATTCACAGATATAAATACAAGTTACTGAAAGAAAAACCAAAACTTGTCATAAAAGACACATTATTTGAGCTTTGCATAGGAAACAATTATAAAAGAAAAGCCTTGCCATCCCCATAACTTCTTTATTTTAGGATAATGGAAAATTTTAAGAGATGAAATACCAATACAATTCATAACAGCAATAAGAAGCCTATATAATGATTCTAAAATAATAAAACACAATGCTGGACAAGTATTTCAATCAATAAAAATAAACAAGGATATTAGACAGTGATGCGTACCACCCTCCAGCACTGCAACCCACCAATGACGCTTGTAGTGGGCCGAGGTGGGGGACGCAGCGACTGGGCAGTAAGGCTTGGCTCTTCAAGGGCTGTAGTGCCGGGGCTTAGTTTAGTTTCATTAGGCACGGATGTGGTCTGTTCCCAGTGTTTGAATAACACTGTATAACTATATATTAATAAAATAGTTAAATTATGGAAACAAAAGTGCCACTTTGGTATTCAAATTACACAAAAAAAAACTTTACAGACAATATTCTACATGGATGACTAGGTTATTTTAGCAACCTCAGAAAATGAACTGCAAATTAGTCCCCATTAATTAAATTAAATTGCTAAAAACTTTGAAATTAAAATTTCCCCATCTAAAACTAAAGCAATAGCTTTTTGTGGTAAAAATATAAGAGTCAAGATAATTGAACAAGTATCAAACATTAATTATTTAGGAAATTTAATATCCACAGAAGGAATATATATTAATGTAATAATTCAAAAGTATAACAAGTTAAACGGTACCATAAAATGAAATTTTGGGAAGCATATGTCAATAGATACGAAACTGAGACTACATAATATCACTTCAAAGGCAACTCTATCCAACGGCACTGAAATCTGGATTTTAAATTTAAAAAATAGGCAAAAATTAGAAGCAGTACAGATGAGGTTTTTAAGACTCAATCATCAAAGAAATGTGGATATAAGAAACAAACTGAAGGTAAATAATATCACAGAAGACATACTATATAAATTGGTTCAATCATCTATAATATATGACTCTTCACTGACCCCCATTATTTAGCCTACAACTATTGACCGCATGGCAGAAGGCACCCTGGAAGACCAAGACAGAGATGGCATGACCAGAGAGCTCTTTAGGAACAGGCCTTAATAACCTAATACTACTTTTGTTCATGATGATGATTTTTGGATAGTGGCTTCAAGAGCATTTTAAAAAGTGAAGTGATTTAAAAATGCATGTTAAATTAACTCAAAGTTAATTTGATGAAATCTGGATTTGAGTTAAAAAAAACTTGGCCCTCCCCATCTTGTTCTTTATCTGCTACCCACCACATACGACCCTGTAGCAAAAATCTCATTTGCTCCTTTCATAAAACCCAGCACAAGTTATAAGAGCAATCATGTGTTCAACTGTTGAACATGAGGAACACAAGAGGTCACTTCATGTGTGAATTTTTCACCTCTTCATGAAAGACTAAACAAATGTGATGTCACAGGGAAGGCTGAACTATTTCATGATTATGTATGTATGTAAGTACGGATGCATTATGTAAGCTAAACCTATAGTCATATCTTTTCAGGGCTGATTGCTTGATATTATTTTATTTTGATTCAAGGGCACTCAACTACTTGGTCATCAGCGCCTTTAAAAAACTGATCATGGCAAAAGCCAGAGATAAATTTCAATATAAAATAAAAATACTAACAAATATCAATTATTTAATGCTGCATAAAGAAGGATTAAGCCAATGTATCTGTGAAAATGAAAAAATCCACAGTCTTCTGATTGCTTTGAATTTTTTTTCCACACACTCAGAACATAAAGTAAATAGTATACACAAAATTTCAATGTCATATGCCAAACGAGTTTTAAATTATCAATATATTTATTAACAATAAATCACTTTTTGACATACTCATATGAAATGACCCTTTGACCCTACAGTTTATTGTATCCCTCCTAAATTATTAATTTGAGTTCAGTATACAAATATAAAGAAATTTTGAGAGGTAGAACTGGAACTTAAAAATTCAATGCCACAACTGGGATTTGAACCACAGACCTTCTGCTTACCAAGCGGCTGCTCTACCACTGAGCTATTGTGACAAACTGCCAGAATGGCAATGACCTTCCACTTACCGGGCGGCTGCTCTACCACTGAGCTATTGTGGCAAACTGCCAGAATGGCAGTTGCATTGAATTTTTAAGTTCCAATTCTACCTCTCAAACTTTGCCCACACACGGCTTGTGCGTTTAAAAACACCAACAGTAAGTTTGTTGGCACAAATAAATAATAAAGAAATTGTCGCACCAAAATTGTTTCGATTTAATTAGTTTAAGAGAGAAAAAATGTTTTGTATATTATTTATCAATTTTTTCAATGTAGTTATGAAAAATATTTAATTTCAGCTCAATTATTTAATATTTTTTAACTAGCGCACGACAAATTTTAATAGCTTAATCTCTGAAGGTCTCCTGAAAATTTTAAGCTAATAAGTTATAAACTAGGATCCAAGATGCATTTTGAATGGTGAAAAATGCTGGAAAAAAAAAAGAACTGAGAAAAATTAATTTTAAAGTTTAACAGTATGTCTTTGTTCTTTACCTAAATCCAATCAACTTAAAATTCCCCAGCACCATATGTGGGACTCTCTCTGGCTTTCTTCTTGGCCTCAGTAGAATTTTTTGAGAATTTTAAGTTTGCTTGGTTGTTTTTTAATATGAAAACCTTCCTTTCACTTTCGTATTGTTCACAAAATTTAGAAATTTGTTGTTCTTAGCTAATCCCTGCACTATAAACTTTCGCAAATTTATACACAAAATTCATAAAATATCTGCTTGTTACGGCTTTACTATAAACTAATGAATAACTTAAAACCTATTAACTACCTAAACAATGTCTAATATAAAACTGGAACACCGAAATAACCTGGCAAGATTACAGAATTACAGAACATTGACTGCATTTTGCTGTTTGGAAGCAAAACATATCAGATTCACGGCAATTCAGCTCGAATATAGAATTCTTTTCAGCACAGCTAATTCAAAACCTTTCTGAAGCAAAATTCCCTGCAAGAGACTAAAATCAGAGCCAGTGAAAACGAAAAATGCATTTCAAAGCTGTAGCGATGAAGTTTAGCAAGGAATGCTCACTTGCACTGAGACATTTAAATTTCCTCTTGGAGCTTTAAAAATGGCTGATATTGAGAAAACTAAAGTGTGTCGTTAAAGTACAAAGTATAAGCATAATAAAAAATTTAAAATGATAAAATCAAAATTTTGAGTAATTTTCACCAAATTTCACTTAAATTAAATTAAATTTTATGTACACCTTAAGAAGTCTTTGCTTACCCCAGGTTGAATGTCACTAATCTACAGGACCAATAAATAAATGAACTGAATTATGGATTTTAGTAAGTTGTAAATACTCATAACATAAGTACCTGAACGTCTCCTTCTAATGCAGCCATATGTAAAGGCGTACTGACCAAACATCCTGCGACTGGATTGTCTACATCAAGGATATGACCATACTGGATGAGAACTTCAGCCACTGCTATGTAACCTTTTCTTGCTGCCCATTGCAATGGCGTCACTCCCTCCTCATCACACCTGTTTGGGTCAGCATGGTTCCTCAACAGTATAAATACTGCTTCAGCATTATCTTCCTTAACAGCATCAAACAGCGCGTGGTTTCTTAACTTACCTTTCTGCACCTTTCTGAGTCTGTGTCTGTAACCTTCTCTCTGCAAAGTGAAACATCATTGTCAACCTATAACTTCATTCACTGCTCAAAATAGAAGTTGCAATATAAGCATTACTGCAGTAGATGAGTTTTGGGAGGTGTATAAAGCTTCAACCTTTATTTAACACAGTGCACATCTTGTTTACCTTGATACTTCGTTGTGTCCACCAGTAAAACATTTTACAAGGAGTGTCAAATTGTATACAGGTGTCCCAAAAAATACCAACAATGCTTAGTATGTTGTGTGGAATGACAAACTGATTGGTTTTCAAATAGCAATTCCTGTCCAGAAATGCATGTTTTGGTGGCTGGAGAACATTGAAGTTTGAGAATGAACCACTGTAACAATTTGTTACCATTCATTTTGGTATCTTAATGCAAAAGGTAATGCACTAAATTCCTCCATAGAGTCCTTGGTGTGCATCCTACTGCGATACTTGTATAGTTTCCAGTACAGTAACATTCTTAACAGCAGTGCGACACGTACCAGTACACAGCTGTGAAAATGGCAGACTTGGGTTCCAGCATACTTCGATGTAAATGTGCAGAATCACCTCAACATTGCATATTCAAATCAATGAATTGGTAGAGATGGACCAATTCCATGACCAGCACGGTTGCCAGATCTGACACCTCTCAACTATTTTCTATGGAGTTCTATGAAGGCTATGGTGTATGACACTCCTGTAACATCAGCGGAAGACCTTATGGCTTGAGTCCACAGAGCGATTGAAAATCTTCAAAGACAACCACACGTATTGGGCCATTTGCATGAGGTTCACCACTGCCAATATAGGCTCTGCAATGATGTGGGAGGTACATAGTTCGAAGGTCGTTTGTGATGCAGACAGTCCGATGTTAGGTTTACTGACAAAATGTGAACATACACCAATCTCACAACTCGATGCACTACAGTATCCAAACCATACATTTCCAGACAGGGGTTCCTGTATGAAAACCGATCAGTTTGCCATCCCTTGCAACATACTAAGTGTTTTTTGGGGACACCTGTATACATACAATTAATGCGGTAATATTTACAAAATGCTGAGAAGTGCGTATTTACCATATTTTACCTAACCATTTTTTACACTCTTCCAAAGAGTTGTTGTTGATCTAATGTGCAGGATTTTGATCCATAAATTTTTCAAAGATTAAAATACATTTTCTAATAAATAAGATTTAGCAGCCTTTAATTCTGTTTTTCCATTTGTTATCTGTTTAATTTCAGGCAGTAAATGGTTATGCAAACATTAGATGGCATTTTCTATGCATTTATTGTTTATGATACTGGCAAGTCTGTTTCTAAAATAATGATCTTTTGCTCTAGTGTTATGTTTGTGAATGTTACTATTTTTGTTTATATCATAGCTTTTGAATTTTGAGTTTAATAATTCATATACATAAAATGAAGGTTGAAGTGGTAGTATGCCACCGGGTTTTTAAAAAAATTATTTTGTTGTTTAACGACGCTGTCAATTGCCAGGATCACATCAGCGTCGCCTGTGTGTCGGAATTTTGTCCCGCAGGAGTTCTTTTACATGCCAGTAAATCTACTGACATGAAGCTGTCGTTTTTAAGCACACCTAAAAACCATCGGCCTGGGCCGGGTTTGAACCTGCGACCTTGGGATCAGTAGACCAGCGTCTAACCAACTGAGCCACCCAGACCGACAACCCGGGTTTGATTCCCAGTACCAACATAGGGATTTTTCCAACACTGGGTGCACTCAGCCTTGTTAGGTCCCACAAGGAACAACCGAGGAGCTACTTGATTGAAAAGTAATGGCCCCTGGTTGAGAAGACCACACAATTGGCCAGGAGGGACCAGGGCACTGACCATGTTCCATCTCTAGTACTGCACCCCACTCAGGATACCTGTGGTGGGCAGAGGTGGGGAACATAGCAGTCAGGCGGTAGGTGTTTTTTTTTTTTTTTTTTTTAAATTAACGTCCTCCAACATTGCGTCATATTGGACGGTGAGTGAATGAAATGGGTGAAATGATGCTCAAATGAGCCTGAGGTCCATGGAGCTTTAAGTTACCTGACATTCGTCTTCTCAGGATAAGGGAAAACCTCGGAAAAAACCTTACCCGGATAACTTACCCTAAGAGAGATTCAAACTCGCGACCTCTTGAACGTGAGGCAGACACGCTAACCATCACGCTATCGAGGCGGGCCGGTAGGCCTTGGCCTGTATGGGTTGTTGGGCCACAGGGTAATTTTTTTTATAATGAAGCTAATGTTAAAATATTTAGTTTTTAAATGCATTTCTACATGTAACTTTTTTTGTATTCCTGACATGAAATGTATTGCTCCTTTTTGCACCTAAATAACCTTAAAGCTAAAGTTTTTGTACTGTGCCCCATAATACAATTCCATAGCTCAAGTAAGAGTGAATGATTATAATATATTTGTTTAATACTTTTCATCCATTATTTTCATTGTTTATTTTAATACAAAGAACCTAGACAACTGAGCTTCACTCAGTATTTTGTTTCTCTTTTCCTTCATGGTAAAAATAATGTAGAAGCAGATAATGATATTGTGTTACAGAACAAAGGGGTTCAGAGTGACAGTTCTGTGTAAAACAGATCTTTATATGAGAGGATGCCTGAATCAAACAAACCTAAAGAGGCTCTCAAAGCTATTACTGCCTTTCTTCTATTACTTCCATTACCTGTTCTTGCAGGAACAATTGCTATACTATTAACTGACCGAAATTGTAATACTTCATTCTTTGATCTTGGAGGGAATGAGAAGTTGTTAGACTGAATTCTTTCTCAACTATTATAACATTATTATTGGTTATTTTGGTTTTATTGGACCACACTGTGGTTTACTTGCCCCATACATGTGTGATCTCAATCCCATAGGACTAGTTTGTGGCAAGGTAAAATGAATACTTAAAAAAATGCAACAACTGACTTACTCTTAAAGGGATTGTGATATAACACTAGAGGATATATCACGTAAGACCAAAACAGATTGGAGGTTTTTTTAAAAATATAGAAAAGGCAGAAAATGATCAGTGGATAAAAGACGGAGTAGTTGAAAACATTGTTTATGCTTTATAAGCTAAATATACCACATGAACTGAAAATAACATGTAAATTGTGGTGTTTTGAGTGATTTCTTTGCTTTAATCTGGTGTGAATATGCATTCCAAGTTTGGTCACATTATTGTAAACGTTATTAGAAGCAGAACTGCTGCTCGTGATATCATTGTTTATCGGGAACTGTTTACTGACGTAGTGGCTGGCTGCGTTCCTGCCAGGGACCATGAGCTGGTGAACAAACTGTAGTAAAACAGAATTGTACCTTGATTTTGCATACCAAAAGCAACAAATAAATGTAGCAGGAAATGTGAATCATGAGTAACAAAAGGAATTAGAAAATCATCAGAAAGATGAAACTAAATAGAGGAGCTAATAAAGTTTTAAAGCTATTACATAAAATATAGGAAAATGTACAGAGATACATTACAGGCAGCTAAATGATATCTACCACAATGATAAAATCCTTCACGAACTCTAAAAACAGTATTAGTATTAATGCAGCTGAACCTTGGCGCTGCCTGCCTCACTGCCATTTATACAGCCCACTTGCTGCATAACCCCACTGGTACTACATCAGCTGTGATTGTTTTGGGCATTTCACAGGCCAGGCAGAGTGCTCCCTCTTCCTGGAGAGTCACCACCAACCTTTGACACCCGCAGCAAGGACACCAGTTCCACTTCAGCCAGCTACCAAACCTACATCACCTGCTTCCTCGACTGGAGCAGTGACAGGCGATGCCATTCAGGACTTCCATGTAGAGTTACTGAACATTAGTGCCCATTTAGTAGACCTACAAATCTGTCCCCAGGCATGACGAACATTTCAAATTAAATCAAATCTGTCCACAAGCATGACAAACATTTCAAATTAAATCAAATCTGTCCACAAGCATGATGAACATTTCAAATTAAATCAAATCTGTCCCCAAGCATGACAAACATTTCAAATTAAATCAAATCTGTCCCCAAGCATGACAAACATTTCAAATTAAATCAAATCTGTCCACAAGCATGACAAACATTTCAAATTAAATCAAATCTGTCCACAAGCATGACAAACATTTCAAATTAAATCATATCTGTCCCCAAGCATGACAAACATTTCAAATTAAATCAAATCTGTCCCCCAAGCATGATGAACATTTCAAATTAAATCAAATCTGTCCCCAAGCATGACAAACATTTCAAATTAAATCAAATCTGTCCACAAGCATGACAAACATTTCAAATTAAATCAAATCTGTCCCCAAGCATGACAAACATTTCAAATTAAATCAAATCTGTCCACAAGCATGACAAACATTTCAAATTAAATCAAATCTGTCCCCCAAGCATGATGAACATTTCAAATTGAATGCAAATCTGGCCCCCAAGCATGATGAACATTTCAAATTAAATGAAAATCTGTGCACAAGCATGACGAACATTTCAAATGAAGCCAAATCTGTCCACAAGCATGACAAACATTTCAAATTAAGCCAAATCTGTCCACAAGCATGACAAACATTTCAAATTAAATCAAATCTGTCCCCCAAGCATGATGAACATTTCAAATTAAATGCAAATCTGTCCCCCAAGCATGATGAACATTTCAAATTAAATGCAAATCTGTGCACAAGCATGACGAACATTTCAAATTAAGTCAAATCTGTCCACAAGGATGACAAACATTTAAAATTAACTCAAAACTGTCCCCCAAGACCAAACAGACCTCTTGACTATCAATAATTGTTTTGTAACTTTTTATAATTGTTTGACGATGCTTGAAACTTGTAAAAGTCTATAAGCAAATAAATAAATTAATTAATTCAGTGTAGGATAAAACAGTACTTACGTATGTTGGAAACTCGGACACTAGATAAGAGTCCATAGTATTACTGTGTAATGCAACAATGTTATTCAACTTCTCTACTTTACGCACAAGACCTTTCCTCAGGTGGTAAGCACAGGTCTGGGTGAGAAAGAGAGGGTAATTCAATACATCCATCTGAGCAAGTAGGGAACCCTTTGCCTCGTCCATCAACTTTCGAACCCTCTGATTTGCCTGTTGTAAAATAATAAGTCAAATATTCATTAATTTTGTAACCAAAAGATATTTTTAAATACAAAAAATCTGATATGTTGCACTCACATGACTTTCTCTACTCTTGTGCTAACCATTCATACAAACTCTTATTCACCTATCTTCTTCATGTTAGTTGAGATACACATTTGTGGAAATTATCTTATTATTAATTTTCTTGTAGGTACAAGGGGAATATGGGAATAAGTTAGGCTGTAAGTTATAGGTAAATACTTTGAAGCTGGTTGCTATATGAAGGATTTGAAATTCCATTCTATTTGCACAGATCAGAGATAAAAAAGTGAATAACAGCCTTCCGTTTGAGAAAAGTATAAGTATTGCAAAACTCACACACATAATACAGAATATCTCTAAAATGGTTCACTCCACGAAGAATGGATTCAAACATGTCTGTTTTAATGAGATCTGTATCTTTGTATAGTAAGATTTGGTCTATCTCTTACAGTTTACCAGTTATGCAAAAGTCATCCAGAGTAAACAGGACTACATAAGCTATACACACAAAATTCAAAATATACATTTCATTTGTCATAAACATATATTCCTATATCAAACAAATATATACAAAAATCGAATATGTTGCACTCACATGACTTTTTCTACTCTTGTACTAACCATTCTTACAAACTCTTATTCCTATATCTTCTTTGTGTTAGTTGAGATAAACATTTGCAGAAATTATCTTATTGCTTATTTCCTTGTAGGTACAAGGGGAGTATTAGAATACAGTAAGCTTTGAGCGATAGTCAAATGTTTTAAAGCTTTCAAATTCTGTTATCTTTGCATGGCTAACATAAAAAAATTGATATCAGTGATCCATCAGTATAAATATGGAGCCATTCATGTTCTGGAAATCCAGTATGGATTGTCTCTAATGCCAATAATTTTAGAACACTAGTTGGAGTATCACTTTTCTTAACCTCTCCTGTCAGGTGTAAATAATATGTGATGTCTAATGTTTGTGTCGGACTGACTTTAGATATGAAGTTTTCCTTTGAATTAGGAAGGTGTACATCCTTCTTGATGTCTTGAATTTTGGAAAGAAAGCTCTCCTGAGTCTTTAGTGTATGTGTAAAATTTCTCTTGTGCCATGTATTGAATGGGAGTCTGATCAACTTTTCGTGTTGAATAAGAGCCGCTTTTTCTATTTCATATTCAATGGGATATTGGTTGGTTAGTATTTCCATAGCTGCTATTGGTGTGGTTTTGATAGCACCTGTAATTGAAGGTATGTGCATAAAAATAGTCTAACCCTCACTTTTTTAAAAGTGCAGAAAATAGAGTTTTGCATATGTTGGAAAAAAAATTAGCTGACACATGTGGCAAACTTTATTTGAGTTAGGATTAAAGGACACACCTCAAACTTTTTTTAGTACAGTTCTAAGAATATTAAATTATGTTTATTCAACTTATAAAACAAAACAATAATAAAAAAGAAACACTCGTCCTAAATAAAGCATAACTTTGACTACATACATTTTAATTATTCTTAACAAAAAAGCATCCTTGCACATTAAAATAATCTACATTTATTACATTACTACCTATTATAAAAATTAGCTCTTGAAAACATATAGGCCTATATGGGCCTATTTCAGATAATTAAACAAAATCAGGTATGTCAAACAACTGCTCATCTTCATGGACATCATTACTTTCACTAGACACAGCTGTAAGACTTCTGTAATATTCATGATGTATTGGAGGCACAGAACTGAGCAAGTCAAGCACATCTTTGAGTTTTGGCGGAGCTATGGGCCTTGGATTTACATACTTAGGTACTAAGGACACATTCTTAAGGGAAGGTCTACCTGACACTTTTGTTCTTTAGTCTACACAATCATACTCCTCAATATCTGAATAGGTATATTTAAAAAACATCTGAAAGGGCTTGTCCTTTGTCACTTTATGTTGTTGTTAGCTAATGCTGGATTTCTGACAATGAAGTCATTAATCCTCTTGCTCTGCAATATAAAGAGAGCAATAGCAGTAATAGTAACCGCTTGTTAGAGAGCACCATATTTTTATGTTTTGGTGGTCACATCGCTCTCTCACAACCCCCAGAATGTCTGGAGGACCACACCTGTCGTTGGTTTACGGGTCTCACCGACCTGACCGGGAGAATTATCAAAATAAATTCACCGACAATATCCTCTGATTACCAATCAGAGGATGTATTAATGCCATGACAGGTCAGCATGTTAGGGGTTAAGATTTTATAGAGAAATGGAGAGATTGGAAAAATAAAGACTCCCTAGCCCTCAGGAACCCTAATAGCATCGGGGTCGGAAGAGAACAAGAGATGACCAAGGTAAGGTCAGATAGAAAAGTTACAGTGAGGAGCAAAACACCAGTAAGTGGAAGTAATGTTCTGCTCAGCTTGGGTACCTTGTGGTCACTATCCACATATCCCCTAGACACCAGTAAGTGGAAGTAATGTTCTGCTCAGCTTGGGTACCTTGTGGTCGCCATTCACATATCCCCTAGACACCAGTAAGTGGAAGTAATGTTCTGCTCAGCTTGGGTACCTTGTGGTTGCCATTCACATATCCCCTAGACGGAGACCCCTGAGTAATTATCATCAATATAAATACCTAAAAACTTTGTATTTGGCACTCTGGATATTATTTGTCTGCCATAAACCAAATTTAAGATTCCTCTGCTTTGATTATTTCTATTTAGCGAAAAAAGGAACATAGATTGTCTTGCTGACATTTGGACCGAGGCTGAGGATAAAACAATAGTTTTCTAGGCTTTGCACAACTTATCATTCATTATTTAGTAGCTCCATAGTTTCAACAGAAACAAGAATAGTCATATTATCAGTCATAAGTCACAGTGAGTGATCTAATTTCAGTTCCTTGTTTTCTATCAAAAGTGACTAACCATTTGCCAGCAATTCCCCCAATTCCATAATTTTCTAACTTATTTAATATGTTATGGTCAACATAAAAGCCTGAGACAGATAAAGAAAGAGTCCTACAACCATCTATTGTTCAGCCTATTGAGAACACTTTGTTACTGCATCCTTTGTAGACTTCACAGATAATGGTAACACCCATGTCTTAGAATCTGTCACTTTATAGGACACTACTTTGTTTAGATTCTGATATTTTATTTTTCTTTATTTTATCTAACAATAGTTTTGTTGATATGAACATATCTCTTGTCATTTTTATGACTGAAAATGGATCCTTTACCCTAGTTTTTCTCACCAGCTACCTCCAATCATCAGGAACATAAACATAGGGTACCTTAAATAAGGAAAATTGAAGCTATTAACAGTGAAGCAACAAGATTCTAAAGTAAGAACAAATTAGAAACTAAAAACTTCACTTATCTTAGTAATGTTGCAAGTTCTTTTTGCACAAACTGACCCAGGGTTTCAAGTTGTCTCCAACTCATTCTCCAAAATGAGTCTCATTTTATTTCCTGGTTTATGGATTTTTGGAAGTGCATATAACCTGGATAAAACAGGATTATTGGCTTTTAAAATACTTTTTTCTTTTTTAGGTATCATGTTCACTTCATTGAGTTTTATTAAAAGCTGAAATACATGATTTTAAAGGATCATTATCAATTTTTAAGTAATCTTTACTTTCAAGCAAAAGTTCTACTCTATTAATATAATCAGATTGATCTAAAATTACAATTTTGTTGCCTTTATCAGCTTTAGTATAAATAACATCCTTTTCTTTCAAGTTGGAGACAACTTGAAACCCTGGGTCAGTTTGTGCAAAAAGAACGTGCAACATTACTAAGATAAGTGAAGGTTTTAGTTTCTAATTTTTCTTACTTTAGAATAGGATACCTTTCTTTTCTTCTTCTCAATGAGACCGAAGTCTCGATCACAGGGCACCTAAGTGTCACCTGGCACTAAATATTTATGCTCAATCACATCAAATCTGTTACTTTCTGTTAAATATAAGACAAAAATACAGAAAAGTTATTATTCTGCCCAAAGCATGAGTCGGAATAGACAATGAGTCGGCATACCGCAGGTGGTATAGAGGCTATATACTGCCTTAAACATGAAACATCATCTGACACTCTGCCAGCAACATCCTCCGACCACATGAACTTAGATGCATATTATTGGCAACATTATGCACACCAAAATTGTAGGTCCAAATCTGGCGTTTATAAAATGTTACTCCTACAGTTAAATGTGGAGTCGGAAGACATTGCTGCATGTCAAAGGCAATCACATGTAAAGAGCTATTATTTGTAGTTAGTTCTCCATCACGTTTTCAAGTTTGATAAGTTGTTTGGGCGTTTTGTTCATGTAGTTCCAACTGTTCTTCCACTTTCTGTTTTTTTTTTTCAACATTATTTTTAGAAGAAATCTGAATTTTTAGATTATCACATATTTTACATGTATCACTATGTGGTGTTTGAAAGGACAAGTTATAAAATATCTTATGATACATAAACAGACTAACAGGTTGCATGTTCTCACTTTCGCACTTCTCTTTATATAAGGAGTGTAGAGTGTTTACATTTAATTCGCTGTTCAAATACTTCCTGTTGGGATTGCATGCTCTTGAGTAGTGGCTGGACTGCACCGGAAAACTGTTGATGTGGGATATGATTTGAAGCTTTCCTGGCGACGAACAGAGAAGAGAAGTGCACATTGAACCGGGACGCTGGATTGCAGTTTAGTCCTTCCTGGAAACCAGCCTTAAAGTTGACCAGCTCAGAAAACACAGATTCCAACGGAGCGACGACGACGAGCTGGTCTTATTAGGTCTTCTGAGATGTCGCCCTCACTGGTCCGTCTGATAAATTAATGGAAAACAATGACTATCAAAGTTATGGATTTATTATTTGGGAGCATTAATAAAATTTTCAAATTAACCTAACCTAACTCAGGCTTACCTTAGGAGTGCCTTGTGATCTTTTCTGCTGAATGACTCGTTCCAATCTCCCATTACTTATTCCAAATATAGACAGAAATGCTCTTTTACAAAGTTGTGTAGGTATCTAGCTCATCCACAACAACTCTGTAAACTAATGACGTTTGACTCCTACTATTCTCAGGCTCATCGACGTATCTGCGCTTAACACCCCTGATTTCTACACACCCAAATATGTACGTGTTTTGTAAATCATGATTCCCCAAATTCCAAAGTTCCATAAAAAGTTTTTGCCGGTCATTGTAAGCAACTATTTCAAAACACTTTCTTCGACAAACACAGTCTGGACCGATCTTTTTCTTTAGTTTCATACCCCCTTTTCTGTGGCGTATGCTTCACCATTATTTAATTTCTTCTTTCTTATTTCGCGCTTCCACTTATCACGGTTGCTGTTTTTCTTGGTATAGTTACCACCACAATTTTTTTTCACTCATTTCATGTCCATCGTCTTCACAAACCTCACTGCATGACGCCATTTTCCTTGTTTACTACCTTTGCCAGACTGACCAACATGATGTCTTCATTTCTCCCCAGATACAGGCCATAAAGACTGCATAAAATTCATCTTTGCAATTTAATAAAATAGGACTTGTAAAAATTATCATCAAAATATAACATAATAATGAATTTAAACTGATAAGGAAGCAGTATATTAAAAAAATGAGAATCATGAGCGTCGGCAGACTTTTTTTCAGGGAGGGGCCGCATGTTGGAAGTTTGGAATTAATTCATTATTCTGTAGCTAAAAACTGCAAAAATTGAGTTGTAGTATTTGTTACGGATCAGCATGTTAATTTATGCTAAATAAAAAGTGTACTTTACCTCAAATTTAAAGCAGTAATCTAACAGTAATTCATTGAAGAACACATTTATTATTTTCCAAGAGGGGGGGGGGCCGCGGCCCCCCCTTGCACCCCCTTCGCGACGCCCATGATGAGAATCTGTATAATAAGTAACTGATAAAATTAAAAAGTTGGCAATCCTACCCTAGTTTGACTATTCGAAATGTTTGGTTCTTCCGGGCTTGTAGGCAGTGACGCCAATTTAGTTGTTTTTAAACTAAATCTGGTCTTTCTGAGAAGATCTTTAGTTGTCAAAATTTATAAATTTAACATTGCTAGTATAGGGATTTAGTTGTTTGATAAACTGCATTTGGTTGGACAGAAAGGTTTTTAACATTGACAACACAGAAATTTAGTGGATTTCTTATTTTTGTCTGGTTATTTTTCTTGATCCTCTATTGGCAACACTGCTTGTAGGCCGTGGCCTAGAAGGCATGGCAGATACCAACGTTTCGCCAAGTACTGCGCTTGGCATCATCAAGGTAACACGATCCTCACGTCTGCACTGGTCAGAGTTTTAATGTGAAAGCAGAGAAGTAGTGGAAGTAATGACCGTTATTTTTTTTTTTTTTTTTTTTCAAGTGGAGGAAAAATCCATTTATGGAGCCCCATGTGCTGGGATGGCACAGAGGGGGACTGTAGGCTTCACCCGAAGGTACTACCCACTAAAAAACCTCCACCGGACAGAATTTAGGGAGGAAAGGATCGGCAGTACCGCTAATGCACCTGCGGATTAAGGGAGCGGGTTTATTGGCTGGCCACAAGGGCCAAAGCCAGGAGAGAAGTTGCCAGGGCGTAAACATGGCCGAGGCTCTGATTACGCCCTTGGGTAATCAGGTGTGATAATTAAGGAAGTATTAAGGTGAAGGAAATTGAGGGAATTTGTTGTGGTGTTTGTACCGCCGACGTCCATGTTGCGTCGGAGGTGCTGCATTGGCCCCATTAGGCGCGGCGTCTATTGAATATCGCTCCTCCAGCATCGTCTGAAGAGCTGCCACCTCTTCCTTGACGAGCCTTCGTAGCGATAGGAGTAGTTCGTTAAACTTTGACTCCAGGGTCTTCTGGTTAGCACCAACCTCGAGCCTGGTAGGCATCAGAGCCTCCGTGCGCGAGTTGTAGTACTCCATGGTGTCCCTGAAGTCGTTGTAGTTCTGTTCGGCGTTGTCGAGTTTTGTGTGTAGATTGGCGATCTCTGCTTGGAGGTCTTCCAGCTTCTGGAGGATCACCGTAACAGAGGTTGTGGAGAACTCCGGCGTGGCGTCGGCTTTCTTGCTCTGGTCACCACTGTCTGGCGGCAGGCTGGCCCGGCGCTGACCGGTGGTGACCGCGGCTTTCGGCTGCGACGGTGTTGGTTGCTTCCTAGACGGGCAGCAAGCTTGCCCGGTGTAGTGATCCTGCCCCCAGCAGGAAGCTCAGAAGCGGCGGCGTCGTGTGAGGTCGTGCTGGGTGCAGGAAGACCGTTAACGTCAGTTACGGTTATTTATATGGGTGGGGGTGGGCGGGGCATTGTTGTGCTGGCTACGGTAGTGATTGGCCAGTTGTAGGTGGGGTTTTATTATAACTGTTGTGTGCGTCTGAAAGTTTATCTAAAACCGGTATCTATGCTTTATGTACACGTAGTATTTCTTCTTTGTGATTGAAGTTGTCTTTGGGTTTGCAGATTTCTATGGCTTCCCTTTGTAGTCGGGCATAGTAGTTAACTGTAGAAGACAGGACTCGCGTTTCTTTGAGGTTGACATCATGGCCGAATAATAAGGCGTGCTCTACCACAGACGATTTATCCGTATGTCCCATTCGGTGAATAGTGCACACTTCACACCTGATTCTTGTATTTGTTGTGGCAATGACATAGCCATGAAAACATTGGATCTTGTATGCCTATTTTTTGTCTTGAGTAGTTACTCATAAATATATAAAATATTTAAAATGAAATTCAATTATATTAACCTTTGTAAACATCACTTTTTCCAGAATCTATATAGCAAGGAAAAACTATTTAATTACATAGAACTCTCAGCTCTAAAGATGACAGACATGGTGAAAATAGCTCTTGAGAATTCATGTAAGTTAAATAAAAAATATCTATAGCTGTTGTAACGGTCGCTGGGCGTTAATGGGTTAGTGACGAAGCCCATATGAACATAGTTACCGCCGGGACCCGCCTAATGTCTATGGCAATAGCACCCCACGCAAGCACTGGCCAGCGTCCATATGCTATTGCGTTTTGCATAAACATTTAAGAGTTATACAAGCTTATAAAGTATCCGAATAAATAGTTTTCCTTCGGGGGATTTTCTTCAATCTAATGTTGTATCTTTGGACTTTTTGTTGTATCTGCGGTAGACAAACTGAAATACATAAATGTTTGTTATGGGTGAGAAATACCTTTTCAATTTTCTGTAGCTCATCCTTGGTGATTGAGTTGCTTAGCGTGGAGATATTTAACGCTGCATCCAGTAACAAATTTTCCTCCATCAGTGACACCTGTTGGGTGTTCAAACTGTCGATAATCTCCCATAACCTCTTCTTAGAAACTTCACATTCCTCTTCCATTGTCTCCTGTAACCTCAGCTTGGTCTTCAACGTCTCCCACTCGTGCATTGCTTCTTTGTCAACAGAGTCTTCTGGGATATCAAGAATCCGACCTATTACCTCATCTATCTTCTGTCTTTCTTTCAGCTCCACCTGCAAGCTCTCCATCGACCTATTCATAAAAATTCACTCGTAAATTTCTGTGATATTAATCATCATCATCATCATCGTCATCACCACCACCACCACCACCAGCACCACCACCACCAACATCAGCACCACCACCACCATCACCACCACCGACATCATCATCACCACCACCACCATCACCACCACCATCAGCACCACCACCACCACCATCACCACCACCAACATCATCATCACCACCACCACCACCACCATCAGCACCACCACCACCACCACCATCACCACCACCAACATCATCATCACCACCACCATCACCACCACCATCATCATCATCATCATCACCACCAGCACCACCATCACCACCACCACCATCATCATCATCATCACCACCACCAGCACCACCACCACCATCACCATCATCATCATCAGCAGCACCACCATCACCACCACCACCACCATCATCACCACCACCACCACCACCATCACCATCATCATCATCAGCAGCACCACCACCACCATCATCATCATCACCACTATCACCATCACCACCACCACCATCATCATCATCATCAGTAGTAGTAGTAGTAGTAATAGTAGTAGTAGTAGTAGTAGTAGTAGTAGTAGTAGTAGTAGTAGTAGTAGTAGTAGTAGTAGTAGTAGTAGTAGTAGTAGTATTCAGGTGGATATGTTTTTTGGCAGAACGTTAATATCGAATCTTTGGGTGGAATAACATATTTCCCTCTATTTACTATGCGCAGGTAAGACGGCGCCGAGGCCGAATGGTTAGACCGTTCGCCTAAACAAGGGGGCCAGGTTCGATCCCAGGGATTTGCATGTGATATTCGTGGTGGACGTAGTGGCGTCAGGGCAGATTTACTCTGGGTACTCCAGTTTACCCCGCCACTCATTCCTGCAACTGCTCCATCATCACCTACATTTCATATCATCCTCTTCCTCACTCTCATACTGACTCACCACTTCACTCTGTCTGTCTGGTACATATGTTGGTCTGTTTCCCCCACCACTCATTCCACCAACTGCTCCATCATCACCTACATTTCATATCATCCTCTTCCTCACTCTCATACTGACCACTTCACTCTGTCTGGTACATATGTTGGTCTGTTTCCACCACCACTCATTCCACCAACTGCTCCATCATCACCTACATTTCATATCATCCTCTTCCTCACTCTCATACTGACTCACCACTTCACTCTGTCTGGTACATATGTTGGTCTGTTTCCCCCACCACTCATTCCACCAACTGCTCCATCATCACCTACATTTCATATCATCCTCTTCCTCACTCTCATACTGACTCACCACTTCACTCTGTCTGGTACATATGTTGGTCTGTTTCCTCCACCACTCATTCCACCAACTGCTCCATCATCACCTACATTTCATATCATCCTCTTCCTCACTCTCATACTGACTCACCACTTCACTCTGTCTGGTACATATGTTGGTCTGTTTCCTCCACCACTCATTCCACCAACTGCTCCATCATCACCTACATTTCATATCATCCTCTTCCTCACTCTCATACTGACCACTTCACTCTGTCTGGTACATATGTTGGTCTGTTTCCACCACCACTCATTCCACCAACTGCTCCATCATCACCTACATTTCATATCATCCTCTTCCTCACTCTCATACTGACTCACCACTTCACTCTGTCTGGTACATATGTTGGTCTGTTTCCCCCACCACTCATTCCACCAACTGCTCCATCATCACCTGCATTTCATATCATCCTCTTCCTCACTCTCATACTGACCACTTCACTCTGTCTGGTACATATGTTGGTCTGTTTCCCCCACCACTCATTCCACCAACTGCTCCATCATCACCTACATTTCATATCATCCTCTTCCTCACTCTCATACTGACCACTTCACTCTGTCTGGTACATATGTTGGTCTGTTTCCCCCACCACTCATTCCACCAACTGCTCCATCATCACCTACATTTCATATCATCCTCTTCCTCACTCTCATACTGACCACTTCACTCTGTCTGGTACATATGTTGGTCTGTTTCCCCACCACTCATTCCACCAACTGCTCCATCATCACCTACATTTCATATCATCCTCTTCCTCACTCTCATACTGACCACTTCACTCTGTCTGGTACATATGTTCGTCTGTTTCCCCCACCACTCATTCCACCAACTGCTCCATCATCACCTACATTTCATATCATCCTCTTCCTCACTCTCATACTGACTCACCACTTCACTCTGTCTGTCTGGTACGTATGTTGGTCTGTTTCCCCCACCACTCATTCCACCAACTGCTCCATCATCACCTACATTTCATATCATCCTCTTCCTCACTCTCATACTGACCACTTCACTCTGTCTGATACATATGTGGGTCTGTTTCCCCCACCACTCATTCCACCAACTGCTCCATCATCACCTACATTTCATATCATCCTCTTCCTCACTCTCATATTCACCACTTCACTCTGTCTGGTACTTAGGTTCCTCTTGCTCCCCGACAGACGTCTGACTCTAGACACTGGCTTGTAAGTCCTAGGGTGCGTAAAAGAGAGAGTACAACTTTTTCTTTTTATTGGGGTCTGAAAATGTACTTTTGATGAAAGATCTCCCATTGAATTTTCGAGTGGAATACAATATTTTCTCCACTTACTATAGCTAAGTAATAGAGAAAGAGGGGTCCTGAAAACATGTATTTTCGGAGAAATCTTAATATAGACTAATACCTATAATTACCCTTCAAGTCTCTCTTTGTCCATTGAAGCAGCTGTCAAAGTGGCCTCTTTACTAGCAATGATCTTCTCCAGGCGTTTCTTTTCCTCGTTTGTATTCTCGAGCTCTCTTTGCAAATCGTCCAACTGCTTTTGGAGTGTGTCTTCCGATGGGATGGCGTTCTGTTTATGAAATAGCACAAAACATGAAAGGGCGAAGTATACTTGTCTGAAATAAAGTTTAGGTACCTAATCATAACATAAGCTATAAACGTGGGTAGCACAACAAAGAATGGTACTATACAAAACATGTATTGACTAGGGGCGGCTCTGGGGTAATGCCCCCGTGCCATGACACTACCTTAATAAAACGAAAAAATTACGTAATTTAAATTATTTATACACTCCATGGTTACATCGAGAATACGAACATTAATGTAAAGACACAATGAAATGGCTTGTCTGACAATGGAAAACCATGGAAGCTGAAAGAAGCGGCAGCGAGTTACAAGTTAGCAATCTTATTGTATTGTTATTCCATGGATCCGTGCCACTTGAACCTGGCTCTGATTTATACTGTTCTGGACATCAAGCGGGGTTTGGAGGGGAAGGGAAATAGCTCATATTTGTGCCAATTAATAATTACGCCCACACATGCTAAGTGTATAAAACCTGTAAAACCAAACGACTCCGTATCAGTCGTCGCCGAGACTAGCAGAGTACTACGGTCACACCACTGAGGATGTTCCACGCAGCGTCGAACGAAACGTCTGGAAGATTTTCTACTAGACCACGGCCCACTAGACCACGGCCCACAAGACCATGGACCACTAGACCACGGCCCATTTTACCACCGCCCACAAGACCACGGCCCACAAGGCCATGGACCACTAGACCACGGCCCATTTTACCACGGCCCAAAAGACCACGGCCCACAAGACCATGGACCACTAGACCACGTCCCATTTTACCACCGCCCAAAAGACCACGGCCCACAAGACCATGGACCACTAGACCACGGCCCATTTTACCACGGCCCAAAAGACCACGGCCCACAAGGCCATGGACCACTAGACCACGGCCCATTTTACCACCGCCCAAAAGACCACGGCCCACAAGACCATGGACCACTAGACCACGGCCCATTTTACCACCGCCCACAAGACCACGGCCCACAAGACCATGGACCACTAGACCGCGGCCCATTTTACCACGGCCCACAAGACCACGGCCCACAAGACCATGAACCACTAGACCACGGCCCATTTTACCACCGCCCACAAGACCACGGCCCACAAGACCATGGACCACTAGACCACGGCCCATTTTACCACGGCCCACAAGATCACAGCCCACAAGACCATGGACCACTAGACCACGGCCCATTTTACCACGGCCCACAAGACCACGGCCCACTAGACCACGGCCCACAAGACCACGGCCCACTAGACCACGGCCCACAAGACCATGGACCACTAGACCACGGCCCACAAGACCACGGCCCACAAGATCACAGCCCACAAGACCATGGACCACTAGACCACAGCCCATTTTACCACGGCCCACAATACCACGGCCCACTAACCACGGCGCACAAAACCATGGACCACTAGACCACGGCCCACAAGACCACGGCCCACAAGACCACGGCCCACTTTACCACGGCCCACAAGACCATGGACCACTAGACCACGGCCCACTTTACCACGGCCCACAATACCACAGCCCACAAGACCACGGCCCACTTTACCACGGCCCACAAGACCATGGACCACTAGACCACGGCCCACTTTACCACGGCCCACAATACCACAGCCCACTAGACCACGGCCCACTTTACCACGGCCCACAATACCACAGCCCACAAGACCACGGCCCACTTTACCACGGCCCACAATACCACAGCCCACTAGACCACGGCCCACAAGCCCGAATATTCATGTTGTATTTCATAAGCAGGGGACTTGACGCAAACCTTAGCAGCAATTATATTTACTAGCAGTATCTTGTAGGAACAGTTGCTGGTATTGATGTCAACTAAACAGACGGGATGTCACCAAAAGGAACCAGAGAGTGCTATAATGGGGTAAATGTATCACAGTTGGCATAGGATGAATTCCAGTAGATTGCGTTCTCAATACTATTAACAGACTTACCGGATCATCTTCGCATTCGCGCCAATCGGCGTCTGCTAACTTCTGTTCCAATTCTTTACCCAACATTTTCATATCCGATATCAATTTAATTGCTTCTGTCAAATCTTTTTCTGCGAGTGAGGCACCTTTACATTCCATTTCTAGCACCTGGAAGATGTTAAACAAGAGCACTTGCAGTCGTGTTGCAGTCACCTCGATGCTCACATTCTGGGGTAACACCTCTGTCCACATGTCCGCAGCAGTATGTGGGCTTATCTCCACCGCCATTGTCTGCAAAAGACATCTTTGTCAAAGTACCTACTACATACCTACCTACCAACTAAAACCAGAGATACACAATTATCAATGGCGTATCCTGAAAATGAACATGATACACAGAAATTATACAGGGCGTTAGGAGTATGAATGCGCACACTTTAACGCCGATGTCTCATGGTCCAACTTTTTTATCCAAAGCATTGTGTATACCAAAAGTTCATCGTAAGACATCGAGAGTTGGATACAATTTTGTTCCATGCAATTTCTATTCTATATTTTGTATCTAACCTGTTTGTATACAATGCGATTGAGTTGCATCTAATTTTTTCATCGAACAACTTGAAAGTGGCCAATCAGCGTCCGTAACGAAACAATATGGCGGACTGCGCAGGCAACATGTCAGCTGTTGTGCAAGTACAGCTTGTGGCACTTTTAATGTAATGGGTATCTCAAACAAATGGCATTTTAATCAAAATCCTTAGAGCCATTTTCAAGAAAATGAAAATTTTCCATATAAAGGGTAGTTTAGGGGTGAGCAATTTTCTTCAAAATCTTCGTGTCGCATCCTTGAAAGACATTAAATTTAAATACCAAGTTTTACTTTTAACCGACTTTTCGTTTTTTTAGTTATGCTGTCCACAGACTGACACGCACACGGATCTTTTTGTAAAAATGTTTTTGTTTTTTTGGGGGGTGGAATACAATACTTCCTCTACTTACTATACGTAGTAGACAAAGTAAAAAGCAGAGTAGCTACTTGTTGGTATGAAATTAAACCTTAAAGGGTTTATAATTAGGAAAGGAAAAACTGAAACTGTAAAATAGTAAAGACGAAATTGACCAGAGAATCAACAAACGACAGCTACTAGAGAATTAAATAGCATATGGTGGAACAAAAATATCTCAAAGGCAATCAAAAGAGATTATATCAGTTTTGTTCAGCTTTATGGGGCAGAGGTATGGTATGTAAATTACCGTGAAGTTATTAGCCATGGAAATGGACTGTAGTTATAAGAAGTTGTAGAAAATCAAGATAAAGTAAGATTAGAAATGAAGTCTATAAAACTAGTACAATTGTATACAAAATGGTTGGGACACATCGAAAGGATGGGCAAAGAAAGATGGCGTAGGAAAACACAAGAGGAGGATGAGGCTGGTCAGAATCATGCTGGAAGGAAGGGTGAAGTGAATGAAGCAATGAGAGTGAGGAACCTAGAAGAAACTGTGTGACAAAATAGACAAAAGTGCACACTGAGAACAGAGAAGCGGTGTCAAATGTTCAAATCCGTGAAGTAATAATGGAAAGAAAGGTCAGATTTGGCATTCGACGGGAGGGAATCGACCCTTGACCTACCAATGGAGTCTCGTATGCTCTGTGAGTGCTAAAGTAAAGACTTACCCATATAGTTTAATGTGTTAACTTTAAGAACATTCATCACTGTCTGTCTTTCTTTGAAGCTTTGAACATCAAAGTTGTTTCCTTCCTTCTCAAACAGGTTAGTTATTGTAGTCGTAGTAGCTATGCTAGGATATCGATAGCAAGATAATACAAGATCAACAAGGCAGAGAGAATCTTACCTTAATAACGCGTAAGAACCTATGTAGCTACTGACTAATGAAAATAACTATTGAGATTTTTCTTCTTGTTTATGTAACCCACTAAAGATCCATTAACCAGTATACCTTACGATCCCCTGATATCTATTACTCCCATAGAATATTTAAAATGAAACAATTGAAAGTCAGCAACCAGTTCCTATTTACGCATAGAATTGCTACGTCTTAGAGCTGCGAGGTAGAAGATTTAATGTTACTTCTCTCTCATAATAGATAGATACAACTCTTCAAATTGAGGATGTTTCGTTAGTTTATTGCTTTCTCAAAAAATGGACTAGGTTATTATTTATTTATGCCAACAAACTTACTGTTGGTGGTTTTTAAACACACAAGCCGTGTGTGGGCACTGTTTGAGAGGTTGAACTGGAACTGAAAAGTTCAATGCCACCGCTGGGATTTGAACCACAGACCCTCCGCATACCAGGCGGCTGCTCTAACCATTAAGCTACTGTGACAACCTGCCAGAATGACATTGAATTCTGAAACTAGTTTCTATTTCTCCCTGTAAACCACAAAGGCAGTCTCACATCAGAGACAATTACCCCAATGGTGACTTACTATTGTAAGTACTTTATATCCCAGGATTAAATAACCTTCACATGGTAATTATTATTTATTTATGCCAACAAACTTACTGTTGGTGTTTTAAAACACAAGCCATGCGTGGGCAAAGTTTGAGAGGTAGAACTGGAACTCAAAAACTCAATGCCAAGGCCAGGATTTGAACCACAGACCCTACGGGACATAACGTACTTTATGTGTGCGTGTCTGTCTGTCTGTCTGTCTGTCTATGGACAGCATAACTCAAAAATGAAAAGTCAGTTAAAACCAAAATTGATGTTTAATGAAATGTATATTTTGAATTTTCTGGCCCATGTTGTCCTATTTACTCTGGACTTGTACCTACAAGGAAATAAGCAATAAGATAATTTGTGCAAATGGTTATCTCAACTAACACGAAGAAGATACAGGAGTAAGAGTTTATAAGAATGGTTAGTACAAGAGTAGAGAAAGTCATGTGAGTGCAACACAGATTTGTACTCTTTTGTTGCAAACTGCGTTCAGTTGAAACAAGAATGCCTTTTTTTTTTTTTTTTTTTCTTTTTTCCAAAGTCAATGAACTTTTGACAAAAACAACTTTGCTACTTTAAGCGTGGCCGCAAACGTTTCAAATTTGGATCGTGTTATCAACATTGTGGGTCATATCTGCTCTGCATGTTGTTTACAAACTGTCAAATAATAAACGCAATCAAATGTCGTGAGGACAGATAACTTCCTTTACAGGAGTTTTCCAGGTTTGGTGTAAAGCGGTTTATTACTTCCGGTAGCAATTTCACAAAGTTGGAATATTGTATATAAAGTGAACACATGCTTCTTGTGCAGATTGCGGAACGAGTAGGCGACTAACAACACAAGATGCTTCTTCGGCTCATGTACTTAGTGTTTGCTGTCTTGTTAATATGTCTAATATTCCCAAGCAAGGTAAGTGCACTCTTGCAGTTTCAATGTTTATAATTCCAGATTGGAATAGTATCTTAACAGCCCAGCTTTGCTCTGTGATGTCATCGATCAGGAACGGGCAGAACAGTGTTTGCTCCGAATCCACTGTGCACGCAACGCGTGCTGGTTGGAAAACTGCTAGTTCTTGGCCTCTTAAGCTCTTGACAGTGGTGGATTGATCAGCGCGTTTGTTTTAAACAGGAGAAGGTGGTCATACTTTTACTATCTGAAATAGAAATTACACGTTCTCATCGTGCGAACATAGAAGACTCTCAAACTCTGACGTAATATACATAGGTGGTTATTTGAAACGCCAGATCTCAGTTTTCATTTTGGTTTGTTTATCGGAGAAAACACAGACACACGTGGAGCAAAATATTGTGACAGAAGCAAAAAATTCTCTCACACCAACATCCTGTATTACTTTACACAGTTCTTTGAACACATCTGTGTCACTAGATCTATTTGTAGATCCAGGAGTTCACATTTCACATCTAAAGTAAGAGAGTTAACAAACATTGAAATGTTATTCTCAAGATTCCTGAAATCATGGAATTTATGTGAAGTTAAAGTCAGTTTTTAAGTCTTCAACAATGCGAATATAACTAATTGGTTTATCCTGTGACACAGTACCAAGTGATTTTATACATTTGAAATAATTATTCCATAATTTGATGTGTTGGTTAAGAGAGTTGTCACATGACATGGTATGTTTGTTATGTTTAGATTGTAAAGTTTAATAAGCATAATAATTATAATAATAGCAACAACAAGAAGAACAGTAATTGTGCAATACTCGGCAAAGTAATGAGGCATGTCGGAAAGAATGTGGAACTGCCCAGAAGTTTACGTGAGCTTAACGCACAAATACGGCGAGACAATGTGTGTACACTTTAGGACACCAATGTCTCATATCGGCAGACGCGAGAAATCATCTGTTTCTGTTTTATCACTGACTATACGCCAAGTTACCATTATTTCGCTGTTGTAATAAACAAGATAAGAAGCGATCACAGCGCTCGACAGCCTCGTCGCTTTGCCAAGTAGTGCAACATATTCCCGTATAAAAATGTAGATCAGAAAACGATTACTAGTTTTTTCGTTGTATGCGGCATGATATCTACAATACAGCCGTTCAATGTTCGCTCCAAGAAAACCATGTAATATCTTGTTACAATTACTTGTAGATTTTGAAAAAATCCCCCATCTTAAAACTATCCTTTACATGGAAAATTTTTCAAAAATGTTGATTTTCTCAGAAATAGCTATAACGATTTTTGTTAAAATGCCATATATTTACGATATTTTTATGATAACTGAAATGCATATTTTGAATTCTCTGGCTATAACCCATATAGTCCTGTTTACTCTGGATTACTTTTGCATAACTGGTAAACAGTAATGAACTTCCAGGAAGTACCGTTCAACCAAATATTTAACACCGTTTCATTTTAACTTTAATTTATATTTATTATTTGTTATGATGTTTTCAGCTGTTCCTGCCATTCCTTTACTTTTCTGTGCCAAGACTTTTCATTATATCTTGTAAAAAATCTGCTGTGTTGCACTCACATGACTTTCTCTACTCTTGTGCTAACTCTTATTCCTATATCTTCTTCGTGTTAGTTGAGATAAACATTTGTACAAGTTATCTCATTGCTTATATCCCTGTAGGTACAAGGGGAATATGGGAATACAATAGGCTTTGAACAATAGTCATATCTTTTTAACCTTTGAAATTCAGTTCTCTTTACACAGGCAAGAGATAATAAAGTGAATAACTACCTTCTATTTGAGGAAAGTTGAGGTATTGCAAAACTAATACAAATAACAAATTGAAATTGTGTCACTCCACAAAAAGTGCATTTGGACATAATTTGTATCTTTTAACGAAATCTAGAATGTTTATAGTAAGATCTGGTCTATCTCTTACGGCTTACTGGGTGCACAAAAGTCATCCAGAGTGAAGAGGACTTCAGAAGCTGCTCTGGGAAAATTCAGTTGTACATTTCATTTGTAATCAAAATATCTTAAGCATATGATATTTAAGCAATATCATTATAGCTGCTTTTGAGAAAGTCAAAATTGTCGACGATTTTTCCAATATAGAATGAGGGAGAAATGAGTTTTCCTGGAGATGAAACGTAGGTATCTGTGTAGCTCGTTGTCTTCGCTTTCCAGTGAATGTCTTCAAAATCTATCGAGCAAATGGAATGAAAATTATAACTCGTTTGGTAGTATAGGATATTGAAGTAATGCCTACATTTCATTTCAAAATGCTTTATTTGTATGTGTTTATGTACGTAAGCATACTTTCATGAGTACTTGTGTAATATTTCACTAACAGATGTTTCTTTTGGATCAGATTGCTTATGCTAGGTCCCCAGTAGATGTCGTTCGTCCCGGGAGAAAATGAACTACTCATCTGGTAAGTATACAGGTAACTTTTATAGGATTACAATTTATTAAAATAGTTTTTAAAATGCTCCTAGTATATCGTTAAATGTATAAAATCTTCGAAAGTTTTTCTTTGAATTATTTTTTGGCTCCAAATTGTTAAAAGGAAATATAATGTAATTACGTTACGGGTGTTCCTTTTTACTTACACAACCTTAAACGCACCCATCTATACGTCTTATACTTTATTTTATAGTGAAACAGTAACGTAAGGCAACAAACGTGGCCAACTTCTCGCTGGTGAGAATGCGCAGCGGGAACTGCCAACCTAAATAAGAAGCGAAATCCGCTGGATCGGCGATGTTTTGTTTTCGCTTTTATTCTCGAAGGATTGAATATTAACCATATTAAGAATGCACGCTCGCTTCACTTAAGTGCTTTACTAGTACCAGTGTTTGCTAATTCACCAAAGTAGCGCAGTAGTACCGGCGTGGGAACTGGGAGATCTGGTCCGGGGTGCACTCAGCCATAGCTTGGTCTCTGAGGGGCCAATTGAGAAGTAGCGAACCCTGGTTGTGGGGACCGGTGCGATAACCATGTCCCACCTTCTAGTACTAATTATTTTGAGTAATGTATGGTGACTTACATCACCCTCCAATGTCTGTATTTGCGATTAATTGTAAGGTTACGAGTTGTGAATCATGATTCAGTTTTAGAGGTAATCAATTAATCAGACTTGTTACAATAATAAAGTAATGCTTTCTTGTTTTCCTGTTTCAGGTCTTCAGTTTTGAATTCGAATGGACACCTAGCTCCAAAGATTTTATAACAATTGGCAACAGCATAATGGACGGCAACAGTGTGAAAATGAGATCAATATTCTGCTGCTAATGTCTCCTGTAGAATAGGTTATGTTTGTTAAATAATAAACAACAAATTTTATTTTATGTTATAACTGATAGCAGGATTCTTCCAAAGCAGAGACAGTTGATTGCAAAGAACCTTTCTCCTGTCTTACACCCAATAGCGAAATATCAACGAAGATTACGCCTAAATACAAAATCTGATGTGTTGCACTCACATGACTTTCTCTACTCTTGTACTAACCATTCTTACAAACTCTTATTCCTGTATCTTCTTCATGTTAGTTGAGATAAACATTTATACAAATTATCTTATTGCTTATTTCCTTGTAGGTACAAGGGGAATATGGGAGTACAATAGGCTTTGAGCGATAATCAAATCTTAAAGCTTTCAAATTCCGTTGTCTTTGCACGGTTAAAATAAAAAAAAAAAATGAATATCGAGGTTCCATTCGACGGAAGTATAAGTTTTCCAAAAGTCACACACATAACAAGGAATATCTTCGAAATGGTTCGCTCTAAAAAAAGTTTATTTAGACATTAATTGTGCACTTTAGCAAGATCTACATTTGTTGTACAGTAAGATTAGGTCTATCTCTTACCAGTTATGCAAAAGTCATCCAGAGTAAATACGACTACAGGAGCTATAGCCAGAAAATTCAAGATATACATTTCATTTCTGGTAAAAATATCTCAAACATATGACATGTTAATTAAAATCGTTAGAGCCATTTTCAAGAGTTAAAATTTTCATTCCATTTGCTCGATGGATTTTGATATGAAGAAACGTTTTCATTTAGCTCGAATTAATACGTATATCCGCAACAAGTACTATAACTAATATCTTTCACAGTTTGTGACTACAGGTTAATCAATTAATATTGTTTGATTGTAAAGTTCCAACATGCGACCCCCCCTCCCCCTCCTGGAAAAGGTCTGCCGACGCCCATGTGTTAAACACGGCAGATATGTGGGTACGGAATGAAACAGTGAGAAAACTTCTGAATAATCTTTATTCTAAGTCTATAGATGTACGTACTGAAGATTCCAGATGCCAAAACCTTCAAACAAAGTATTACTTTATTTCCTTTGTACTTATGTTATTATGAATTTCATTTGTAGTACATGCTAAATAATTTTATTGTATAATGAGAGAAAATTCTAATACTAGAAATGGTGAACAGTTATTTTATTCTAACAAGTAAGAACATTTTTCTCGGTGGACATAGATTGTAGGTCTTTTTTAAAGGAATTAGCTTGGGGCCTGGAATTGCAGAACCTTATTTCGTCATATATGTTATTAGTAAAGGCCGGAGGGATGTGCACTTGCATGCGATACAGGTTAGCTGGTCACACAGTATGAATGACGTCAGAAGTACAACATCAAGGCTATGCTATGAGATTATCACATGGCCGGCTTGGTCCCGGGCTGTGCTCTCAGGTGAATATTGCAGCACGTGGTGTGTGTTGTTTACAATTGGCTGATTTTGGTCATAAATGACTTAATTTGTGCGTTGAATGACACTACTTTAATCATCTCGGTAGGTGTTCGGCTATTGGGTTTAGTTCCCCTTCTGTCGTGTATTTTCCACGTGTGAATTTAGTGGTTCATAACGGTCACTTGCATTGTTTCTGGTGTGGATTACATGGTAATTATACAAACTATCAGTGAAATATTTAGAGTGGTTGGTGCTATAAGATATTTTTGAGAGTTTTTATAAGCTATTCGTCTTTAAATTTTGAAATTAGTGTTACTTAGTGCAACCTCATAACCTCAAAACCTCCAAAGACCTAGTTCAAGATTTTCTTACTTGTGGAAAACAGTTGTCTATTTCCCAGAAAATTAGCAGCATAAAATTATTGAGGTCGGACATAAATAATGTTGAATGCTCATGTTTAAATAAAAAGACACTCATAAATAAACTGGAAAGTGTTGCTGTCTGTGTAAACAAGATAATAATAAACAATGTTGTTAAAATGTGGAATGAAAAACCAAGTGACTACATCGAGTTCAAGAAAAATAAAGAAACTTAATCAATAATTTATATGGAATTGAGCATCACACATCAGTCTCATTGGTGAGTACACGTTAACATTTTCACATTACCAATATGTTACTAATTGTGAGAGTAAAAGATTTTGGCAGGAAATAATTTTTGTAATATTAATTTAAAGAATAATAAGTCATTATCATTCATGTGTCATAAATTTTAAATGTAATTATATTATTAGTATATTTTAGATTATTTCTTTGTATACATGTTTTGTCTTCAGTAGGTTATATAAAACAGCATTAAGGCAAGGCTACACAAAAAATTTCAACTTCTTTAATAATCAATCTATCACTATGAAAATTTAACCACTTACTGAGTCTATTATTCTAAACTAACACACAGATTTTCATGCTAGTATACCAAATACTTAATTAGTTATTAAATATCTTGGGTGAAAATATTGTAAAAATTACTTGCCATATAAAATGTCCTAAAAGGTTTAAATTTTTAAAGGTCAATTTCTGTTTTATACTAGTACACTGTATTATAAGAAAGCCCATATTCTGATTTTTTGAGAATATTCTTTTAGTATTTCTTCTAATTCTTTTTTCTTGTGCTATCTAAAACATTCTGAAAATAGCAACTTTTTCATATTTTAACATCATATAATTTTCCAAACATGAAGATTTAAAGGAAAAGGGGAATGTGAAATTCCTTATTTATATATTATGAACCTAACCTGTAAGTTTCATTAAGCTAAATGTAAAACTTTGACATATGAGACATTTTGTGTACTGAAAAATATTAGAAAACAAAAGTTTCTCAGAAATGAGTTTTAAAGAATGGTTGTTTAAATCTTATTCCTCTAACCTTTACAGAGAGCTAAACTTTTCCTCCTATATGCATGTGACACTGTTTCTGCTACTTCTTCTGCTGTGCAGCAAGTTTACCATATTTCAGCATCCTGCGGGATGACTTTTTATCACACTGACCAGAAGTGGCACTCCGCTGAAGTACATGACTATCTCTGCTCATTGGTCTTTATCCCTAATTCATTTACACTAAATACTGACATTATTGCATTTCCTTACAACTCGTGTTGAAATGCACAACAGCACAAGTCACTTCAAGCTCAGTTTTCTTTCTTGAAACAAAAGTTTCATTCGCACACCCATTCCATATCAGGGAGTGCACTAGTCAAAAACTGAAATTCACTATTAAAATTTTAAATCTTTTGTCATATACAACATTTTATATGGCAAGTAATTTTTACAATATTCTCGCATAAAATAATTGATAAGTAATGAAGTATTTGGTATAGCAGCGTGAAAATTGGGCTATTAGCTTACACTAATGTTATCATTATATGGTTAAATTTTCATACTGATGGTTGATTATTAAAGAAGCTGGAATCTTCATTGTAACCTTGCAGGGCTTTTAAGCGACATTGAGCACCTGCAAATGTTTCTTTAAATGGTCATATAGTAACCTAAGGTGGTACAAATAATAAACATAGCCTGTCGTCTATTTCTACACACCCAATGGCAAAAAAAGAAAATTTCAAGATTTTAAACATTTTACCAAATTTTCAGTGTAGCTTTGTCTTAAAAGCATTGCTTAGGCTATTACAAAAAAATGCTTCTGTAAATAATGTGAATATTCAGGTTTAAAATGGTAGAATAATAATAAAATGTCAACAAATTTCTTAATCAGTTTTTTTAAATGCTGACTCCTTCTGAAAATCACAACAGAGGGATTTGGGACTTTGCTTGCATTAATATTCTGTATCATTCTGCACGCATATTTCACATGTTGTGCTTTTGCTTCCCATGTTTTGGGCTTGCGTATGTTGTTATTACTCTTAGATCGAAAGGTAGGACTACCATCGTATTTTCCCTTATCGGAGAGCAGTGTATTTTACACTAGTCTCGTACAACACAGCCATCAAATGTGCAAACAACTGCCACTGGAAGCAAGAGTCGAAAACAACGTAACGTAGTACTCTGCAAACTAGTGAAGCATTGCTTTGCAAGTGTATGCAGATGCAAGCTCATATCGCATGAACTATCTGAAAATCTGCAGTGTTGCCCAAAGCTATAAAACAATTGGAAAAATCGAGTTTGGAATTATGCAAGAGCAAAAGCATAATAGAAGACTTACCTACTTCAATTAATAGGATACCTCTTGTGCCAGGTATCGAAAAGGTGAAAGTTAAATTCCAGAAAGTTCTAAACAAAAATATTGGTTATGTGTGAAATGTTGAAAATAAGTAAGAAGGAAGAAAACACGCCAGGCGACAGAGTGGAATTCTTTACAGTTGTACCTCTGACATCGTGTCATGTAGAAAGAAGTTTTTCACTGTTTAACAACTACTTCAGTGATAGGCATCGAAATTTCACATTTAATCATTTACATTGTAACCCAGTGTAATGCACTCTGTGTTAATAAATAGCAGTGTGTATAATGCATAGTTTATGTTGTGCTGCAGTGAGGAGGCGAGCGATAACAGTAAAGTCCAAGTGCAGTATACCTATGGAAAAACACACACACCTCCCTCCGGCCTTTAGTTATTAGTTTCTGCATTATGTGAAAATTACATGTTTTAGGTTATGTTAGTAAACATATCTTACATGGGTAATTTTTCCAAATTTCACAAGTGCAATACATTAAAGTAAAAAAGTGCACATTTGAGGACTAGTTTCTTATTGTCTAGACAAACTTTTGACTAGAAATTGTTGACCAAGAGTTGTGTTGAAGATCACCGTACATTCTGGTAAGGTATTGGTCGAACAACAGAACCCCAGAAGAGCAACAATTTAGTAGCTTCATGGCGGATGAAAAACAGGAAGGGTCGATTGAACTGGACTAGTTTATGGGAGCCATCTCTAGTGAGTGACACAACAGTGGTTGCTGAGGCTACAGTTCCTGTTTCTGTGACGTCAATCACCACCTTGTGGATCACACTGTCAGCATACAGCGGTGACCTTCTTCTGTTTATGTTGGCTGCTTTTATTTCTGGACCTAGAATTCTGCTCTGTAGAGTAGACGTGTCGTTGCATTCTGTTGTGGAGTTTTCAGAAGTATTGTAGTCTGAGCAGTTTGCCATTGTGGTGTCTGGTTTCTCCATGTCCAGTGCATCTGCACTTGAGTTGTCGTTATCTTCAGACATTCGCTCAAGGATGTCAGCAGAGTCGAGCGACAACACAGAGTCGGAAAGTTCACTCAGGTCAGCCGTGTAGGGGTCAAACAAAGAGTTGACTCCAAGAGACTTGAGGGTGTCCTTCAGCTGGATCGTGGACTCCAGGTGCATGCGTGGTAGAGAGATGATCACCGAGGTTTTGGTGGTGGAGTCAGCAAGCTCTTGCAGGTACTGGGGTGTGAGTTGGGACTCAAACTGTCTCAAAGCCACGACTCCTGGAGTATCAGGGAGCACCAGGAACATGGTGGCCGCGTCGCCCTTGTAAGGAAGACCGACAATACGACAGCCCAACTTCCTGTCCTCGTGGTACAGTATTTCCTCCCCTGCTGTCTTCATCATGATCACCTGCAGAACCTCGTCATTCGACCCTGTGCCTACATGGAAAGGTTTCCTGCAACACACACACAGTCATTATATTTACCTTCTCTACTACGAGAAGTATTGTATTCCACCCAAAATTTCAATCTCAAGATTTCACTATGTGTTGCAGTCACATGACTTCCTCTACTCTTGTACTAACCATTCTTACAAACTCTTATTCCTATATCTTCTTCGTGTTAGTTGAAATAAACATTTGTACAAATTATCTTATTTATTATTTCCTTGTAGATACAAGAGGAATATGGGAATACAGTAGACTGTGTGACAGTCAAATCTTCTAAAGCTTTCAAATTCTGTTCTATTTCCATGGTTAATATGTAAAACAAACGAATAACGATGCTGCGTTTGACAAAAGATGTTTTCCTAAACTGACACAAACAATAAAAAATATCTCTAAAATGGTTCACTGTCAAAAAAAAAATATTTGAATATAAATTGTGTGTTTTAGCGAGATCTACATTTTTGTATAGTATGATTTGGTCTATCTCTTATGGTTTTCAAGTTATTCAAGTCATCCAGAGTAAATAGGACTACATGGGCTATAGCCAAAAAATTCAAAATATACATTTCATTTTCCATAAAAATAATACAAACATATGGCATTTTAATCAAAATCGTTATAGCCATTCTCAAGAAAATCAATATTTTCGAAAAATTTTCCATGTAAAGGATAGTTTAGGGTGAAGGAATTAAACTTAAATACCAACTTCGGTTTTTAACCAACTTTTCTTTTTATGAGTTATTCTGCCCACAGACTGACACACACACACACACACACACACACACACACACACACACACACACACACACACACACACACACACACACACACACACACACATACGGACCTTTTTCTAAAAATGCTTTTTTTGATTCAGGGGGCCTAAAAATGTATCTTCGATGAAATCTTGACATTGAAGTTTTGGGTGGAATACAATACTTCCTCTACTTTACTATACGTAGTGGACAAAGCGAAACAAGTGACTGTTATGGGACAAAGTGTTCAGAAGCCGCTTTGAAATAATGTTGAACATCTCTATGTGATATATTAATTACTTTTGGACCATGATTATGAATATGGCACATTTAAGTTAATGTGAAAGGACTTTTAATGATACTATTTGTGTCTGCAAAGTGAAAATATTTAAAAGAAGCAATATTTATCTTACCATGACGTCATTTGTAATGGAAAGGTGTATTTCCAAGCTCCATTAAAGTAGAGAGCACTAGCAATGATGACAAGAGTCTGTGGGGAAGGCACCTGGTCCAAGATATTCTCGATTAGTCCATAAGTGTTGTTGAAGATCCAACTGAAACAAAAGAACATTTATACCTCACCGTGAATTTTGTATAGACTTTATATATGAAGTTTTCCTTTGAATTAGGAAGGTCTACATTCTTCTTGAGATCTTTAACTTTGGAATGAAAGCTCTCCTGAGCCTTTAGTGTATGTAAATGAAGATGTAGTACAGGATTGTTCCGTGCACTCTCCGGCACCCAGTGGACCTGTCATTAATGTTTTCTCAAGTCTATATCTTGTTCCACTCTTAGATGACAGTATGGAGTTAAATGGGACATCTCTGTCTCTATCTAGCACATACAAGTTGCCATTAGCCTCGTCCTTTTCTACCCTCGCGGTGTTGCCAGATTCCTAATAGCATGGTATAAATATTCATTTGTTATAAATTTCAGATTTGAACACATTATCCTATGCAGAATTTTTTTCTCTATTAGTTTATATCCTTTTTAGAGTCATTATACATTTCTATAGGCCCAAATTTATTCAAAAAACATTTTTTTCAATAGAAGTCCGAAATTTGCTGTTTCTATACTCATCACGCACTAACAAACTAACTGCTAGAATGCATCTATATTTTTTTCTTAGGTAGAGTAAAGCATAGTGCTACTACCTGCCTACTTTGAATTCTCTATGTTCACTCAGTTAAGTGTTACAATTTTTTAAATTAAATGTTTTCGGAAAATTTTATATATGTGCACTGCAAAAGTTACGCAGTGTGAAACTTTTTTGTTATTGAGTTTACATCAGGGAACCAGCGAGAACAAATGTTGAGGAAGGTTGGAGAAAGTTTTTAAAATAAACCAAAAGGCAGTAACCTCTTTCTTTTATCCAGTAAGGCAAACAAAAGATATTCATCTATTCAGCGTATTCTCGCGCCAGGCCTGACACAGAAGATAATATAAGGAGCAGCACTAACATTAGTTCGAAAGAAGCCGTGTGTGTAACTGTGAGCTGTTATTGCGTTATTTGTTTAATATTTTCATAAATATTTGTTGTTATGGAGGGGGAAGCTAGGAAGAGACGATATATTGGTAAATTAAGAAGTAAGGAACGCCAAATAGTTATGAATGTGTTAGATTATTTTTGAAGCAAAATGCGTGTAAGTAAGGCAGTAAAAGACACAGCTAAGGCTATCGGGTGTTCAGAAGCAGTAGTGCGTATGATTAAAAAGGAAGTAATGAAAGGACCTCTAAGAACGCCATCGAAAAACAAAGCAAAAAGGGCGGGACTACACAAAACGCTAGGTTAACGCAATATGATTGAATAGTGCAAGGTGGAGTGCGGCGAATTGTTCATTCTTTACTGTTTGCAAATATTCAACCCACGCTGAATATAATTTTGTCACGGGTCAACAGTGATGAGACCGTACCAAATTTCTCAAGGGCCACTCTTAGTCGGTTCTTACATGATTTGGGGTCCGAATATGAAAGAAGGGGTAACAAGTGCATATTAATAGAAAGAGACGATATCGATATCATCAGATGGCGACATAAATATCTAAAAGATGTAAAAAGGTTTAGGGACCAGGGGAAATCAATTGTTTACACAGACGAGTCATTTGTAAATTTAGGCCATACAGTAACAAAGGCATGGAGGGATACCAAAGTTAAAAGTGCCCGTCTCGTCAAGCAGCAATTGAAGGACTAAGTGCAGGACTCTGGTCACCTCGGGGTCGCGCGCGGAGAAAGATTCGCAACTAGTACATGTTGCAACACTGCGCTCCATTTAACGTGTACTGTCTTCTAAGGGTGGAACGCGCTTTAGATGTATTGTACCAATTCTACTCACTTGTTAACTGTCTCCATGGCCTCCTGACTCCCACTGGCGAAGTCCAAGCTCACAATCTCACTGTTATAAGTGTCTCGAGCCATCGACTTGTAATGCTCCTTGATGGGAAAGTTTTCTTGGACAAAAACTGCAGAAGCGAAAGCGGTATATGTATCCATTGACTGACTTGGATTCACCTGCAACACGACAACACAAAATCTATGTAGCATTCACATTATTTTCTCTACTCATCCATCCACAAAGATTTTCTTCATCTATTTCTTGCAAATCGAGGTAAATTTCATTTCATTTTCTTTATCCAGTATCATTTATTATTTTCTCTACTACATATAGTAAGTAGGGGGAAAAATTCAATGTCGATATTTCATCAGAAATATGTTTTGAAGCCACCTGAATAAAAAAAAGTTGTGTTGTACTCACATGACTTTCTCTACTCTTGTACTAACCATTCTTACAAACTCTTATTCCTATATCTTCTTCGTGTTAGTTGAGATAAACATTTGTACAAATTATCTTATTGCTCGTTTTCTTGCGCTTACAAGGCAATATTAGAATACAGTAGGCTTTGAGTGATAGTCGAATCTTTTAAAGCTTTGAAATTCCGATCTCTTTGCACGGCTAACATATTAAAACATGAATAGCGATGTTCCATTTGACAGAAGTATTAAGTTCTCCAAAAGTCACACAAATAACGAGGAATATCTCCGAAATGGTTCACTCTACAAAAAAAATTAGACATTAATTTATGTGTTTTAGCAAGATCTAAATTTTTGGTATAGTAAGATTTGGTCTATCTCTTACGGTTTGCCAGTTATGCAAAAGTCTTCCAGAGTAAATACGAGTACATAGGCTATAGCCAGAATATTCAAGATATACATTTCATTTGTCATAAAAATAGCTCACATATATGGCATTTTAATCAAAATCGTTAGAGCCCTTTTCAAGAAGATCAAAATGTTCGAAAGATATTCCATGTAAAGGGTAGTTTAGAATGGGAGCATTTTCTTCAAAATCTTCGTGTCGCATCCTTGAAAGACATTAAACTTTGGTTTTTAACCGACTTTTTGTTTTTGATTATACTGTCCACAATCTAACAGACACACACGGGCGTGCGCGGATCTTTTTCTAAAAATGTTCTTTTTTATTCAGGGAGCGTCAAAACATGTATTTCCGGTGAGATCTCGACATCGAGTTTTTGGGTGCAATACAGTACTTTTACTTACTAATAGAGCAAGTAAAAACGTCAACTGGGTTCAAGTTAAAATAAATATATTGCGGACCTGGAGCATGTTCAAGAGTCGACCAAAGTGTTGATGCAGTACGTCATTGTTCGCTGAGTCTGCAGCTGTTAGACCCAGCACACTAGCAACCTCCTGACGAGTCTTGCTGGACGATCCGAGCAGCACCAGAGCCAACGCTGATGCGATACTCGCCGGTGAAAACACTATGTTCCTCTCCTCTAGCAGGGACTTCCCCGAGGGACCCATCACGTGGTCCAGTTGAAACGCCAGCTGCATCACACCATGCGAAATTAACCTGCAAACAGTTTCATAATGTAACAATTTATTTTATTATCTATTATTATTATTATTATTATTATTATTATTATTATTATTATTATTATTATTATTATTATTATTATTATTATTATTATTATTATTATTATTATTATTATTATTATTATTAATTATTATCATCATCATTATCATTATTATCAAAGCTCTAAAAGATTTGACTATCGCACAAAGCCTACTGTATTCCCATATTCCCCTTGTACCTACAAGGAAATAAGCAATTATTAATTAGGTGGAGATGGCCTCAAAGGACGCTCAAGATCAGCTACCTCACACCACTACGTTAACATATAAAAAGTGAACAACGATGTTCCATTTCACGAACGTTTTGTTTTCCGAAACTGACACAAATAACAAGGAATATCTCCGAAATGCTCCACTCTACAAAAAGGTTATTCAGATATAAATCATGTGCTTTAGTGACATCTACAGTTCTGTATAGTAAGATTTGGTTTATGTCTTACAGTTTACGAGTTCTTCAAAAGTCATCCACAGTAAACAGGACTACCTGGGCTATAGCCAGAAAATTCAAAATATTATTTCATTTGTCATACAAATATCTTAAACATACATTTTAATCAAAATCGTTAGAGCCATTTTCAAGAAAATTCAAAATTGTCGAACATTTTTCCATGTAATGGGTAGTTTAGGGTGCAGGAAGTTTCTCCAAAATCTTCGTGTTGCATCCTTGAAAGACATTAAACTTAAATACCAACTTTGGTTTTTAAGCGACTTTTCGTTTTTGTTATGTTGTCCACACACACACACACACACACACACACACACACACACACACACACACACACACACACACACACACACACACATATACACACACACGGACCTTTTTATAAAAATGGAAATGGAAGTTTCTCCAAAATCTTCGTGTTGCATCCTTGAAAGACATTAAACTTAAATACCAACTTTGGTTTTTAAGCGACTTTTCGTTTTTGTTATGTTGTCCACAGACACACACACACACACACACACACACACACACACACACACACACACACACACACACACACACACAGACACACATATACACACACACGGACCTTTTTATAAAAATGGAGTACAATATTTCCTCTATAAAAGTATGCAAATGTATGAACTTGCGGGCCCTGATCATGACAGTGTTTATCGCCCCATCTTACGTCGAACAGGGCTTGTATATTGCTATTCTCCGAAGGGCAAGGAAAGAGAGAACGTGCCACTGGTTTAAGGTTATAAGAAACAGGGTTGAGTTTGACAACTGAGAGTTTAATATAGGCCTTCGTGGAAGAAAGGGACTCACTCACCTGTCGATGTGACCCTCCCAGTTGGCAATAGCTGGAAGTTGAGCTGCGACCTCTTCATTCTGGAAGCGAATGTTGCCCAAGTCGGGCTGTACCGCCGCGCCTGCGTACTCCACATACTGAGGTTCTGATACATTGGGAAACATGAACCCAGAAGTGCTCCTTGCGGCCACCACAATCAGCAGCACAGACACCAACATCTTCATCCTGCAACACACTTCCTCCATCAACACTCTCTAGCATACAATCCTATGTGTGCATTCATATCACTTTCTCTATTCACTCCTCTACAAACTATTCTTACAAATAACGTTCTACTTTGCACACTACGTGAAGTACGCAACCTTCCCTCAATTTATTATATTACATTTTAAAGCTGAGTCCTATTATCGTATACCAAAAGCTCCACACGATGTAATTAAAAAAAAAATATATATTGTGTTGCACTCACATGACTTTCTCTACTCTTGTACTAACCATTCTTACAAACTCTTATTCCTATATCTTCATGTTAGTTAAGGTAAACATTTGCAGAAATTATCTTATTGTTTATTTCCTTGTAGGTACAAGGGGAATATGGGAACACAGTTGGCTTTGAGCGATAGTCAAATATTTTAAAGCTTTCAAATTCCGTTCTTCTTGCACGGCTAACATATAAAAAAATGAACAACGATGTTTCATTAGACGGAAGAATAAGTTCTCCAAAACTTACCTAAATAACAAGGAATATCTCCGAAATGGTTCACTCTACAAAAAGTGTAATTTAGATATAAACTCTGTGCTTTAGCAAGATCTACATTTTTGTATAGTAAGATTTTGTCTATCTCTTGCGGTTTATGAGTTGTTCAAAAATCGTCCAGGGTAAATACGACTATAGGCAGACAATTGAGAATATACATTTCGTTTGCCATAAAAATAACTAAAAAAAATGGTATTTTAATGAAAACCGTTAGTCATTTTCGAGAAAATCAAAGTTGTTCAAAAATGTTCCATGTAAAGGGTAGTTTAGGGTGGAGGAATTTTCTTCGAAATCTTCGAGTCGCATCCTTGAGTGGCATTAAACTTAAATACCAACTTTGGCTTTTTACCGACTTTTCGTTTTTCAGCTATGCTGCCCACAGACTGACAAACTGACAGACACACACACGGATCTTTTTCTAAAAATGCTTTTTTTATTCAGAGGCCCTCAAAACATGTATTTCCGGTGAAATCTCCAAATGGAATTTTTGGGTGGAATACAATACTTCCTCTACTTACTCTACGTAGTAGAGAAAGTAAAAAGACACACAGAGTTTTTTAAAAGGGTTTATTTTCGGATTTAGGAAGTCACACGAAAGTCCGATAAAATTTCGGTATCGTAATTTTAGTGGAATACAGCACTTCCCTGGACGGTAGCTTAGTTGGTGGAGTACCTGCCTGCTGTGCGAGGAGCTCTGTTTTCGATTCCCGGCTGGGGGTTGAGAAATTCTCTCTAGCCAAAGTTATTCGCTATTCTCCCCAGTCTGGAAATATTACTGACGGCGTGAATATGTGTTTCATATAATGTACAGAACATGTATAAGTTATTTATTATACAATTAGTGAAATTAATTTGCTTAGGGACTGTGCTTAGTGCAATATTCTTGCAAGGTGATGCTGTATTGAGGTTAATTTGTGTAAGTTACATCTCACTGTCAGTAGTGTCCGACACCAGTCCTTTAATGAAAGTTTGAACTTAAAGACGTCCATTAAAGGATCGCTATCAGACTTATAATTAATAAATTGGGTTATGGTCGAGCATGAAGTAATATATCCACGTGCCTTATTCTGGTGTATGTATAGTATATAAGATTGCGAATATACCACAAACACCGCACTTAAAAATTGACCTTTGTGGTTGCTGTGGTTTAGATGAAGAACATATCTTCAAAACCAGAATATCAACGGAAATAGTGACCTTCAACAAGCACTCTCCGACCACAAATTTCCTGTACGTTTACTTCCGTGGTTCAAACGTTCACCACCAACACAATATTGCCACTGATTCTGCGCGGTAATGTGTGGGGCTGACATTCGGGTGGTTCCGTATTCGACTGAGCAAGAGCTGTTCGTGCTTTTCCGGTTTCGGTAGCCGATTGCAGGAATGGTTCCTCTTGTACTGGGTCTTCGTCTACGTACTTCAAGCCTAAAGTCTTCCGAAGTAACACGTGAGATGGTAATACTGGGTTCTGTAGTTGCCGTCTTTGCTGGTAAATCTGCCATTTCATTCCCCGGCAAACCTACGTGACCAGGAATCCATGCACACACCACGTCAACGCCAGAAGCGTGTAAAACATGGAGGGCATCCTGGATACGTTGTACAATAGGGTGGGGGTTGTACAACTGACAAAGGCTCTGCAGTGCACTAAGGGAATCGCTCAAAATCAGGCAGTCACCTAATTTACGACGGCGAACATACAAAACGGCTCGATAAATTGCATAAAGCTCTGCAGTAAAAATGGAAGTGCTCTTTGGAAAACCGAATGTATGTGGTTCGGTTCCATAAACATAAGCACATCCAACACCGTTGGTGCTCTTTGTTCCATCGGTGTAAATATATCGATGGTCAGTGTAGGCTGACAAAAATTCTAAGAAACACGTGCGGATACTTGAAACAGGCATCGTGGACTTCTGGTGTACGGTCATCCCAAGATCTAATTGGGGCGTACCAGATAACCAAGGGGGGTAAAGCCTCTCGCCCTTGGCGAACATCACAGGCAGTTCCACTTCAAGCTTCACTAGAAGGTCTTGGAAACGGAACCCCGCAGGCTTAGGACTAAGGGTGCTATTTCTATACCGTTCTCTTAGCGTGGTGGTGAAAAAAGAAGCGAAAGTTGGGTGCTTAGGCATACATTTAAGGGCACAACCATAATTTGCCAAGAGAATCTCATATGGATATACACGTTGTGAAATCTGTGATATAAACGTCATTTGCAGCCACAGGAAACAGCATAGTAGTGGTCAGGTACCAGCCGCCATTAAATTTTGTGTTTTCTGTATGTCAACATCTCCTTATATCATTAAAATGTCCAAATTCTGGACACTATCAAGTTGTTCCTTACATAATAGTTGTTCTACGAAAACTGCAAATTTCAATCCAAATATTAGATTATTTGTTCTACAACATACTTCTAGTAACTAAAGCAACTATTGTACTCCACCCAAAAATTCACTACTGAGATATAACATGTTTTGAGGTCCCTGCGTCCAAAATAAACTTTTTTAGAAAAAGGTCGTGTATGTGTGTCTGTATACAACATAACTAAAAATCTGATGTGTTACACTCACATGACTTTCTCTACTCCTGTACTAACCATTCTTACAAACTCTTATTCCTATATCTTCTTCGTGTTAGTTAAGATAAACATTTGTACAAATTATCTTATTGCTTATTTCCTTGTAGGTACAAGGGGAATATTAGAATACAATAGACTTTGAGCGAAAGTCAAATGTTTTAAAGCTTTGAGATCCCGTTCTCTTTGCACACTTAACATATAAAATGAACAACGATGTTCCATTTCACGAAAGTTTTAGGTTTTCCGAAAGTCACACACACAACAAGGAATATCTCCGAAATGGTTCACTGTACAAAAAATTATTTGGACATAAATTGTGTGTTTTAGCAAGACATACAGTTTTTGTAAAGTAAGACTTTGTCTATCTCTTACGGTTTACGAGTTATTCAAAACTCATCCAGACTAAACAGGACTACATAGGCTATAGCCAGAAAATTCAAAATATACATTTCATTTGTCATAAAAATATCTCAAACATATGACATTTTAATCAAATTGGTTAGAGCCATTTTCAAGAAAGTCAAAATTTTGCATGTAAAGGGTAGTTTAGGGTGGCGCAATTTTCTTCAAAATCGTGTCGCATCCTTGAAAGACATTAAACTTAAATACCAAGTTTTTGAGTTATACTGTCCACAGAGACACACGGATCTTTTTCTAAAAGTGCTTTTTTTATTCAGGGGGCCTCAAAAGTTATATTTCCGGTGAAATCTCCACATCCAATTTTTGGGTGGAATACAATACTTCCTCTACTTACTATACGTAGTAGAGAAAGCAATGAACTAATAAATAAAAACTCCGGGAAGACACTATGCGAAAGTACTGTTGGACAATCACAGGTACTATAGAAAGAAAAGCGAGTAGGGAAGGCGTGTGAATGTAATACATTTTATTTCAGACATATAAAAGATTCTATCAATTGTTTGTAGAAGAGGGAATAAGTAAATATATGTGATTGTGTTTCGTAAAAGAAGAGCGAGTAGAGACAACCATGTGAATGTAATACGTAAAATGAATAGCACTAAAACCTTGTCCATGAAAAAACACTTAAATGTACCAATTTGCATGGTGATTGTTCAACAGGTGCTGGAGTTTATCATATCAACTTCTATTTTATATACTCGTACATGGATTCTATCAATTTTGTGTTGAAGAGTGAGTAGAGAAGAACATGTGAATTGTTAGGTGAAACAAAAGCTAGTAGAGAAAGCAATGTGAATGTAATATGTTGCATAGTAAAATGGATAGCATAAAAGCCTTCTCCATGAAAAAAGCCCATGCGTGCCAAATTGCACAGTGATCGCTCAACGAGAATAGCGGTTACATAATTAAATACAAACAGCCATTTTTGCTTTCTGTACTACGTGCAGCAAGTAGAGGAAGCATTGTATTCCACCCAAAAATTCGATGTGCTGATTTCACCGGAATTATGTGTTTTGAGGCCCCCTGAATAAAAAAAAAAGCATTTTTAGAAAAAGAGCTCAAAAACGAAAAGTCTTTCAAAAGCAAAGTTGGTATTTAAGTTTAATATCTTTCAAGAATGAGATACGAAAATTTTGAAGAAAATTTCTCCACCCTAAATTACCCTTTACATAACAAATGTAGTGAAAATTATAATTTTTTCAAAAATGGTTTTGATTAAAATGGCATACTTTTAAGATATTCTTATGAAAAATGAAATGTATGTTTTGATTTTTCTAGCTATAGCCTATATATTGTCCTGTTTGCTCTGGATGAATTTTGAATAACTCGTAAACCGTAAGAGACAGACAAAATCTTACTATACAAAAAATGTAGATCTTGCTAAAACACACAATTTATGTCTGAATACATTTTTTGTAGAGTGAAACACTTCGGAGATATTCCTTGTTATTTGTGTCAGTTTCTGAAAAGTTAAAACTTTCGTGAAATGGAGCATCGTTGTTCATCTTTTTGTGTTAACCGTGCAAAGAAAACGAAATCTCAAAGCTTTAAAACATTTGACTATCGCACAAAGTCCACTGTATTCCCATATTCCCCTTGTAGCTACAAGGAAATAAGCAATAAGATAATTTGTACAAATGTTTATCTCAACTAACACGAAGAAGATATAGGAATAAGAGTTTGTAAGAATGGTTAGTACAAGAGTAGAGAAAGTCATATGAGTGCAACGTATCAGATTTTTACTTTCTCTACTGGTAAGTAGAGGAAGTATTGTATTCCACCCAAAAATTGAATGTGCTGATTGCACCGAAAATATGTTTTGAGACCCCTGAATAAAAAAAAAAGGCGATTTTAGGAAAAGGTCCGTGTGTGTGTGTGTGTGTGTGTGTGTGTGTGTGTGTGTGTGTGTGTGTGTGTGTGTGTGTGTGTGTGTCTTTCAGTCTGTGAACAGCGTAACTCAAAAACGAAAAGTCGGTTAAAAATCAAAGTTGATACATAAGTTTAATGTCTTTTAAGGATGCGACAGGAGGATTTTGTAGAAAATTTCTCCAGCCTAAATTACGCTTTACATGGAAAAATTAGCGAAGATTATGATTTTCCCAAAAATAGCTCTAACGATTTTGATTAAAATGGAATATTCTTATGAAAAATGAAATGTATATTTTGAATTTGTTCGCTATAGCCCCTGTAGTCGTATTTACTCTGGATGACTTTTGCATAGCTGGTAAACTTTAAGAGATAGACCAAATCTTATACAAAAAATTTAGATCTTGCTAAAACACAATTTATGTCTAAATATTTTTTTAGAGTGAACCATTTCGGAGATATTCCTTGTTATGTGTGTGGTTTGGATTTGGTTTAAGGGCGCTCAACTTCTAGGTCATTAGCGCCCTGTTATGTGTGTGAGTTTTGCAAGACTTAAAACTTTTCTCTAACAGAAAGTCGTTAATCACTTTTTATTTCTTGTTCCCGCAAAGAGTACTAATTTCAAAGCTTTCATATAGCTACCAGGTTTAAAAGATTTGACTGTCGCTCAAATCCTATTGTGTTAGCATATTCTCTTTGCGTCTATAAGCAATGCAGATGTTTATGTCAACTAAGATAAAGAAGATATAGGAATAAGTGTTTGTAAGGATGGTTAGTACATGAGTAGAGAAAGTCATGTGAGTGCAACACTTCTGGTTATTTTTGGCGCGTATTGAATTTCCTCAGAACGTTATTTCGTAAGTGATAACTGAATGAAAACGGGTATCCGCACCATGTCACAATCTCAATTGTAAATGAGGGTCCCACATTAGCGAACCTTGAAAACAATGAGAGAGCGGCGCGACTTACCTGCTTGATCTGCGGCGATGTTCAACTGTTTGCGTGCCATACACGACTACCGGAACTTCCCAACACCACTTCCTTTATAGCCAGACCTACCAAGTAACAAGCTCTTAGTCATACATTGCATGAAACTTTATCTTTTCCTTTATTTTGTACCCCCCGCCGTTTCTTCCTTTACGAGTACACCATTCCCTGCAAGAACTTGACGCAGTGACGTGGCGCATCTATTGCCAGCCATCACCACCAACACCACCATCATCACCAGCATCATCACCACCATCACCACCAGCATCATCACCACCATAACCATCACCATCACCACCAGCACCACCATCACCACCAGCATCACCATCATCACCATCACCACCAGCATCACCATCATCACCATCACCACCAGCACCACCATCATCACCATCACCACCATCATCACCATCACCACCAGCATCACCATCACCACCAGCATCACCACCAGCACCACCATCATCACCACCAGCACCACCATCATCACCATCACCACCAGCATCACCATCACCACCAGCATCATCACCACCAGCAGCACCATCATCATCACCAGCACCATCATCACCACCACCAGCATCATCATCACAAGCACCACCACCACCATCACCACCACCATCATCATCACCAGCACCATCATCATCACCACCACCATCATCACAAGCACCATCATCACCACCACCATCATCACCACCACCACCATAATCACCAGCACCATCATCACCACCAGCATCATCATCACAAGCACCACCACCATCACCACCACCATCATCATCACCAGCACCACCATCATCATCACCACCACCATCATCATCACCAGCACCATCATCATCACCACCACCACCATCATCACAAGCACCATCATCACCATCACCACCATCATCTCCACCACCATCATCATCACCACCACCATCATCATCATCACCACCACCACCATCATCATCACCACCACCATCATCATCACCAGCACCATCATCACCACCACCAGCATCATCATCACAAGCACCACCATCACCACCACCATCACCACCACCATCATCATCACCAGCACCATCATCATCATCACCATCCCCACCACCACCACCATCATCATCACCATCACCACCATCTCCACCATCCTCACCACCACCATCACCACAATCATCATCACCACCACCATCACCACCACCATCACCACAATCATCATCACCACCACCATCACCACCACCATCATCACCACACCATCATCAGCATCACCATCATCATCACCACCATCAGCATCACCATCACCACCACCATCACCACCATCATCACCACCACCACCATCACCACCATCATCATCACCACCATCACCACCACCATCATCATCATCACCACCACCACCAACCACCATCATCACCATCATCAGCATCACCATCACCACCATCATCACCACCACCACCATCATCACCACCATCATCATCACCATCACCATCATCACCGCCACCATCATCAGCATCACCATCACCACCACCATCATCACCACCATCACCACCACCATCACCACCACCATCATCACCACCATCACCACAATCATCATCACCATCATCATCAGCACCATCACCACCAACACCATCATCACCATCATCATCACGCCCGCCTCTGTAGCGTGATGGTTAGCGTGTCTGCCTCACGTTCAAGAGGTCGCGAGTTCGAATCTCGCTTAGGGTAAGTTATCCGGGTAAGGTTTTTTTCCAAGGTTTTCCCTACCCTGAGAAGACGAATGTCGGGTAACTTAAAGCTCCATGGACCTCGGGCTCATTTGAGCATCATTTCACCCATTTCATTCATTCGTCCGATATGACAAAATGTTGGAGGACGTTAATTAAAAAAAAACATCATCACAATCACCACCATCACCATCATCATCACAACCACCATCACCACCACCACCACGATCACCACCATCATCACCACCACCATCATCACCATCATCATCATCACCACCACCTCCACCATCATCATCACCATCATCATCACCACCACCATCACCACCACCGCCATCATCACCATGATCACCACCACCATCACCATCACCACCGCCACCACCATCACCACCGCCACCACCACCACCATCACCACCATCATCACCATCATCACCATCATCACCACCATCACCACCACCATCACCACAATCATCATCACCACCACCATCACCACCACCATCATCACCACACCATCATCAGCATCACCATCATCATCACCACCATCAGCATCACCATCACCACCACCATCACCACCATCATCACCACCACCATCACCACCATCATCATCACCACCATCACCACCATCATCATCATCACCACCACCAACCACCATCATCACCATCATCAGCATCACCATCACCACCATCATCACCACCACCACCATCATCACCACCATCATCATCACCATCACCATCATCACCGCCACCATCATCAGCATCACCATCACCACCACCATCATCACCACCATCACCACCATCACCACCACCATCATCACCACCATCACCACAATCATCATCACCATCATCATCAGCACCATCACCACCAACACCATCATCACCATCATTATCACGCCCGCCTCTGTAGCGTGATGGTTAGCGTGTCTGCCTCACGTTCAAGAGGTCGCGAGTTCGAATCTCGCTTAGGGTAAGTTATCCGGGTAAGGTTTTTTTCCAAGGTTTTCCCTACCCTGAGAAGACGAATGTCGGGTAACTTAAAGCTCCATGGACCTCGGGCTCATTTGAGCATCATTTCACCCATTTCATTCATTCGTCCGATATGACAAAATGTTGGAGGACGTTAATTAAAAAAAAAACATCATCACAATCACCACCATCACCATCATCATCACAACCACCATCACCACCACCACCACGATCACCACCATCATCACCACCACCATCATCACCATCATCATCATCACCACCACCTACACCATCATCATCACCATCATCATCACCACCACCATCACCACCACCACCGCCATCATCACCATGATCACCACCACCATCACCATCACCACCGCCACCACCATCACCACCATCATCACCATCATCACCACCATCACCACCACCATCACCACCATCATCACCATCATCACCATCTACATCACCATCATCAGCATCACCACCATCAACCGCCATCACCATCATCATCACAACCACCATCACCACCACCACGATCACCACCATCATCACCACCACCATCACCATCATCATCACCACCACCTCCACCATCATCACCACCGCCATCATCACCATCATCATCACCACCACCATCACCACCACCACTGCCATCATCATAATGATCACCACCATCACCATCACCACCATCACCACCGCCACCACCATCGCCACCACCACCATCACCACCATCATCACCATCATCACCACCATCACCACCACCATCACCACCACCACCATCACCACCACCACCATCATCACCATCTACATCACCATCATCAGCATCACCACCATCAACCACCATCACCATCATCACCACCACGACCATCATCACCACCACCATCACCACCACCATCATCATCATCACCATCATCACCATCACCACCACCATCACCACCACCATCACCACTACCACCATCACCACCACCATCACCATCATCACCACCACCACCATCACCATCACCACGAACATCATCACCATCATCACCAGCACCGCCACCACCATCACCACCACCGCCACCACCATCACCACCATCATCATCATCACCACTATCACCACCACCATCACCACCACCATCATCACCATCATCATCATCAGCAGCATCACCATCACCATCATCATCATCAACACCACCACCATCACCATCATCATCATCACCACCATCATCACCACCATCAACACCATCATCATCAGCAGCAGCATCATCATCACCACCACCATCACCACCATCATCACCACCATCATCACCACCACCATCATCACCACCATCATCACCACCACCATCATCACCATAATCATCACCATCATCACCATCACCACCATCATCACCATCACCACCATCATCACCACCACCACCATCACCACCATCACCACCATCACCACCGCCATCATCACCATCACCACCATCATCACCACCACCATCACCACCACCATCACCACCACCATCACCACCATCACCACCACCACCATCACCACCATGGTCACCACCACCATCATCACCATCATCACCACCACCACCATCATCATCACCATCACCACCATCATCACCATCACCACCATCATCACCACCACCATCACCACCATCACCACCACCATCACCACCATCATCACCACCATCATCACCATCATCACCATCACCACCATCATCACCACCACCACCATCACCACCACCATCACCACCATCATCATCACCACCACCATCATCACCACCACCATTATCACCACCACCATCACCACCACCATCACCACCATCACCACCACCACCATCACCACCATGGTCACCACCACCATCATCACCATCACCATCACCACCACCATCATCACCATCACCACCATCATCACCACCACCATCACCACCATCATCACCACCACCATCACCACCATCATCACCACCATCATCACCATCATCACCATCACCACCATCATCACCACCATCACCACCACCATCACCACCATCATCATCACCACCACCATCATCACCACCACCATTATCACCACCACCATCACCACCACCACCATCACCACAATCACCATCACCATCACCACCATCATCACCACCACCATCACCACCATCATCACCACCACCATCACCACCATCATCACCACCACCACCATCATCACCATCATCACCACCACCACCATCACCATCACCACCATCATCACCACCACCATCACCACCACCACCATCATCACCATCACCATCATCACCATCACCACCACCACCACCATCATCACCATCACCACCATCACCATCACCACCATCACCACCATCATCACCACCACCACCATCACCGCCATCATCACCACCACCATCACCACCATCATCACCACCACCATCATCACCATCACCATCATCACCATCACCACCACCATCACCACCATCATCACCACCATCACAACCATCATCACCATCATCACCACCACCATCATCACCATCATCACCACCACCACCACCACCATCACCACCATCATCACCATCACCACCATCATCACCACCACCATCATCACCATCACCATCACCACCATCATCACCACCACCATCATCACCATCACCATCACCACCATCATCACCACCACCACCATCACCATCACCACCAACATCACCACCGCCATCACCATCACCATTATCATCAGCAGCAGCATCACCAGTCATGTCGGTCTGGGTGGCTCAGTTAGTTTGGTGCTGACCAACTGATCCCAAGGTCGCGGGTTCAAATTCGACCCTGACTGATGATTTCAAATGTGCTTAAAAACGACAGCTCCATGTCAGTAGATTTACTGGCATGTAAAAGAACTCCTGCAGGATGAAATTCCGGCACACCGGTGACGTCGATGGGATACTGGCAAGTAAGAGCGTCGTTAAACAACAAAAGATACGTTTTTTAAAAAGTAAACTACCATCATCGTAATCATCATTACTATAATAATAATAATAATAATAATAATAATAATAATAATAATAATAATAATAATAATAATAATAATAATAATAATAATAATAATAATAAATCAAAAGCATCCCTATCATCACCATCATCACCATCATCATCACAATCATCAATGTTCTCATTATTATGGTATTTGTTCTTATTATTATCATTATCGTTATTATTACTATTATTGTTGATTATTTTAGTGTAAATTATCTTATGTGGTCCATTCACATAATTTTCTCGTCTGATATTGAGATATTTTAAGAACTTGTCGCTATATGAGGACTTAACATTCCATTCTGCTTGTATAACTAGGACATAAAACAATGAATAACGACTCCGCATTAGAGCAAAGTTCAAGTATTTGAAAATAGAAATCAAAAACAAAGAACATCTGTCAAATGCTAAACTCCCAAGACAAATACAGCGCGTTTAAAAATGAAAGAGCAGATTTCAATTTTGTACTGGCGTAAGACTATTTAGGACAGAAACCCACTGCGCATATCGCTGTGCGGAGAAAGCTTCAAAGTTTGGTCACAGCTGCGCTGTTGTTTGTTCATAGCAATTACACCACAGGAAAAAGCATTTAGTGTGTTGGAATTTGCATTATATCAGTCAAGTGCAAGTGCGTAGCGGATGTTTCTCGTACAAGTGGCCCCCTTGTTGAGGGTACAGCGCATCTATAAAACTCGAATCTTTCCTATATAAGTGACATGCACAATATACGAGTATTTCTATTTTTCTTTCCGCAATACCAAATTGAAATCTGCACCTTCATTTTTAAACACGCTGTATTTGACATGAATTGTGTGTTTTAACGATATCTACATTTTTGTGAAGTACGATTTGGTCTGTATTTTACGGTTTACGAGTTATTCAAAAGTGATCCAGAGTAAACAGGACTACAGGGGCTATAACCAGAAAATTCGAAATATACATTTCATTTGTCATAAAAATATCTTAAACATGACATTTTAATCAAAATCGTTCGAGCCATTTTCAAGAAGATCAAAATTTTCGAAAAATTTTCCATGTAAATGGTAGTTTGGGGCGGAGGGGATTTTCTTGAAATATTCTGTCGCTTCTTTGCAACGTTCGCAACTCGTTTTCACTTTCTTTACTACGTATAGTAGGTAGAGGAAGTATTGTGTTCCACCCAAAAATTCACTGTCGAGATTTTACCGGAAATATGTGTTTTGAGATCCCCTGAATACAAAAAAGGCATTTTTAGAAAAAGGTCCATGTGTGTGTGTCTTTCTGTCTGTCTTTCTGTCTGACTGTGGACAGCATAACTCAAGATTCAAAATTCAGTTAAAAACCAAAGTTGCTGTTTAAGTTTAACATCCTTTAAGTACGCGACACGAAGATTTTCGAGAAAATTCCTAATAGCTCTAACCATTTTGATTAAAATGCCATGTATTTAAGACATTTTATAACAAATGAAATGCATATTTTGAATTTTCTGGCAATAGCCTATGTAGTCCTGTTACGCTTGATGACTTTTGAATAACTCGTAAACCGTTAGAGATATACCAAATCTTACTATAGAAAAGGTGTAGATCTTGCTAAAATACACAATTTATGTCCAAATAATGTTTTGTGAAGGAACCATTTCGGAGATATTTCTTGTTATTTGTGTGAATTTTGAAAACTTCTTTCGTCAAATGGAACATCTTTATTCAAAGCTTTAAAAGATTTGACTATCGCACAAAGCCTACTGTATTCTAATATTCCCCTTGTACCTACAAGGAAATAAGCAATAAGATAATTTGTACAAATGTTTATCTCGACTAACACGAAGAAGATATAGGAATAAGAGTTTGTAAGAATGGTTAGTACAAGAGTAGAGAAAGTCATGTGAGTGTAACACAGGATTTTTCATCTATGCTGTTCACAGACAGACACAGGAATCTCTTTTATTCAAGGAGCGTCAAAAGCTGCATTTCTGGTGAAATTTCGATATCGAATTTTTGAGTGGAGTGCAAAACTTCCATTCCTACTAAAAATAAGGTTGTGTGTTTTCATTAATTAAACTTAAAGGGGACAATATAGTGTTTTCATGTTTTTGCTTTTTCGTGTTTTAACTGAAGGCCACGCCGCTGACAGTCAAAACAGTAAACTGATAACAAAAAAGCATTGTTTTAACGGTATGTTGACTCATCAGTGTCTTTATGGCTAAGTCACTTTTTGGATTACCCAACGTGGCACAGTTAACTTTCTAAACTCCAATCCCAAATTTATTACTTTAAAACATTTGACTATCGCACAAAGCCTACTGTATTCCCATATTCACCTTGTACCTACAAGGAAATAAGCAATAAGATAATTTGTACAAATATTTATCTCAACTAACACGAAGGAGATATAGGAATAAGAGTTTGTAAGAATGGTTAGTACAAGAGCAGAGAAAGTCATATGAGTGCAACACGTGAGATTTTTCAGAAAGGCTTAAAAATTATATTTAATGACTTTATAATTAACAGCTTCAAAGTAAACAGTTCTGGAAATTTTAATGTGGATACACGCGAGGCAGTTTTGTGAGAATGGTTTGTTGAAGAATGAATAGAGAAAGTAATATGAATGTACTATGCGATATTTGTTTTCATGTAATGAACCAATGATGGAAGCGGAGCTGTTGATAGTAATGGAACAGTTCGTTTATGAAATGTTAATTTGAGGAAGAATCTGTGTATAAAACCGTTATTTGTGATGAAGTGTTGGGTGTAAATCACTTAAGGGGAATCCCCAGGTTATTCTTCTTGCCATGTTATAGCACGGAAATTCAATTTGATGTGGATAATTTCGAGAGTTTCTGGAGAACAGGCTTTTGACCAAGAGCACACCGCTAGAGGCCTTTTAAAGGTCATAAGCAAGCAACTGTTGAACATTAAGCAATCGAGGTTACCTACTGTAAATCAGTCAAATGACATAACCCCGCTTTAACGTGAGAGGCTCTCATATGGGAGGTCCGGGGTTCGGTTTCCGTCTACCACCTCTTCACAGATAATCACCAATATTTAAGGTCTATATTTTGTGATGTGCTTTGGTTTTGCGCGTATGGCAAGTTAATTGTTGACGCATGTGTTTACATCAAGTTGGGATCTAAAGCCAATGTCCCACGGTCCAACTTTTTTGACCAAACTTTTTGTATCCAACGTAATTGCACACTAAAGAAAGTGTCTGATTCATTTTGGTCCAATACAAATGACAGTTGACGTAGCAAGCGTGAGAAATAAACATGGCGGACGGAAATACTAATTTAGCAATTGCTATATTAAGTATAGGTTTGGGAAATATTTCCACGAGTCTGTCTCAGTAGGAAGAAAAGATGTATTAGAAGTAAAAGACGTTGGTAGACACAGTCATGAGAACAGGACATGGGCCGAGTTATATTGGGTCTACTACAAAACGAATTAAGGTTAGAGAACCCACAAAACTCTCTCAATTTTCTACAAATTGGCAAAGATTTATTTCTCAACCTTTACATCATGTGGAAGGCAAAATTACACATCAGGACACAAATATGAGACAAACGTGAAAGAGATAAAGAACAATTGTAATGGTTTTATTCTTAGCATGGACGGACAGAAGATTTGAACTCATTTCATAACAGAAAATGTAAACATACTGTTAACTGGATTTCTTATTATTTATGAAATACAACTATGTAATAACCACCTCAGTAATATATGTTAATGCTCACGAAAAATCGATAGTGAACCTTCCAGAAAAAATTAAACGTTTTATTAAAATACCCATCATATTAAAAGTGCCACGAGTCGTACATACATGTTGCCTGCGCAGTCCGCCATATTGTTACGTTACACACGCTAATTGGCTATTTTTAAGTTGCTGAATAAACAAACAGATGCAACTCAATCGCGTTGTATACAAACAAGTTGAATACAAAAAATAGGTTAGAAATTCTATTGAACAAAATTGTATCCAACTCTCTTCTCACGATGCACTTTTGGTATACACAATGCTTTGGACCAAAAATAAGAGAAGAGTGAAGCCCGGGACTTAAGTACTTCCAATATTGTGTCGCCATTAAGGTATGTTGGAGAGTTTAATGTGTCGACGTGTTGGCCATGATAAGAGGTTAAGAGCAGCCGAACGGTAACCGGTAGATCTGTGGTTCAAACTCCGGTCATGGCATTGCATTTTTCATTCTCACTCTACCCTTTACAATTAAATTAATGAAGTCCAGAACATAGACATTGATATCTGTGAAACAAATGCAGATATTTCACTGAAATGTTGTCTGTGACCACACTGTGACACAAAATGGAGGACTTAGAGCTGTAAATTGTGTGTGTTTATGTCTGTTACAGGTGGTGAAATATTTGTGGAATGCCCGTAGCAGCAGTAGCAGCTTGTTCACATCCGCAGTAGAGATAGAGGGAGGGGGGGGGGGGACATTTCCTTGGGCGGGCTGAGTTAGCATGCAGTCAGGTCCCAGTTCACAATACAGCGGAAGATAAGTGCTTCCGTACAGCTAAACCGACTGGCATTTTAATGTACCTACTCACATCTTATCTTGCAATGCGGATCTGCTCCAAGGCTGCACGGAGGATGTAACGCATCTCCCCCACACATACACACACATGCACACTTCACTTTTATACGCCAAACAATGTTATGCTGCACTCACATGGCTTTCTCTCCTTGTATAGTAAGAGGGGAAGTACTGTATTCCACCCAAAAATTCGATATCGAGATTTCGTCGGAAATATGTTTTGAGGCCCCCTGAATCTAAGAAAGCATTTTTAGAAAAAGGTCCGTGTGTATGTGTGTGTGTGTTTCTGTCTGTCTGTGAACATCATAACAGAGGAACGTCGATTAAAAACCAAATTTGGTATTAAGTTTAATATCTTTCAAGGATGCGGCACGAACATTTTGAAGAAAATAGCTCCACCCTAAACTACCCTTCACGTGGAAACTTTTTCGAAAATTTTTATTTTCTTGAAAATGGCTCTAACGATTTCGATTAAAATACCATATGTTTGAGATATTTTTGTGACAAATGAAATGTATATCTTGAATTTTCTGGCTATAGCCTATGTGGTCCTGTTTGCTCTAGATGACTTTTTATTACTGCTAAACCGTAAGAGATAGACCAAATCTTACTGTACAAGAAATGTAGATCTTGCTAAAACTCACAATTTATGTCCGAATAATCTTTTTTGTAGAGTGAACCATTTCAGAGATATTCCTTGTTATTTGTGTCAGCTCATTATTCAGTTTTTACCACTGCAAAGAGAACGGAATCTCAAAGCTTTAAAAACACTTGACTATCGCTCAAAGCCTACTGTTTTCCCATATCCCCTTGTGTCTACAGGAAGTACGCAATAAGATAATTTCTTTAATGTTTATCTCGACTAACACGAAGAAGATATAGGAATAAGAGTTTGTAAAAATGGTTAGTACAAGAGTAGAGAAAGTCATGTGAGTGCAACACATCAGATATTTCTAATTTCTATTTTCATTACTTACTTCCTTCGCAATGATGAGCGCGGTAAAAAGGTAATTTATAAACCTGTTCTTGGCAACCTTGTCATCGGTGAAGTAATAGAAAGCACTTTTGCAGATTTTATTTGCTGTCATCATAAGAAATGAATAGGAAAATAAATGTTCACTTAAATTGGCGACCTTCACTGTGGGATATACAATGGCAGGCTGTTCAGCTTATTAGGATGCACAGTGCCTGCCTCAGACCCAGCTTTGTGCGAATAAATGTCATTTACGGTATAGAACAGAGCTAAATTTGAAGTAAATACGAAGAAAAATAAAGTGCAGTAAATTGTAGATTATTCCGAGCAATGGGTGCTCGAAAAGGCGAAAAACAGCAATAGGTAAAATAGTGTTTTGACGTTCGACCATCCATGAAGCGCTTATATACGACTGTGATGGACCTCGCTACATTTACCTCGTTATAATGACGCTGCTATCCACCAATCAAAGGTGCATCAGTTCATAACGACACTGATATCCACCAATCAAAGGTGCACCAGTTCATAACGACACTGATATCCACCAATCAAAGGTGCACCAGTTCATAACGACACTGGTATCCATCAATCAAAGGTGCACCAGTTCATAACGACACTGGTATTCACCAATCAAAGGTGCACCAGTTCATAACGACGCTGCTATCCACCAATCAAAGGTGCACCAGTTCATAACGACACTGATATCCACCAATCAAAGGTGCACCAGTTCATAACGACACTGATATCCACCAATCAAAGGTGCACCAGTTCATAACGACGCTGGTATCCATCAATCAAAGGTGCACCAGTTCATAACGACGCTGCTATCCACCAATCAAAGGTGCACCAGTTCATAACGACACTGCTATCCACCAATCAAAGGTGCATCAGTTCATAACGACACTGATATCCACCAATCAAAGGTGCACCAGTTCATAACGACACTGGTATCCATCAATCAAAGGTGCACCAGTTCATAACGACGCTGCTATCCACCAATCAAAGGTGCACCAGTTCATAACGACACTGGTATCCACCAATCAAAGGTGCACCAGTTGATAATGACGCTGCTATCCGCCAATCAAAGGTGCACCAGTTCATAACGACGCTGCTATCCACCAATCAAAGGTGCACCAGTTCATAACGACGCTGGTATCCACCAATCAAAGGTGCATCTGCTCATAACGGCACTGATATCCACCAATCAAAGGTGCACCAGTTCATAACGACGCTGGTATTCACCAAAGTGCTTAAAGTGGTTTAAGCAACCGCAGGACAAAAACATTCCCTTAAGTGGTCCCCTTATTCGTTTGAAAGCAGAACTGTTAATTTTGGACGTAACTTTTGTAATTCGAATTTTTGGATATTTCAAATTTGTTCTTGTCCCTTCAGCTTGGAATTATCCAAGTTCCGCAGTATTTATAAGTTTTTGTTTAGGGACATTAAACCTAATTCCTTTTCAAAGCTTATGATTGCAGACAAGCACAAACATTCGTCTGGCACCACGCAGCGCGAGGTTATGTACGTCCATTTCCTGTTGTGTTAGTGGAAACAAAAGAAGCACTGCGTGAGCACAGGAAATGGAACTTTCTTGTCACGTGATACCTGACTACAGGAATAAGACAACTTCCGACAGCACGAGTGTTAACTTAAGGCTAGGTACTGAGAAACGTAGTTTATTCATTTATCTCTTCTCGTTAATAGAGATAAACGCTCGTTACACATTTACACGTTACGTTGTACGTATAAAAACAGTACAGTATGCTAAGGCGATAGTCAGATTTTTAACAAAAACGTGTTCCTATGTGGTAGCTTTGAAATTCCATAGTCTTTGGATGACCACGAAGAAAGAGCGAGTAATAACTTAGCATTTGAGAAAAGTATAAGGATTTAAACAATCAAACTAATAACTAAAATATACCAGGAATAGAAAGGTAACTATGGTGTAAGCTTTGTGGTTTAAAGAGATCGTTATTGTTATCTATCTCTTACAGTTTACCAGTTATGCAAGGCATCCATAATGAAGATTTCAGAGACTATTCCCAGAAAATTCAAGATACAGGTTTCATTTGTGATACAAATATATTTAACACAGTAAAGCCTCGTTCATCCGCCTCTCGTTTATCCGGATCAGATTGGTAGATATTTTATAATCTAATGTTCAATTAGATAATAAATTTAACTATGATAGCAAGAACGTAGCTATAAGTATGCCAAATATTTGCTTTTTAGTTTGACTCAATGATTGGTTCCTGTATAAATTGTACAATAAATTATGGTAATATGTACTGTGTGCTGTAAAATTGTTGTTGAGTTTAAGAAAGATTTAAATGACATCAAAGTGAAGGAAGGTCGTGGTTTCAATGGGTAAAAAGTTTGATGCTATTAATCGAATTGGAAAAGGTGAAACATTGAAGAAAATAGCTGCTGAAATGAAGTTGTTGACAAACATTATGGCGTACTTGGTGCGTCAGCCTGACACCACTTCCGTACTTCGTTCAAACGCCACACTCGTTCAAAACAGAAAATGTAGATCAATTCTTTGTTAAGAAATGGTGTGGTTTTATGTGACTAAGATTTTTATATTCTTTAATGTCTTGTAAACAATACATACTATGTACTGTACATAATATTGTTACAAGACATAGCTTTTTATCGTCATAAATGCTAAGTCTGCTTATTTAAGGATTTGAGAACTTTTTCTTTTGCTTATTGCCTATATAACCGGAACTATTCGAGTTTTCGATTTTCCGGGTTGCTCTTTGGTCTCAGTCCGGGAAAAAATAGTTTTTACTGCATATGGTATTTCAATAAAATTCGTTCGGGCCATTTTTGAGAAAATCAAAGTAATAACCCAAGGTGCAACAGCCCTATCAAGGCCAAGGCCTACCACCCAGACGCTGCGTCCCCCACCTCTACCCACCACAGGTGTCATGAGTGGGGTGCAGTACTGGAGGATGGTACGTGGTCAGTGCATCGTTGCTTCCCGGTCGGTTATGCGGTCTTCTCAGTCAGGGCCGTTGCTTTTCAATCAAGTACCTCCTCAATTGGCCACTCACAGGACTAACAAGACTGAGTGCACCCGGGCCTAGGCCTCCCAGCAGGAATCGAGCCCGGGTCTTCCGCTTGGTAAGTAGCAGCGTTACCACCGCGCTAAGTAGACCACCGAGAAAACCAGTGTTGAAACATTCCCACGTAAAGTGTAGGTTAGGTTAGGGTGGGGGGATTTTGTTGGAAAATCTTTGTACAGCATCCTTGGAGGATGCAACTTAAATAGGTACCGAGTTTGCTTTGTAACCAACTTTTGGTTTTTGAGTTATGCTGTTCACTGGTTCTCTCTCTCTCTCTCTCTCTCTCTCTCTCTCTCTCTCTCTCTCTCTCTCTCTCTCACACACACACACATACACACACTCTTGTACTAACCATTCTTACAAACTCTTATTCCTATATCTTCTTCGTGTTAGTTGAGATAAACATTTGTACAAATTATCTTATTGCTTATTTCCTTGTAGGTACAAGGGGAATATTAGAATACAGTAGGCTTTGTGCGATAGTCAAATGTTTTAAAGCTTTCAAATTACGTTCTCTTTGCACGGCCAAACAGATACGTGAATAACAGCCTTCCATTTGAGAAAAGTATAGGTATTGCAAAAGTCACACAAATAACAAGGAATATCTCCGAAATGGTTCACTCCACAAAAAAAATGCATTTGGGCATCACTTGCATGTTTTAACGAGCTCTACTGTTTTTTTTCCCTATATATAGTAAGATTTGGTCTATCTCTTAAGGTTTACCAGTTATGCAAAAGACATCCAAAGTAAGCAGGACTATATAGGCTATAGCCAGAAATTGAAAAAATACATTTCATTTGTCATAAAAACATATTAAACATATGGCATTTTAATCAAAGTCATTAGAGCCATTCTCGAGAAAATCAAAATTTTCAAACAATTTTCCATGTGAAGAGTAGTTTAGGGCGGAGGAATTTTCTTCAAAATCTTCGTGTCGCATACTTGAAAGATATTAAACTTCAGGGACACTGGGAGTGACATTTGAAAGTTCCACATTTCTTTATAGATTTTTCTGAAACTTTTACTGTGTTTGTATTTATATGAGAATAGAATGTTCACCAAATGTCATTAAAATTGGATAATTCGTTTAGGATATATAAATTATTTTATGAATTTAATAGGCACATTTTCAAAATAGAGCTCGCGTCTATTGACTTTTCAAAATTCATTTATGTTGGCAGAACTGATACTCTAAAACATGGGTAACAATTGTATGAAGAGATATTTCAAATACGTTTGCTGATTATGCTGTACATATTTTTTAATAACAAAGAAAATTTAATCTTAAAACTTATTGATTTTTTTCATTCAAAAAAAATGTTATTGGAATTCATGTTAATGATAACATCAATATTGAAGCATAGTTTTGTTTAGCTGCTATTTATGAATACTTTTGGAAGTTTTCATTGAATTTGAAGCAAAACTCAGGCGCGAGCTTCTTTTGGAATGTGCAGAAATGTAGTTTTGAGAAAAACAGGCTTTTATATAGGAGCATCCTGTGTACGTTAAGGGAAGAGCGCTGGGACGTAATGACCACGTGGAGTGGGGGATATGAAAAATGTTAGATGATCCAAATGCACAGGTAAAAAAACAATTTTCGACTTTTTGACAATTTTGACCAAAATTTTACTCCCAGTGTCCCTTAAATAACAACTTTGGTTTACAACCGACTCTTGGTTTTTGAGTTATGCTCTTCATACACACACATACACACACATACGGAAATGTTTCTAAAAATGCATTGTTTTTGGATCCAAGGGACATCAAAACATATTTCAGGTGAAATCTCGACATCGAATTTTTGGGTGGAATACAATACTTCCTCTAATTATTACTACACGTAGTAGAGAAGTAAAATGAGTTTTTTTATTCATTCAGGGGACCTCAAAATGGATATTTGCGGGTGAAGTCTTGGTATTGAATTTTTGGGTGGAATACTTCTCTACGTACAATAGAAGCTACAGAAAGTCATGTGAGTGTAATCTGGTCACCCAACTTACAGCTCCTACCAAAGGTTTCAGGACGCCTGCGTACTTCACCAAAACACACTATGCTTCGTCTTTGCTGTCCAGAGGCCCTATGTTTCGGCACAAAAAATAGTCTTATTAAAGGATACATTTTAAAACATAATTATGTAGATGTCATTATTTTTAAGAAGTTTTTCTTGTTTTGTTTTGTTTTAGAGAAACCGAAAAAAAAAATCTCATTTTAAAATCTTTTTGGAGATGTGACTATTAAAATATATGAACTTTATTTCTCTCTCAAGGGAAAGGCAGATATATGTGAGGAATATTTATAAATATGGCATTGTTATCATATGCTGTTTATCAACAACTGACATGATGTTTATAACTTTAAAACAAATTGAAAAAAGAGTTTAAACCAGTAGATACTATTTGGCTACTAGGCGGCCTGGGTTCGATCCCAGGGACCCGCATGAGGTGTTCGTGGTGGACGAAGCGGCGTCAGGGCGGGTTTTCTCTGAGTTCTCCGGTTTCCCCCGCCATCCATTACACCAGTTGCTCCATCCTACCACCTTTCCAATCATCGATGTCGTCTACATTTCAAATCATCCTTTCTCATTATCTTACCTGGTGCTGGGTTGACCACTCGCTTCCAGATCTTTGATTTTATTACTCAAACGAATGCATTTTTCGTTTCTGTATCCATAAAACTAATCTTCTTTTTCGTAAACATGCTTTTATTTTTCTGGCACTAATAAACTCTCACTACTCTTGGCTTCGTTCAAACTGTCAAGAGGAATACTACCAATATTTTTAGTAGTTTAATTATTAGGTACCTTTCATTTTTCTCTATAAGTGTTGAAATAAATAAAACACCTGCTTAGCAACCATATTACGTCATACATCTCTGATCTTGTACACATAATTTTACATTTAGCAAATTTATTAGTTGTTTTTACGTGTTTTAGTACTAAAATTACATAAAACGTATGTAACACGTGTATAATATTTTAATTGTGACACTTTCACTCACACTAAACTAAACATATACTCACAGTGTCACAATCAAGCATACATTAGTTACTAAATATCTATTAAGAGGTGTTTGTTTTTTATCCTCCTGATCCATCCCCATAAGATGCTCCCGTAACTCAGATGAAGACATATATGAGTCGTATATGAATGAACAAGGAGGTGGTTAAAGTGATCTGTGTGTTGAGATCGTTAGGTGTGTGAGTGAAAGTAAAGAGGTTATGTTACCATGTTCCAGTAGGGAAACAGTTGCTTGTAGTACTTACAGTTAGTCATCCAAGCACCATTAACACTTCCGCGATGAATTAAGCCCTGTTCTTCCACACCTGGTTGGAACGCTACTGAACATGCGCAGTGACACAGCGTCATATGTCATTGGCATGTACAACGAGGCCACGCGTATTGTCCTTTTGTTGTTTTTAACGCTTCTCAAGGAGACAGCGTGATTCTGTCCAGCTGCTGGAATTCCCCTCGAAATGTGCGTATTTATTCAGTCCATCAGCTTTCACTTCTTCAATCGCACACCGGAGTTGTCCAAACAGAGAGATAGAGGCATTGTATTCCACTCAAAAATGTAATATCGAGATTTATCAAGCGGTAGGACCTGTGAAGTCATGGGTTTGATCCCCGCACTCTGATTTCTCCCTTGTCACTTAGGCAAATACTGGGGTGCTCATCCTCATACCAGGGCCTTCCTGTTCCCTTCTCATCCATTTTAGGGTTATAGGACCAGTGGACGGTGTGCGGTGGTTGGGTGCTCTTTAAAGGTTTGATCTCAGGTGTCCTCCCGGGTTAGCGTAGTCGGGCGAAGTCCTGAAGGACGCGAACAGGTGACACTGGATGCATTCGTACTGGAAACGTTAGGAACTTCGTCCATGATTGCACCCACCATTCGAATTTGGTTTCTCCTCACATCCCTCCCTCCTAAGGGGCACTTTTTTTTAAAATTAACATTGTGTCATATCGGACGAATGAATGAAATGAAATGGGTGAAATGATGCCCAAATGAGCCTGAGGTCCATGGAGCTTTAAGTTACCCGACATTCGTCTTCTCGGGAAAAAAAACCTTACCCGGATAACTTACCCTAAGCGAGGTTCGAACTCGCGACCTCTTAAACGTGAGGCAGACATGCTAACCATCACGCTACCGAGGCGGGCCCTGGCACGGTACTCTTCGTACAAGAGTAGAGAAAGTCATGTGAGTGCAACACATCAGATTTTTCTATAGACATTTAAAGTACACCATTTTGTCAGTTCTGCTATGCCACACACAGAGAAGAAAAAGAGCAAACACGGCCTTTCTAGTGGATTTCAGTTCCTGAGCTTAGGTTGGCAGTGAAGAAAAGTCGCGTGGTTTGTTGACATTGAAACATGATTTTCGTATGAAACAAATATTGGTTCACTAGCGCCGTCGGAAGTGCTAAAATGTTAACGTAATATAAAGGTATTGTGACGACTTTTACGTCATATAGCTACTGTTGGGTTTGTCCGTCACACTTGGAAAATTTGTCATAAGCGGAGATAACTTATGTACGAAATCAATCACGCAATGTAAGTAAAGGATTCCATTTTGTTACAACTGCGCATGTGCTCAGGGAAGTGCCAACACATTAGTACCAGTGAAATCCGCAAAACTGTCTATACGTTTCGCGTCTTTTTCATCTTCTTCTCCTCCTCCTTTTTCTTCTTCCAAACTCACTCACTACTTTTAATTTTATTTTGGTTTAAGGACACTCAACTACTTGGTCATCAGCGCCCTAACTCAATACCAAGTTATACCTAAATTACTCGTTACTTAAATCCAAGTTTCTTTCCATCGGTCTGGGTGGCTCAGTTAAGCTGAGCTACTGATCCCAAGGTCGCGAGTTCAAACCCGGCCCAGACCGGTGGGTTTTAAGTGTGCTTAAAAACGACAGCTCCAAGTCAGTAGATTTACTGGCATGTAAAAGAACTCCTGCGGGACAAAATTCCGGCACACCGGGGACGCTGATGTGATCCTGGCTATTGACAGCGTCGTTAAACAAAAAAATAAAAACTATTCTTTCATCGGCATTTGGGGTTAGTTTCACAGGTCCTATGGCTACACTTTTTTTTCGCTTTACAGGTGCTTCATTTCTCTTTTTAAAAATGAAAAACACCCCTCGACTCGATTTGGAGATTTTGGACCTCAACTATTGGCTACCCTTTCAACGCATATAGGTACAAGTTTTTAATATGATTTCCAGCAATATAGATTCCTATTTCCATAGGCTACTGTAGGTGTTTAAGAGGTTGAATCAGAAACTGAAAAATTCAATGCCATAGCCGGGATTTGAACCACGAATTTTCCGCTTATCGAGCGGTTGCTCTAACCAGCAGTAAGCTTGTTGGCATAAATAAATAATAATTACTGTAGGTGTGTTTTGGAACAAAATTCTTTGATTAAGTTTATTACAGAAGGTGAAAGGATGTATTCGCTAATGTGCTCAAAAATCGAGTTAGATCCGAGATTAGGTTAGGTTAGATTAGCTCTATATAAGCTGTTTTAACAAAACTACAATTTTATATATTGCAAACCACCAAGAATTATACGACGCGAGCAAACAGATCATCACCAACACGGTTTTTACCAATGTTCATAAAATGAGTTAGAGGCGAGATTAGGTTAGATAGATAAATCGTTTTAACAAAATCAAAGTTATGTCTATTACATCTTCGATCACTTGATAGATTCCCTCTCGCTCTATATGTCATTCAAATGTTGGCAGCTGAAACAAGTGAGCCACAAACTGCCCTCTCTGGCCAAACAGCGAGTCTCCGTTCCAAGGTATCAAATATTTACTTCCCGTTCCCCCGCCATTGATTCCACCAACTGCTCCATAATCACACTTTCTTTCATCCGTTTTACCCTCATTTCATATCTCCTTCGTCACTTAGGGCTATTTACCCATTCTATCTCTGGTCCAGAGTTTGTCTGCTACTCGACAGGCATCTAACCTCAGGCGCCACTTGTAAGTCCTCCGCAGGGGGAGGGTAAACAGAGAAAGAAGAAGGGATAGGAGTATAAAACTAATTTCGGTAATATGAGCATAAGATTTGTTACGCACATTGTAGCATGTTCTTTTATGACAGCCGACCCAGTCCAGCTAATTAATTCCCTTAAGTATGCAATTTATATAGGAGAACAGAGAAATGAGCTAATTTCAGTCGGCCATGAATGTAGCATCATTTAAAACATCTAAACGTTTTATCAGCTAATGACAATAGGGCCATGCACCCAATACTAAAAAACATAGGAGGCTGGCACAAATAGCTACAAAACTATGAAAAACTGTTAGTTTTTTATAAAGTATAGAAATGCGTTACATTCGTTTCGCAGCCTGGTGTTTCGTTTACGAGCTTTGAACCCACATATATATTCTCACTTTAGGAACCAAATATATGGCTGGGCAAAAGCAAAATATTCCAGACGTACACACACAAAAGCGATTGATTAAGCCATATCTGGGTAAACGAATGGTGAAAGATCACACATGGTATTTGGTAGATAGTAAATGGATCACAAATTTTAAGCATTACGTTGGATTAGATAAAGCATGGAATATAATAAGTGCAGGAGGCGATCATCCAGGCCCAATTGACAACACACCTTTACTTGCTGATGATGGAACTAGTGACATCCGTGAGAACCTCATTGAAGAATTAGATTACATTTTGGTCCCCGAAGAAGTTTGGCAATTGCTTGTGAAATGGTATGGTGTGGTTTGTGAAAAGTGTGTTATTCCAAAGAAGGTGATTGAGCTGGGTTTATTCGTCAAGCAATGTAAAGTGGAAGTTTACCTTCTGGAGCTGAGGTTATGTAAGGACTTCAAATATGAGGAAGAAATGCGCTACAAATTCAGTAAAAATGACACAATTGGAAGGATTGAAAATGTTATGAGGAAGAAGTTTAAAATTCCCGACGATGCAGAAACACGCCTTTGGAGCTGTTTTACACAAAATACATATGATGAGCTATCAAAACCAAAAAGTACAGCTCAAGATGAAGGACTGTTCCCCAACCAGCTCATCATTATAGAAACTCGCAAACCTGATGGCAGCTGGATTCGCCAGCCCAAAACAACGATCATTTATACTCGTGCTACAGTGGCAGATAAGACAGCAGCATCTTCAGCTGCTGGACCAAGCTCAGGAACATCTGCAACACTATATGGCTACCGATCAGAAAAGCCAGGGTTATGTGGCCTGCGTAACTTGGGTAATACTTGCTTCATGAATAGTGTTATCCAGTGCATGAGCAACTGTCCACCAATAACAAAGTATTTTCTAAGCAATGAACACTTCAGGGAACTAAACGAAGAAAATCCTTTAGGAATGAAAGGTGAAATAGCAAAGGCTTTTGGCGAATTAATAAAGACCATGTGGTCAGGAGAAAATGCTTGTACAGTGCCTCATAATTTCAAGCTACAGGTCGGTAAGTTTGCTCCTCAGTTTTCTGGATACCAACAACATGATTCCCAGGAGTTATTAACCTTCCTGTTGGATGGCTTACACGAAGACTTAAACAGGATAAAGAGAAAACCTTATATTGAACTTCGCGATGCAGATGGGCGTCTGGATCAGGTAGTAGCAAAGGAAGCATGGGAAAACTACAGAAAAAGAAATGATTCTGTTATTGTGGACTTTTTTCATGGACTTTTGAAATCCACAGTTGTTTGTCCTGAATGCTATAAAATATCTGTGACGTTTGATCCATTTTGTTACCTATCTTTGCCATTGCCATATATGAGAGAGAGACGCATGCAGGTGACGTTGTTTCCGTATTTCGAAGATAAAAAGAAACCTATGAATTACAAACTCACACTACCCAAGAAAGGACACGTGAAGGACTTAGTCAGCCATCTTGGTTTATTAAGCGGTGTAAATCCAGAAAATATGATTGTCACCGAAGTAATTAAACACCATTTTCATAAAATTTTCTCTCTGCACGAGTCATTGGATCAAATTTTAGAAAGGGATTCAATATTTGTTTATGAAGTTCCCTCTCTGAGTGAATCACAAATGGTAGTTCCTGTTTATCTCTGGGAATCTCGTTCAAACGAGCCATACTCCAACAATAGCTTGTTCGGATATCCGTTCTTCATTTGCATACCTAAGAGGAACTGCACGTATGGCATGTTGTATGACATTGTACTGAAGAAGTTAAGCAGAAACCTCCGTATGCAAGGCGATAACATTTATGGAAATGGAAAATCCACCAAGATCCTAAATGGAGAAACTAGCTTCTTTGAGTCACACTTACACACGACAGAAAATGAACAGAGCGACAGTGACAGTTCAAATGAGGGCAAAAGTAATCAAAGAATGTTCTCGTTCTACTTCATCAGTAATAAAAACATCACTTCAGAGGTCACTAAGTTACATAATGATGGCAATCCTATTAATATACCAGGTCCAATTGGAAAGTCGTATATAGTGGCAAAATGGTTGCCAAAAGTGCGTGAGATGTTTTACTGTGAGGAATCCTTTGAAGATTCTGAGGTTATGGATAAAAATAAACAAAAGAAAGTGCCAAGACTGCTGCTCAGAGACTGTCTAGAGCTGTACACTACAAAGGAAAGGCTTCGACAGGAAGATGCATGGTACTGTCCCTGCTGCAGGAAACATCAGCAAGCTACCAAGAAATTTGACCTTTGGAGTTTACCAAGAATTTTGATCATTCATTTAAAGAGGTTCTCATATGACCGTTATCGTCGTGATAAAATTGATACCCTTGTTGATTTCCCTTTATGCGGTCTCAGCATGTCCGAGTACGTTATAAACCCAACTCACTCGGAGGCCATTTACGACCTGATTGGCGTTTGTAACCACTACGGTGGTATGGGAGGAGGACACTACACAGCTTATTGTCAGAATCAGAACGACCGTAAATGGTACCTGTTTAATGACAGCACTGTGTCAGAAGTCACGGAGGACACCGTTTTGTCACAGGGCGCATATGTTTTATTCTACATGAGACGCAATTTCTAGGGGAAAATGTGGAGTTAAAAGGTTGCAATGAGAGATAACTAGGAAAAACCAGCGCCTCTCAGTGAAGTTGGTTCAGTTGCAAAACTGCATCAGACTCAAAATTAGAAGTGATGCGATAAATCAATGTGTTCCTGCACATTCTCAATGAAGTGTTCGTATTCAGTTGTTCGGCGAAACATCACGTGACTGCATGAAACATTAAAAATAGTAAATATGTCAGAAGTGAGGTTAGGGAATTAGAAAGCTGCGTTTTCTATTTGTTGCTTACTTATATTTAATTAAAGGGCTCATAAATTGCTTAAATAATATAGATCTAACCTTGTGTTAGAGTTGGAATTGTACTTGAATGTTGTGAGTAAAATTAAATTTAAAGAGGAACTGAAAAGAAGTCATTCGCATGCCTGTTTGATTAGTAATGAGCTAGTAATAGTGAATTATTAGGGTCCCAGCACATTTAACCTCAACCTCAACGAAGTTGTCTCTCTCATCACCAGCATTTCCACACATTGTAGGCTGGGAAAAGAAAGTACAGAAAGAGTTATCCATGTGGTCAGAGATAAACTAGAAGGCGTGCATGTGTATAGAGAAAATCCGGCAGAAATTCACAGCAATGCTCATTAATAATATAAATTGTTCGATACTTCATAGTTCTCACACTAAGTTGTCAGTGTTATTTATTTTTAAAGGATTGGGGCAGAGAAAATAAGTTTACACGTGAAACAATCATTTTTATTATTATGTTGTTTTTTTTATTGTAGTGGGGCAAGGAAAGAAGAGTTTGCACCTGAAAGAAATAAATTTTAATTTTGTCTTTATGGAATGGGGCAAGGAAAGAGTGGTTTGGGACGGCCCACATCCAGCTCCCCCTGCGATGTACATGGGAGACTGCTGTGGCAAGTACCAGCAAGGACAATCCTTATTCAGAGGTTACCCTCATCGCCCGGCCGCTGCGTCCTCCAGCCGCAGCCAAGGCCACGGAGGAGTGCAGGTTGGGGGTGGCGGGGGTCAGCACACCGACTCCCCCGACCGTAAGGCGACTACTTTGACCTTTTTGGGACGCTACCTTTCTATCAGGATAGCTCCTCAATTGGCCCCCCAGGGACCTAACGAGGCTGAGTGCACCCCGTACCAGACCTCCCAGCGGGGGAAAAATCCCATGCCGGTACCGGGGATCGAACCCGGGTCCTCCGCGCCACAGGCAGGCGCGCTACCACTGCGCTACGGAGGCGGTCATAATAATAATAATAATAATAATAATAATAATAATAATAATAATAATAATAATAATAATAATAATAATAATAATAATAATAATAATAATAATAATAATAATAATAATAATAATAATAATAATAATAATAATAATAATAATAATAATAATAATAATAATAATAATAATAATAATAATAATAATAATAATAATAATAATAATAATAACCAGATTATAATTTTTTAATTTATACGACATACGATATTAACATATTTGTTGACTGTTCAACTTTAGATTTCTTTGGAGATAAAGCTGATAAATTAGATAATGCTCTCTTTCGTACCACCCTGTCTTCACATCGCGATCTCGTGCTGATATATGTCCTATGACAAGAGGAAAATGTTATTGTAGCACGCAGGGCTTGTTATTCCTTTACACTTAATGAAATATTCCTTCTATTTTTACATTTATGCGACGTTTTATACGGGGCAATAGCACAAACCAATGCAGTACTTTAACTATCGCGCTAAACCAGTATTCCTGATGACGTAATGAGCGACAGCCAATAGCAGCACGATTCGCCGGAATGGCCTACCTCTCTATTTCAGTTGTCTTGAGTAAGACTAATGATGCAGGGCACGGGGAAGGGTGCTTGTTAGCTGGTCAGGTTCACCCTGGTAAGTAAAGGTCGGTGAGAAACATGCGAGGGGGTGGAAGGAGATGCTGTCCAGGGCAGCAGCCACGAGAAACTCTGGAGTAGTGGTTGGTAAAGGTTTTGCCTAGGGTGAAGAGAGGTGATGTTGGATTATGTGTGTATTGTGTGGTAATGCGAGTGACGACGAGCAAGAGTGAGGGTGCATGTCTGTATGTGCTAATATTATTCTTAAACTACGGGATATAGGATAGTGTTAACAGTTACTTATGCTAAATTTCTTTATGAGTTGCTCTGTGGTGTTCATTTTCCGTTCGATGTGGAGAACGTTTGCGGGTGTAATTAAGGGAAGTTTATTTATTATTTCCAATACTTTTTCAAATTGCTGAAGGCCTTTAATGTGGGTGCGGACTACATAACCCCAGGCTGGGGAAGCGTATGTCAGTATTGGTTGGAGTAGTGTTGTTAAAGGGTTAATTCCATGTGTAATTGAAGGGAGCTGTTAAGGTTAGGTAATTAAGCGCTATAGTTTGCCAATTGCGAGTTTGCTTTGTTACGGACGACTTCCATGTGCTTCTTCCAGATTAAGCTTGGTCGAAGGTTACTCCCAAGTATTAACTGTGGGTTTTCATTGTATATCGTTTCCGAAGAGTTCGAGTGAAGATAGCGTTCTTGTCGTGTGGCAGTGTTTAATTCTTATGGAGAAGACGATAACCTCACATTTGTAAGTGTTGGTGAGTCAGTCCTCGAGTGCCAGTTGCATTCGGTTGGTGGGGAACTGTACCTAGCCGCATTGAGTCATAATAGCGGTGTCGTTTGCGTACATGAAATAGTTTGCCGAAATTGTTTTGGCGATGTCATTGATATAATATAAATTGAGAAGAGCCGGCCCGAGAAGGCTTCCTTGGGGGACTCCCGCACTTGGATGTGGATATGGTTTTGATGACTTTGGATTGGAAGGTCCGACCGATAAGGTAATTGGCGTCTAGTTTAATAATGAACTCACGTTCTTTACTAAGTAATTCTGCCGCGGTGGACTTGGAGAAGTTGAGGCCGTGTGTTATGTGTTCGATAGCTTGCACGAGATGTAGTGCGGTTGACTGTCTTATTCTGGAGGCGAATTGCTCCGAGATCATAATGTTGTGATTATGAATGAAGGAATTTAGGCGTTTCGGGATTTTTCCCCCACTGATTCGCTGATTGTGTTAAGAAGACTACTGGGGCGGTAACTGCTGGGTTTTGTCAGGTCTTTGTGTCTCTTTGAAAAATATAAGACAATGTCATTTTTCCAACAGTTGGGATAATAGCCAGCGTCCAGTGTGGCACTGAATAGTCTAGTCAGGTACACTTTTCCTACAAATAGCACGTTCAATAAAGTAATATGATTTTTCTAATTCTGAAATGCGTCTTTTTCTATTCCTCCTTGATGTCCGCAGTGTTCCTGTTTGCCTGAGTTTCTGATGGGCACATACAACAGTCCATTTGAAAATACCAGTATGATCTGCAGTTAACTTCACAATGCTATTCATAGTGACAGAAGAGTACTCTTGCATTAGTTTGTTAAAAACATTGAGAACTATTTGTTTCTGGCCACTTTTCAAGGGCTTGCCTTTAGGATGCTTCACATTTCACCTGTATTTTCACTGACCAAGCTAGCAGCACCTGTAAAACCATCGATGTTAATCACCTTACTGATTACTCATCATTATCGTATGGAAGCATGAGGGGGGATTAACTGGACAGAATTAAACGGGAGCTACAATCTCCTTTACTCTTACTATTCTATTAATATTATTTACTCTTTTATATTAATCAAAAGTTTCAGACTATGTTCGATTGCCATGCATCATGAACATTCACAAATAATCGCCAATATTTAAGGTACTATATTTTGTGGTGTGTTTTGTTTTTGGCATATCGCGGGTTAATTGTTGATAGCATGTTTACATCAAGTAGGGATCTATAAGAGTGGAGCGATTCATGGGCGTCGCGAACGGTGGGTAAGGGGGGGCGCCCCCCCCTGGATATTGATGAATTTAATGCGCAATCAATGACTAACTATTAGACTAATGTTTTAATTTTCATATAAAGAACTGTCTTTTATCTGGCACAAATTAATATGGTTATCTGTAACAAATACTATAACTTTTGACAACAGAATAATGAATTAATGTTGTTTGATCGCAAACTTCCAACATGTGGCCCCTCCCTGAAAAAAAATCTACCGACGCTCATGGAACGGTCGTATTTTGTTGATTCTGTTCCTTTCTAAAGCGCGTCTCACCTTTAGAAGACAGTACACGTTAAATGAAGCGCAGTGTTGCAACATGTCTAGTTGCGAATCTTTCTCCGCGAGCGACTCGAGGTGGCCGGAGTCCTGCACTTAGTCCTTCAATTGCTGCTTGACGAGATGGGCACTTTTAACTTTGGTATCCCTCCACGCCTTTGTTACTGTATGACCTAAATTTACAAATGACTTGTCTGTATAAACAATTGATTTCCCCTGGTCCCTAAACCTTTTACGTCTTTTAGATATTTATGTCGCCATCTGATGATATCGATATCGTTCGTCTCTTTCTATTAATATGCACTTGTTACCCCTTCTTTCATATTCGAACCCCAAATCAGAGTGGCCCTTGAGAAATTTGGTAGGGTCTCATCACTGTTGAACTGTGACAAAATTATATTCAGCGTGGGTGGAATATTTGCAAACAGTAAAGAATGAACAATTCGCCGCACTCCACCTTGCACTATTCAATCATATTGCGTTAACCTAGCGTTTTGTGTAGTCCCGCCCTTTTTGCTTTCTTTTTCGATGGCGTTCTTAGAGGTCCTTTCATTAGTTCCTTTTTAATCATACACACTACTGCTTCTGAACACCCGATAGCCTTAGCTGTTTCTTTTACCGCCTTACTTACACGCATTTTACTTAAAAAATAATCTAACACATTCATAATTATTTGGCGTTCCTTACTTCTTAAATTTACCAACATATCGTCTCTTCCTAGCTTCACCCTCCATAACTACAAATATTTACAAAAATATTAAACAAATAACTCAATAACAGCTCACAGTTACATACACGGCTTCTTTCGAACTAATGCTAGTGCTGCTCCTTATACTATCTTCTGTGTCAGGCCTGACGCTGAATAGATGAATACCTTTCGTTTGCCTTACTGGATAAAAGAAAGAGGTTACTGCCTTTTGGTTTATTTTAAAAACTTTCTCCAACCTTCCTCAACATTTGTTCTCGCTGGTTCTCTGATGTAAACTCAATAACAAAAAAGTTTCACACTGCGTAACTTTTGCAGTGCACATATATAAAAATTTCCGAAAACATTTAATTTAAAAAATTATAACACTTAACTGGGTAAACATAGAGAATTCAAAGTAGGCAGGTAGTAGCACTATGCTTTACTCTACGTAAGAAAAAAATATAGATGCATTCTAGCAGTTAGTTTGTTAGTTAGTGCGTGATGAGTGTAGAAACAGCAAATATCGGACTTCTATTGAAAAAAACATTTTCTGAAGAAATTTGGACCTATAGAAATGTATAATGACTCTGAAAAGGACATAACCTGCTAGAGAAAAAAATTCTGCATAGGATAATGTGTTCAAACCTGAAATTTATAACAAATGAATAGTTATACCATGCTATTAGGAATCTGGCAACAGCGCGAGGGTAGAAAAGGACGAGGCTAATGGCAACTTGTATGCGCTAGATAGAGACAGAGATGATCCATTTAACTCCATACTGTCTTCTAAGAGTGAAACGCTATATAGTTTTATCGATTACGACTTTCTATTTCTGAGTAACTTATACCTTACCCATGGTAACAAACATTACGATAGTTTTAGGAAAAATACAATAATTTTTAGGCCTACTTGCAATAATTTTGTTTTTCAAGGTTGGCAACGTTGTTCTGTGTGGTTTCTGTTACCTCTGTTTGACTCACTCGGCGCCAAAGATTGGTTCTATGAGATTTCTTTTGCTCATAAGCTGTTCGTTAGTTCACATCTAATCTTACTTCTGAAATAATTTAGTGTGTTCACGAGGCATAATTATTGGTATGTACATTGTGTGTGGTCTTACTTATATTTATGGTGAAAATAAAGCGGAAATTGTGGCATCAGATAAATTACTTTTGTTTCTATGAACAGACCACGTGTTTATAAATGTTATACTTCAGGTATATTTTAAACTCACACATTGAATTACTCTGCTGTTCTAGAATGCCGAAAAGAAAGGACGTTAAGTCAGCCTTATGTAAATCGACGATGGGGGAGAAAAGAAAAAAATTCTGGCATATAGTTGAAGTGTGCGACCCATTAAGGCTTGCCAGACAAAAATGTAAGAATTTCAAAGCTGGAACTACAGTGTACAAATTACGAGCCAGAGGAGAATGCAGGTGAGTTTAAGTACATATATACTTCTAGATTTTGATAAGTTGAAAGAATAGAGGAAGCAAGGAGTATAGTGAGAAAAGCTTATTGCTATCGTTTTGGAGGAGCAATTACTACAGTAATTAATAGTTGTGTGTGTTATGGCGGTAGCTGGTTAACCCGTGGGCATACATCAGAACATGGTGTTGGCTGTGTTATTGACCTTGCAGTCATTCCAAATACTTCCAGAAATGCAAGATTTCAGAGAAAACTTGTCATGAAATGCATTTCTGGTATGAAAGATATGCTTCAAAGTGACATAAATAGGGTTAGATGATTATTTTATGGAAATGTAGCACACAGTGGTAAAAAATGTGGTACATTTGACCACAGTAATATACATTTATAGGCTCTTCTTTTAGATTAGGTTACTTGCCACTTGCCAAAGTCCGAAGTTACTTACTGCGCATGCACCGACAGTGGTTTCAGAATCGCCACTAGGCTTCGCTGCATGAGCTAGCTGTCACTAGCAGACGATTTTCACATCTGCCAACATTGCTTTTTACACTACACTACTTTTGGTTGCCAACACATTAAACCAAATGCACTCACAGGTGACTTAGACTTGCCGACCAGATATTGTGTACATTATTTTGCTCACACAGATATATCGCTAGTGCGACTCCATACTATTGTTGTGGAAATTATTGTGTACATTATCATTATTGCTTTGTTACTGGGTCCACGAAACGTTGGCTTGCTCTTTTTTTATTTATTTTATTTTTTATATTATATTTTATTATATTATTTATTATTACATTTATATTATATATATTATTCATATTTATTATATTTATATTATAATATCCTCCTCATGGGGTGTAGCACGGCACCACATTCCCTGCATAGCATTCGAGTTCTCAGCAGGCCCTCGTCCTAAAGAAATTGCATGCATTCCTCCTCATTATAGCACAGAGGTGCTAAAACTACTATGCTAATGAAGCGATCCATTGCACTCTCACAACTTGCTTCTAAGAAGGTCACCAGCATACTGCCGGGTCCCGCTAAAACATTCAAACTTACTATTGGCAACAAACTCCTGGGGAAATTGTGCTGTTGGCAGCGCTGAATTAACACAGCAACTTCGGCAACTTTCGTGACCATTCATACACACTGCCGAGTTGGACTTAGCCGAAATTCTGACCAAGTGCTCGCATCACCTAAACTAAAGAATATCCCAGTGGTTTTGCTACTCTGGTAGTGCATAACATCTATGCCACCAGCATTCCACTTAACATGCCGCCGCTGCAAACTTTAGTGGTGAGTGTCCAGTTGCAGGGCCTGAGTCTGTCTGTTTGCAATGTCTATCAGCCACCGGTCATTGTCGTACATGAGAGCGATCTTCGGGCTCTTTTGGCTCAGGTTCCGCCACCGCTCATCTTCCTTGGTGATCTGAATGCCAGAAATACTTTGTGGGGTTCCGACACTGATGATGCTCTTGGGTGCCTTGTAGCAGACGTTTGCGATATGTCCAACCTCCTGTTGTTAAACACCCATGTCCCTGCCTCTGATACACACTTCGCCCTAGACGTTTCCTTTTGTAGCCTGTCCTTGGTACCCCTTCTTGATTGGTCGGTCCTTTCCACTTAATTTGGCAGTGATCATTATCCCATTAACATTCACCTATCTGGCCACCATGACATCCTCACTGGATTATTTCCCAGGCTGACTGGGGGAAGTTTTTCATTCCCTCATTTCCCTCACCAACAATGTTTTTGCCACCATAGACAAAATGGTGCATATTTTACTTGCTCTGTCCTTGCAGCGGATTCCAGCATTCCTCATGGTTCATCTACATCACACCATGTTCCTGTGCGTTGGTGGTCCGAGGAATGCCATTTGGCTATTAACCTCTTGAGGGATATCGAAGTGAAACCACGTCCATTTAAAATGACGGATGAGCGATATGGGCGTGTATACACGTCCTGTGCGCTTAAGCATTTAACCCTTATTTATCCCTTATCCAACTCAACTTATTATAATTTTCCCTTTATGAAACATTTTAGTAAGGTCTATATACTTTATTGGCTTACCTTAATATGTTCGTTCAGCAGTGATTTATCTCAAAACAGGGATGAACACACAAGGGTACGTGCATCTCCACATTCGCAAATTCCCTTCTTGCGGCACACGAAACATTTTCGAAATGGGCGGGACTTCTTTGCTGTTGGTGGTATCCTTTTAGGATAATGTTTTCCTTGAAGTCTGAGGGGTGCAGGGGTTTTGGATTTTCAACCCCCAACGTGGTATTGTTCAATTAGGCTGCGAGTTATTTATAGTCGGTAGTCAAGGTCGGTCATTGTCCTGTGTGGGTTTAGAGAGCTGTCCAATTCCCCAAACAATTGTATATGGTTATATCCAGTTGGTGCAAAAACACCTTTTTATACCACTTCTCCCTTCAGCTACAAGCAGGAAAGAATACGTATGTATTTCAACAAAGAAAGACACGGACTCTACTCAGTTACGAAACTCGTGTAAGCAAAAGTTGTAATGTTGATCTATTCTGATGACTCAAGGGACCACGCATGCAGTAGCGCTTTATTACACAGTATGCTGACGCATAAGCCACACATACAATGGGTGTTTCTTTACTGTATCTTTCCGAGAACTTATATTAGATGCGTTCGACAGAGCAAAGTTGACTTTTCACCACAGTGAAACAAAATTGTGCCATTTCAACGTTTTGTAAATACAACTCAACTTTGCTGATGACGTACATTTATACTGCATATAACGAGTTTTATACCAGTTTTTGTTTCATTAAAATAACTTAATATTTACACAAAATACAGCGAAGCACTTTTAGCACATTTAACAATTTAAATGCTAGCAGTTCTCGGCTCACGGACGTTTTAAATGGCCATCGCTCAAGAGGTTAAACCATGCAAACATGCTCTGCGTGTTTTTACATTCCATCCTACAGAGGTGAACTTAGTAGATTTTAAATTGCTTATGCTAGGGCATGCTTTATACTTTGTGATGCCAAACACAAGTCCTGCAAAGACTATGTCACTTAACTTTCCCATTGCAGTTCTGTTCGGTGTACATATGGTAAGTTTCTCTGGACAATAATTCCCAGCCTTGCCATCAACGGCTCGCATTACACCAGTGAGCAGAATATAGCCCGTGCTACTTCCTTCGCTGCTACTAACCAAACGAATAGCTATGATAGAGCCTTTATACCTATCAAGGAATCTGCAGAGTTGATGGTTCTCAAAACTGTGAACCATACAACGCACCCTTTACAGAAGCAAAGCTAGTGCATTCTTTGTCCCTCACAAAGGACTCCCCTCCTGGTCCTAATGACATCTACTGACAAATGCTGCTTCATCTTCCACCTGTGGCTGTTTCCTTACCGCTGAGCATCTATAACTGCATCTGGCAGCAGGTTTTCCCTTCTTCCTGGCAAGAGGGTATTGCCATTCCTATCCCTCGATCGGAAACGGGCACTTCCCTCTAGCTACTGTCCTGTTTGCAACACCTTCCAACAGATGATTAACACTCGCTTAGTGTGGTGGCTAGAAATGAATTACATTCTGAGCAATGTTTAGTGCAGTTTTTGTCACCATTGCTCCAGTGTCAACAATCGGGCACATATAGAAGCTTACGTCCAAAATGCCTTCTTCTTGAAGCATTATGTCGTGGGTGTCTTGTATGATCTGGAGAGGGCCTATGACACCTGGAACGATTTTTTCGTGTAGGAACTTGGGCTGGAGGTTCCACAACATTCACGACGACTGTTTACATGTTAGTCCATTTGCCCCGCGTAATTACCATTTTGTAGCTATGAGACTCTTGGTGCTTTTCATCGAAGTTCTCGAACCTCAGGGCGTAGTACGGGCCTGCGTCTTACGAAGAAGATTAAATTTCCTTTTATCTTTTAAATATACTTATTTAATGTTCCTTCAAGTCACAAACAACAATACAACTTTTCAGGATTGGCGTCCTTTTTCACAAGCCCTGCGGGGTTCACACAACCCGAACACGGAGTGCGTAATTTTGCTTGGAACGTTTATTCGTAATCTTCTTCTATTTGTCGATGCAGCCTTACTAATTGTATATCAGTTCTCTGCATTTTCACTCCTGTTGACTTTTTAAAAAGCAATGTTCTTCCAATAAACACTATGTCGATTGCTTTTACAATTATTCGCGAACTATGCGATTTTTGCATGACGCCAATCCCCAACAATACATGAGCAAGAACAAGCTAAGACAATTGAAAATCTCTATCATTGCTCACTAGGACAATGATTCACAATTCTAGGGGGCTTTTTCTGCCACCGCTATGAACACAAATTTTAACTATTTTAGGAGGCTTCTTCTAAAAATATCGCCTCACACCACATGGCCTAATGGGATCCTCCGTACTCTGCATGGATATGGTTTACAAAGTCATTTAGCTGTCTTATTAACTTTTTAGAACTTCACCGATTTCGTGTCTGCATTGGAAACACAGTCTCACAAGAGAGGATACAGGAGAATGGTGTACCCCAGAGGTTGATTCTCAGTGTAATGCTTTTTGCCGTTGTGAGTAATGGTATCACTGGTGTTGTTTGTAGCACAATCCCGATGTCACTTTAAGCTGGTGACTGCAATATACTGTCACTCTTTTAGTTTAGAGCGGTATACACCCTCCTCCTGACCTTCATTTGTTCAGCACGCCAAGTTCTTGGGCCTCCACCTCAATAGCAAACTCACCTGGGAATACCATATTCGTCATCTTCGTCCTTCCTGTGATTGTGCACTTGAAGTGCTCAGTTTTATCTGGGCTATCTTGAGGCAGCAACCGTACGGTGATGTTGAGGTTGTATTGATCACTGGTCCAGTCCAAAGTCGACTATAGCAGTTTTAATTATGGCTCTGCGTCTGTCTCTGAACTTAGACACTGTCCATCACACTGGTATCCGTCTTGCTACTGGGACTTTCCTCACCAGTAGAGTCAATTGTCTCTATGCTGATTCTGGTGAACCTCTGCTGTCGGTCTGACACTCATACTTGCTTTGCTGTTAAGTGCCACAGTTGGCTACTCACCCAGGTCATCCTTCTTTTATTTCCATGTTAGTCCAGAACTTGCCTGCCGTTATATACAAAATACCACTATATCTTGTCCGAGTGGTATAAGTTTTTGAGAACTGCTCACCACACATGCCCTCCGAATGCCTAGTGCGGAACAATACTCATTCTTCAGTGTCCTTCCAGGCAACTCCATCGTGCACGGTTCAACCTGGAGCTTTTGTGCTGTGTGACGATAGTTACTCCTCCCTCAGTGTTTTGCCATACTTATGGACTGATATCAGAATTGCACTCCAGTATTTTCTGGCAGTTCATAGGTGGGGAGTGATACAGGCTGTAGTTTTCTGTTCAGCAGTGCGGTGCACAAGTACCGACTTCCGGACAACAGTTCTGAACTTACTACTGAGGTGTTTGCAATCTTTTATCTTTTGGTTTTTATCTCCAGCTCCATTCCTGAAAGTTTTATTAACTCTGAGCACTCTTCAGGTCCCGCAACAGTTTCTCAGCACGTCAGCATTGACTCTTAAAATTCAGACACTGTATCGCAGTTAGTAATTAGCAAATAGCAGTTTGTTTTTACATGGAGCCCAGGCCATGTGGGTATTCCTGGTAATGAGGAGGCAGATGTGGCTGCTAAAGCTCCCATCTTGTCTGCCGCAGGCTGCCTTATACAGATATACAACGGTATCACTCTGGCAGCAATCGTTGGATGGCATTCAATTGCAGATGATCCAGCACACCATGGAACCCTGGATGCTATCTTGCAGGGATTGCAGGAGGACCCGTTGAGAGTAGATCACACACTGCCATTTTTTACATGGTGACCCAGCCCCTGTCTGTTCCTCCTGCAGTGCTCAACTTTCTGTGGCCCGTGTCCTCCTTGATTGTCCGCAATTAGCTTGTGAGCGTCAGTCCTTTGGCCTGGATTCCACTCTGAAATCCATCTCGGGCGACGACCTGGTGGTTTTAAATACAGTGTTGCGGTTTGTCGCCAGTATTAACTTCGATAAGCAAATTTTACTTTGTGGTTTTATTTTGGACTTTCAAGATGTTTATATTGTTTTAACAGCTTACCTTTTAGATCACTTTTTACCAGTTTTAACTTATCTTTTAGATGAATTGTTACGTTTTAACTGTTTTACATTTTATCTGTTTTTAACTTTTCCCATTTTAACCCATGGTGAGTTTCCTCGTTTTTATCTTTTTGACTTCAGGCCCTAATGACTTAGCTGTCGATGGGCCCTTAAACCATACTACGACACTAAACTCTCCAGCTGATTCATACTTTTTCCCGGTTAGACCACAAGGGAATCTCACATCAGAGATAAATACCCCAAGGACAACTTACAATTGTAAGTACTTTGTCCCGGGTTTAAGTAACCTTGAGATGGTAATTATTATTTATTTATGCCAACAAGCTTAATGCTAGTGTTTTAAAATACACAAGCTGTGTTTGGGCAATGTGTAAGAGGTAGAATCAGGACTGAACAATTCATTGCGATACCCAGGATTTGAACCACGTAGTTTGGTGTTGTACTGGCAGGTTGGCCATGGTGGCTTAGTGGTTAAAGCAGCCGCTTGATAAGCGGAAGATCCATGGTTCAAATCCCGGCTATGGCATTGAGTTTACAGTCCTGATTCCACCTCAAAAAAAAAAGCGTAATATATCTCAACAGTGAAAGAGTTAAATGCCCCGTCATCTATGTGACGACAAACGCAGTGAAAGGGTTAAAGCTATTAAGCATTTGTTTTATGTTTTGTGGCACGGCACAAAACAAAGGACTGTCGCTGCCAATCTACTTCGTATCCTATACCAGGTAGGTGAGCAAACAAAGTGCCCAAGGTTAGGCTGCCCTGCATGATTCCTTGTGTGTACATGACTAACAACAATTGAGCAACAGAACCAAACAGGGTTTTCTCCAGAGCTTTTGAGAATGATCTGGCTACATCATCACTGGCAGTTTGAAGAAGTTTGTGAAAGGTCCATGTGACATCTTTGCTATATAAGGAGGTGAGGAAACAGCAGAGAGTTAGTTTTGAGTGTGTCAGTGGTATAGCCATTGTGATTTAATGAGTGTCGAGTGATTGTATTGAAACAATATATCGTTGTCCCCAGAGGTAACTTAATCATGAACTTGACTTTATTCATATATGTATTTGACTCTGTTTGTCCTACATCTTTCATTGCCAAGAAGATTGTCTATTCATAAGGATGATAATTATTGTTAAATGTTATTTTTCAATTGTATTTGTAATTAAGGGTGGTTTTGTATGTATTTCATGTCAGAAATATCAAAAAGCCAATTCATTTTCTTAACAAATTTGAGATTATAGTGAAACATGAAATATGTCGTAAGATGTCACAAGTAAGCATAAATAAGGAAGAAAATATTTGATCATGTCACCTTGGCGACACGATATTAACTTTTCTCTTGATCTGTCGTCTTTGAACATAACAGGTGTCTTTTTTTATGTTCGATTCACTTAAGTGATTGTTTAATAATAATTGAATATTAGTGGGAAAGGTTTAGGAGTGGAACTTATTGATCAATTCGACTACAAAAAGTTAAAATATACTCCGTATTAATACAATACAATTCAATCCACAAGATATAAGAAGATATTTCAATACGAAATCTCGATCGTGCTAAGAAAAATGTTGTTTTCTAGTGCCTTGCATCTGGCAATGAAGCCATTAGCATTCGTGCTTTCCAATACTTTTGAACTGTAGTTTCTTCTGATCTTAATGCTTCACAGGTCTTCAAGTGGTCTTCATTCATTTCTGCTGGATCGTTACACAGGACACATATTGGTGAGGCTGAGATACCTATTCTGTACAGATGACTTGCTAAGCAGTCGTGATTTGTCAGTAGTCGGAAGACTGCAACCGTGGTTTTCCTTGGTCTCTGGGGGATTATATCTGGGTTGGAAAGTAGTGTAATCCATTTTTTATCTTTGGCATTTGTTTCTATTTCTTGTAGGTATGAATGAGAAAATTTTTTAATGATCAAGCGTTTTATTGAGGAATATGAGAAATTGAATTTAGACTTTTGTTTTATTGTTGTGCCTTTCTTTGCAAGTGAGTCTTTAGCTTCATTCCCCGTGACTCCACAGTGTGCTGGAATCCATTGGAGATGAACAGTCTTATTAACTTTTTGGAGTTGTGTTAACATTTTGTAGCATTCTCTAATTTTTGTTGACTTCTTTGTAGTATTTGAACATATTCCCTGAATTGCAGCTTTAGAATCTGTAAGAATTACTGCCTTGTTAAATTTATTTAAGGGAAGATTTAATAATTGTCGGAGAGCAATGTATATAGCCTCTATTTCTCCATCATAATTTGTTGTGTCTCTGCCAACAGAATGATAAAAGGAAAAATGTGAACACGTAACTCCAGCTCCAGTAAGGTTTTCCTTCGAGGATCCATCAGTATATATGTGCAGCCATTCTTCTGTGGGATACCTAGTATTGATTGTTTCCAGAGCTAGAAGTTTTTGTATTTCTTTTGGTGTGTCTGATTTACTTATTTCCTCTATTAATTCCAAACTGAAGGTAGGTTGCAATAATTCCAATGGATTTTCTCTTATAAGTAGATTTTCTCTGGTGTTAGGAATGTTCAATTTGGATTTAATGTGTTTACCTTTTCTAGGAAACTACTATGAGTTTTAAGGAATTGAAGGGGGAGGGTTCTCTTCTGTCCATTTAGAGTTTGGCAGTTGTAACATTTTCTCGTGTTGGAGCAATGCTTGTTCTTCTATTTTTGTTGTTATTGATGGGGTCCATGTTAAGGCAAGCATGGCATCAATAGGTGTGGATTTAACTGCTCCAGTGATTAGGCGAAGAGCCTGATTTTGTATTTGTACAAGTTTATTGATGGGGATTTAAGTCGGGTGATGTAACTGCCACATTGTAAAACTGGTGCTCGTTAAGAAAACAGTTACATGAAAGCCACATACATGAATATGCTAAGAAAAATAAATTAGTTAAAATGAAAGAGTTTTAAATTGTGCTAACATTCAAAGACTGGTAATCTACAAAGGTGCAAATAAAAATTCAACAAACGAAGAAATCGAGTCTAGTAATGCATCTTACCCTGTACTGCAACCTGAGATAGTAAGAGTCTCATCAATAATCTCCATCATAACATAAGATTCAATGATGGAGACATTCATAACACCTTTAGAAAACCACACCAGTATCATCAGAGGTAGTGTATGAGAGACAGAGAAAGCAAAGAAAGGCACTGTAAGGACTGAGTATTGGCTAACGACAAGAACAGTGTATTTGTGCTGAAGTTTAGAAGACAAAACAAAGTGATAGAAAAGTAACCAGACTGATTTGGCTGCTTTTGTCACACTGGTGTTAGAAGTGGGATTCTATGCATGAAAAACTTATTCTTGTACATAACTTGTATTCACGTTAAGCTTTGGTGAATAATGTCTTGCTTCTGTTGTTACAGATCCTGAACCTTTGTCTCTATAGCAAGAGCCAGAGCCTCGGACAACTGGGACTTTGCATCGAGGCTGTAAGAGGCCCATTATCCAGAAACAGTGCCGTATAGGAGAACAGGCCCTCGGGGAGTCTGGAAATGTACCCTCCAGCATCATGCACCAGGTGGCAGTATGGGGCATGGTGAACGAGGAGGAAGTATCAGCTTCAGGCACTGTAACCATGACAGGACCATCATCACTGCCTAAGAAGGGTAGGTTGGAATGATTATGATGACCTAGAATATTACAGGATAGTCTACATTCAAAAGACGTATTCTCTATAGCAAAGAGACACTTGATCATGTAAAAGTGGGTTCAGTGTACTTTAATTCCAAGACAAAGGAGATACAACGATCTGAAACCATCTTTCATGCAATGAAACATGAAATTTTAGAAAATGTAGCCTGTTTTGAAGGCCAAGCAAGTTGAAAGATACTGTTCACAATCCACTCACTGGTAAATAGTGCAGCTGAATATAATCCCATTCGTGCTTCAGGATATATCGAGTTGCCTGCATGCATCGAGCAGAAGAATATTGTTATTAGCATTAAGAACAAAGATGAGCTGTGTTTTGCTTGGTGCATGTTGGCTTCGAGATCAAAAGACATAGTCCTTCATGCTGTGGTCAGTATTTGTTATTCAAAGCCTTCAATTATCATGGAAGCACATTCTCCTTTTCATTAGATCAAATTGAACATTTTGAGAAGCAAAATCCTGAAGTATCTATTGCTTTATTTGCTGAGTATAAAAATAATTATTACGGCTTCACAGGTGATCAGCCATGTGAGGTTTAAAAACATTGAGCTTTCGGCCATTGTAGACTCCATGGCCTTCATCAGAATGAAAAATGACTGGACGTGACCATGTGCGATTGCTTCTGTACAGGCAGCAGCTGTGCTCGGTGCACCAGTACCCATGGTAGAGCCTGAAGCAAGCGACTTGTCTGTTGCCACCACCTGGTTTTGAAGATGCTGAACCTGCGTACAAGCTGCAGCTTGTAACTGGAGGAATATTCCTGCTGAGGGCCTTTGTACATGCCACAGTTGCAGCTACAGAACAGCGCTCCATGGATTACTTCAGGCATTAGAGTGTAAGTTTCTCATTTATTATTATTTATTGCCCATTTTGTGCTAACAATCACTTTAACTTCTATTCTTTTAAAACATTTCAAATTAATGATTTGTTTTTTCATTTTCCATCATTACAACTTATTCAGTTCTACTTAAAGTAATAGTTATTTCACACCAACCAACTTGCCACTGGTTTTTTAGACACAAGCCATTTGGGGGAATGTATGAGAGATGGAATCGGGATTGAAAAACTCAATGCCATAGCTGGGATTTGAACCATGGATCCCAACACGACTTGTGTGTTTAAAAAGCCAGCAGTAATTTGGTTGGCTTAAAATAACAAATAGCATCTAAAGGTTATTTAAACCAGGACATAAAATGCAATTGTGTGTCACCTTTGGGGTATTTATCTCAGATGTGAGATTTCCTAGTGGTCTACTGGAAAAATATGAATCAGTTTGGGGATGTCATACTGGCAGGTTGCCATGGTACCTCTGGTTGGAGCAGCTATGGTGTTTCTTCCTGCTTCTACCTTTGTACTTAAAGCTATTAGCCATTCGTTTTATATTTTGTGGTACCAGGCACAGCACAAAACAAAGTACTGTCAGGGCCAATCTACTTCATACCCCATACCAGGCAGGCGAGCAAACAGTGCCCAAGTATTCAAGATGTTCTTGGGCTTTGAGCCAGTTGTAGTGATGAAGAGGCATCGACGTTTCGGGAGTGTACATCTCTCTCATCATCAGGATGATGAGTGACTAGCAAGAGTGAAGGGACCAGTATATGTACTGCCCGCTAGTACATACCGACTAGAAAACACCCAGTCTAATGTGGAGGTGGTTCAATCTGTGTTTTCTGAGCTGGTCAATTTCCAACTTTAAGGCTGGTTTTCAGGAGGGACTAAACTGCAATCCAGCATCCTGGTTCAGTGTGCTCTTCTCGGAGGTTCTGTCCATCTCCTCCAAGAAGAACGCACTGAACTGGGATGCTGGATTGCAGTTTAGTCCCTCCTAGAAACCAGCCTTAAAGTTGGAAATCGACCGGCTTAGAAAAAACAGATTGCAACGGAGCATTGAACCACCTCCACATTAGACTGGGTGTTTTCTACTCGGTACGTACTAGTGCACAGTACATATACTGCTCCCTTCACTCTTGCTAGTCATTCATCATACTGATGATGGGAGAGATGTACACTCCCGAAACGTCGGTGGCTCTTCATCACTACACCTGGCTCGAAGCCCAAGAACATCTTGAATATGTTCGTCACCAGGAAAGCTTCAAATCATACTTTAAAGTGCCCAAGGTTAGGCTGCCTTGCGTGATTCTTTGTGTATACATGACTAACAACAATTGAGCGACAGTACCAAAAGGGGTTTTCTCCAGAGCCTTTGAGAAAGATCAGGCTACAGCATCACCAGCATGTTTGAAGAAGTTCATGATAGGTCCATGTGACATGTCTGCTATATAAGGAGGCAAGGAAACAGCAGAGAGTTACAGTTTTGCAATGGCCTTTGCTAAGTGGTTTTTGCGTTAATGGGATGAGTTGGTGTCAGAGCGATAAGTACTCTTTTCTCATCTCTGGCAAGGTACAGAAATAGGCAAATTCAATTCTGAATCTCATGCTTTAATTCAGTCATTATACTTTATACACTTGTATGGAAAGTTACAATTGCTGATTTTTAGCGATACTTAAACTTTTTAGAGAGCTCGAAATTATGCGTCGTAAGATTTAGCAAGTTGTCACACAATACATAAACTGTCTTTTCCTCGCCTCTTTGAATAGTATTATCCTAGTTTAGATAATATATTTCGCTTTTCAAAGAATTACTTCTTCGCAACGAAACCTTGGTCTGGGAGTATTTAAAACACTTAATCCTTTTAGTATAGTGGCACATAAATTCCATGTCTATATTTGCTTAAGTCGTCAGACCAAGAGAGAATTCAATATCCTCACATTGCTAGGGTACTGCATTCATATAATATGCTTTGTTGCGCTTATTTGTGACATCGTATTTTAAGAATTATCAGTGTCAAACTCGCTAGGAGAACCATTACAATGTGTCTCTTAACTCTTTTGACCAAATACATATATAACACAAGTCTCAATTACATAAATATAATTAAAATACATTGTTTACAACAGTTATCGCTAGTTGACAATCTCCCTCGTGATAAAAGAATGATTCTAGACAGAGTGAAACATACATTGAACTGAAGTCAAGTTCACATTTAAATTGTTCACTATAGGGGATGCATATACAAATACTGTCTGTCTTGAGTGTGTCAGTGGTTGCTTTTGTCACACTGGTTATCCATTGACTCAGTTATTAACTATTTTAAACATAATCACCTCACATGCAACATGACAAAAACAACCTTAATTCATTTCTCTCAAAGTAATATAAACACCACAAATTTCTCCTTACCAGTAAATAATAACAGTATTCATGACATAAGCGAGCATAAATTTCTAGGAATAATACTTGATAGAAAATTAACATGGGCTGAACATATAAATCATATTTGTGACAAAATTAGTAAATCTGTGTATCTCCTACGTCATTTTAAAAATATCTTGGATGAGAAGGGGCTCAAAATGATTTATTATGGAGTTATATACCCATATTTACTGTATGCGATAGAAATTTGGGGCTGTGCTGCTGCAACCCATATGGAAAGGTTATTTAGATTGCAAAAACGGGCAGTCAGATTGATTTTCAATATGAACTCTCGTGAAAATATGTAGGGGAATATTTAAGGATAAGCAGATATTAACATTGTATTCTCTGTATGTCTATAAAGTTGTAACCTATGCAGTTCAGAAAGAAAACCTAAAAAATAGCAATATCCATAGTCACTACACCCGACACAGTGATGATTATTTTCAGCAGAGATTTAGTAAAAATATTTCAAAAAAGGATCCAAATGTATCGTTTAATGCTTCATGCAAAACTACCTGCATATTTAAAATGTTGTAAAGGTAAACAATTTGAGAGTGCTCTGAAGAAGTATTTGATAACAAAGACATTGTACAGTATCAATGAACTATAATAATGTCCATATTGAAATTACAGACCCTCTGTGTAAATCACAAATGATAGGTAGCTATAGTAATATGTGTAACCATTAGGTTTGAGAGGTAGAACTGGAGCTTAAACATTCAATGCCACAACTGGGATTTGAACCACATTTATTATTATAAATAATAATTAACCATTAGGTTGTCCATCTCTGTAATACAAATTATAAATATGAATTTGTGACAATGTATTGCAGTCTATTGGCAATTAAGAATTAATTTAATAATTAATTTGATGTCAGAAGTGGGATTCTATGCATGAAAAACTTATTCTTGTACATAACTTGTATTCACGTTAAACTTTGTTGAATGTCTTGCTTCTGTTGTTACAGATCCTGGACCTTTGTCTCTATAGCAAGAGCCAGAGCCTCGGACAACTGAGGCTTTGCATCGAGACTGTAAGAGGCCTATTATCCAGAAACAGTGCTGTATAGGAGAACAGGCCCTCGGGGAGTCTGGAAATGTACCCTCCAGCATCATGCACCAGGTGGCAGTGTGGGGCATGGTGAACGAGGGGGAAGTATCAGCTTCAGGCACTGTAACCATGACAGGACCATCATCACTGCCTAAGAAGGGTAAGTTGGAATGATTATGATGACCTAGAATATTACAGGATAGTCCACATTCAGTCTCTATAGCAAAGAAACACTTGATCATGTAAAAGTATACTGATGATCTGAAACCATTTTTCATGCAATGAACATGAAATTTAAGAAAATGTAGCCTGTTTTGAGGGCCAAGCAAGTTCAAAGATACTGTTCACAATCCATTCACTACTAGTGCAGCTGAATATAATCTAGAGCATCCTGGCCATCTCCGTGATGCCATCTTGGGAAGCGTTATCTGACACTCAGTTACGGACAGTCAAGGACACGGTAAAACCCTGGCATACCAGCTGCGGGAATTCCAGGCGGGAAGAAGTGATTTTAACACACCTGAGGATAGGCCATACCCAAGCCACACATGGACACCTTTTGCGTGGTGATCCGGAGCCAGTCTGTACGACGTATAATATTCCAATCTCTGTCGCACATGTCCTTGATTGTCCGCAATACGCTCGTGAGCGCCTTTCCGTTGGCCTGGGCCGTACACCGTGGTCAGTTTTAGGCAACGACCCAGTATCTGTAAATGGGTTTTGTTCCACAATTGATTTTATGAAGCAAGTGTAAGGTTATTTTATTTCAGAGATTTTAGCCTTTTAGATTGCCGTATTTTTGGGTTTTTTAGCGTTTTAGCATTTTTTAGTGAGTTACCGCCCAGCACCCAATACAACAAAACTGATTACAAATCTTAAAACCAAAAGCAAATATGTCTTGCATTATAAAATCTCTCAGCAGTTAATTCAACAAAACACTGAAAATGTTAAGAGTGAAGCAACAGGATCTAAATTAAAAATAAACTTAGAGACCAAAAGCTTCACTTATCTTGGTAATTGCTGCAAGTTCTTAGAAATTCCAGACATTTGTTTCGTGATGATCATCCACCAAATTCTCAATGGCCTATTTAAAACAGTAACCATAGCTACAACCGCCCAACTAATATATCTATGTGTCCCCAACCTCTGAAAACTAACCTATAAATACAATCTATTGGAGGTGTTTCAAAATTCATAACATGTTTGAAAGGTAGAACTGGAACCTAAAAATTCAATGCCACAACTGGGATTTGAACCACAGACCTTCCGCTTGCCGGGCGGACGCTCTAACCACTGAGCTATTGTGACAAACTGCCAGAAGGGCATTAAATTCTCAAACCAGTTCGTATTTCTCCTGGTAAACCACAAAGGCAGTCTCACATCAGAGACAAATTACCCCAATGGTGACTTACTATTGTAAGTACTTTATATCCCAGGATTACATAACCTTCAGATGGTAATTATTATTTATTTATGCCAACAAACTTACTGTTGGTGTTTTTAAACACACAAGCCGTGTGTGGGCAAAGTTTGAAAGGTAGAACTGGAACTTAAAAATTCAATGCCACAACTGGGATTTGAACCACAGACCTTCCGCTTACATCCGGTGTCGCACGCACATGCATTCAGTGGGGTCATAGTCCCCAAGAGACCTAACCAAGGCACACCTGTGTTGAGGAATCTGGTCGTATAATTTTGTTGCCCAGCGCCTGATTTCGTCCTCCACATACGGAAGAGACGAGGCTTCGTGCAGTAGTCTCGAAGGGAATCTGTGGCATACACAATAGATTATCCGAAGTCCTCTATTCTGTATACGCTGTAGACGCAGGAGATGGGAATCTGCGGCCATGCCCCAGATTTCGCAGCCGTATAGGAGGAGTGGGATTATGAGAGCCCGAAAAAGGCGTAGCTTCAGGGGAATTGGCATCCCCGACCACAGCATGGGGTACAGTGAGGCAGTTGCCCCGCCGGCCCGTGCTGACAGGTCGTTGATGTGTTCCCAAAAAGTAAGGCCTTTATCTAGCTTCACTCCCAGGTAGGAGATGGAGTTCACCCATTCAATCCTTCTTCGTAGATAGGTGAATGTGGGGAGATTGGCAGGGAATCGGCGCTTAGTAAAACGTATGGCGAGGCTTTTCTCCGGGTTAATGGACAATCGCCAATGCCTGCACCATTCTTGGATGAGGCAGAGGTGTCGCTGTATTGGGAGGAAGGTTCTGTTAGGGTGTCTGTTGTGTAGAGCGATACGTCAGCATACTGGGCTATGTTGACGTGCTGCTCTGTAGGTAGGTCGGCCACGTAGACGCTGAAGAGCGTGGGGGGATGGGACAGAACCTTCAGGGACTCCGCCTCGGATTGGCCTGCGTGTGGATTTATTCCCCGCCACTGAGACCATAAAGGATCTGTGTTTAAGGAATGAATGTAGTAGGTGTATGAGACGTGTGGGTAGCTCCAGTTGGATGAGTTTCCGGTGGAGACTGGCATGCCAGGTCGTAAAGAAGGCCTTCTCAACGTCCAGAGAGACCGCGGCGGTGTAGGCCTTGTCCTGGTATCCCAGGGCAATAGCCTCCACCACGCGCAGTAGCTGCTGGGTTGTTGAGTGGCCAGGCCGGAGACAAACTGATGGGAGGGATGGCTTGAATGTCCCCTAAGGTATGGGACAAGCGGGCGAGTATTAGCCTCTCGAATACTTTCGAGAGTACGGGCAGGAGGCCTATGGATCAGTAATTTGCAGGATGGACCGGGTTTTCCCTGGCTTCAGTATGCAAATCACCCGGGCCTCTGAGGGCTGAGGGAAGTGGCTGAGGGCTAGGCACATATTGAAAACCTTGGTCAGGTAGAGCACGGCCTTGAAAGGAAGGTGGCGCAGCATGACAGGGGTTATCCCGTCAGGCCCCGCAGCCTTTTTGTGGTCGAGACGTCGGAGTACGCCCTGGAGTTCGCTGGGTTTGACGATGGGAATCTGATCCGCCTCCTCAGGAGGACGTCGGAGATATCGACGTACCTCCCCACGAACACGCTCAGAGAAGTCTAGGTCCTGCGGGTTATCTCTCGGCCCCATGGTCCTCTCCAGGTATTCAGCAAACGCGTTTGCTTTGGCTTGGGGTTCGTAGGCCAGGCCTTGGGTGCCATGTATTGGGGAGGTTTGGGACCCACCTCGGTTTCTGAGTCGTCTGGCAGTCCGCCACACGTCGCCGTCACCCAGGTTCAGACGAGACATCGTGTCCTTCCACGCGCGCACTCTGTGCACGCGCAGTCGGAGACGCACCTCGTGGCGTAAACGCCTGAGAAGCGCTAAGTTGTGCGGTGCCTCTGACAGAGTCTGCGAGCCGCCCAAGAGATGAGCAGAAGTAGCTCTAGGGGCATGACGACGGGGTTAGGAGGAGCTGGGGTGTGGACAGTGAGGTTGTGGACCGTTCGCTTCACCACAGAGGTGAAGGAAGTGACCGCCGCCTCAAGGGTTGGGATGTAGGTAATGTTGGGGTTGGCTGGGATGGAGCCATTCAAGCAACTCTTGACACAGTCCCAGTCGACCTCTTGGCTGGTGACCCGGGTATTGGTGGTAGCCAACACTAGGTTGTGGTCAGAATGAAGTGTGTTTATGGATGTGAGTGATACGTGGTATGGAAAATGTTTGATGATCACGAAGTCTATGACGGATGGCCGACCTAGACCTCGCGGGTAGTGGGTGGGTTGCCAGGCGCCCTCAACTCTAAGCTGAGGGTCCGCGTCAACCATGTGGACTATGTCGTTGCCTCTTCTGTCCGCACGGGGGCCGCAATGCCAACGCGGATGCTTGGCATTTAGGTCCCCAGCCAGAATGACATGTGGGTGTAGGGCGAGGATGGGGAGGTAGTCGTTAGCGACGAACTGCCTCTGGGGTGGGTGGTATGCAGACACCATCAGGACCTCAATACCGCAGAGGTGGATACAAGTAGCCGTGGCCTCAAGGGTTTGAAGTGAAGGGAGCTGGATGGGTTTGTGGACCACACTTCTCTTCACGAAGATCGCTGTGCCGCCCCCACGGCGGCTGACAAGGTCCGGTCGGAGACAGTGATAGCCCTGGAGTCGGGATGTGAGGTTCTGGTGGAGATGTGTTTCTGACACCAGGATGAGGTCAAGTGCATGCTCGCCAGCAAAGTGGTGGTGCTCGTTCTCCCGTCCGTCCAAACCACACACGTTCCAGAACGCGAACCTGAACGAGGTATTTACCCTAGTTCGAGCCGCCATTCTGGGTCGTGCAGGTAATGGTGGTGAGGAGAGCAAGTCCCTCCATGGCTACAGCCATTTTGCTGGCTTGGTTGGTGGCGGTGAGGAATTTCACCAACACCTCGCAGAGCCTCTGGCCGTGGTTTTGCAGCAGCTGCTGCAGCCACCCCATAACCTCCGGAAACTGTGGTGTGGGAGGGGTGGGGGTTTGTTGTGGAGGTGGAATGACGGATGGGTTGGTCGGTGCCGGTGTCTCTTAGGCCGCGACCTCCCTCGGCTGGTGGGTGGGCGTAGGGTTTCCATGCTCGCTCTGAGCCTCGGAGACGGTAGCAGGCCTCAGAGAGTGACGGCGCTTACCCTCCCTTGGTGGAAGGTGGGGCATGGGGGGTGCTGGAGCTTGTGTTTGTGCTCTAGGGGGTTGTGTGTTTACACGTGACTTTGGAGTATTACCCCGTCTTGTGTTGGCCACTGCAGCGTACGCTTGACCCGCGACTGGTCCTGCCGGGGCACGTCCAGGCTGGGGATGGCTGTCCGCCACTGGAGGTTGAACCACCTGGGGTAGTCTCCTAGCGGCTATGATGGCTTTCCGTGTTGGGCAGCCACCATAGCAGGCTACATGTGCGCCGGTGCAGTTGGCGCACTTGGGGTCGTCCTCCCTGTTTCTCGGGCAGACCTCTTTAAGGTGTTCTTCACCGCATCTGAAGCAGCGCAGTCTGCGGTGACAAAAGTGGCTAGAGTGGTTAAACTCTAGGCACCTATTTTTATTTATTTATTCTTATGAACATAACAGGCTTGGAAGCCCAATTACAATGTTCATCATACATAGATGTTTACATATAATAATATGCACACTCAAATAAAATACAAGAAAAACATAAATGAACATAAACTAATATAAGGAATAGAAACAATTATAAAAAAAGAAAAAGAAAGGAAAAAAAGTGAAGGTGGTATGGTAAGTAATTTTTTCTACTATTCCTAATTACAGCAACAATACTACTATTACCAATTTAGTTGTAGCATTTTTAAATTGAGTTTCAGACATGTTGAAAATATCTACATCGAAATGATGAAGCTTGTTATATAAATACATAATTCTGTGTAATAGTGAATTTTTATGGATTTCCGTATTTACTCTGGAGGTGAAGAAAAGCCTCCTGAATCTGCTTATTTTATTGGGTGCATAAAATGATACATTTGTTGTAATATTAATATCATCAATAATCGAATGCAATACCTTATACAGAAATATTAACCCTGCAATATCTCTTCTAAATTTCAAAGTTTTAAGTTTAAATATTTCCAAAAGGGTTTCATAGTTTGTGTAAGTAGGATAATATCCAGATCTTTTAAATAGTATGTATTTTAGAAATTTTGATTGTACTTTTTCTATTGCGGTGACATGCATTATCATCTTAGGATTCCAAATAATAGATGCATATTCGAGTTTTTGTCTCACAAATGAATTATAAAGTTGAATTAAAGTTTTTTCTTTAAATGAATAGGAATTTCGAATAATAAAGCCAAGGCATCTGGGGGGGGGGGGGAGTCGCCAGAGCCTTTGGATGGCTCAATGTGTGCCTGGAGGTAACAGATGGCAGTTACGCCATCTATCTTGGCCTCCGGGTCGTTGGCCCGCTCCACCACTACTAGAAATAGGGGGAGGGGGATTCTGGGTGCTTGCCCATCTGAAGCGGCCTTGCTCAGCTGCTTGACCAGTCTTGGGGTGATACCCTGGCGGTTGAGGTCTGCCACTATATCGTCCACGGGAAGTCCGCGGATAACCCTGTGGATGTCACGGGTCCTATCTAACCCGAAGGTGAAATGGGGTATGTCCCTCTCCTTATGGTGACGGAGGATGAGGGAGTGGTCATTGGCCGATTTGGCCTGGAAGATGAAGCGGCTTTTGTTCCGCCTCACCGTGCACTCCTCCGCGAGGGTCGGCGTTATCAGCTTTAAAAAGTCGACCGACCCCTTGAAGTCGTCCACGATGATCGGTGGAACATGGCACTTCTTGGATTTGGATGGTTGGGGTGGGTTGCGTAGCCGTTCTTGAGCCATTGCGGTCAAGGCGGCTAGACGCTTGGTTCGGCGTGAGACTACCTCACGGAATCCGTCGTCCTCTCGGCCGGGGTTTTCTTCCTCGGCAGAGGAGAGACCAGAAGAGTTGGTTGCCTCGTCTATGGCGAGGGAGGATCTGCAGGAGTACACTGAGGTTCTCCCGCTACGGTATGAATTTTCTGTGCGGACACTGGCACAGTCGTCGGAGTCGGACTCCGAAATTTGGCCTATTCGGGGAGAGTCACCGCGAGGGAGGCCCTGGTTGGTTGAGGTACGCTTGGTAGCGTCTAGTTTTCTGTACTTGCCATTTCCGCTTGCACGTTTGCAGAGCGCTTTCTTGCCTCGGTGGACGAGGTCTTTGGTATGGCACCAGTGGAGGTGCTGGCAACGGAGGTTGCAGACTGACTAGCAGGCCCCTTTCGGGTCTTGCCGGGAGAGGTAGGGTGGGATTACATGTTCGGTTACAAAAAGGCAGGTACAGTACTGCACCCTAAGGTGCAGTACGCTAAAACTACCCTCGAGTGTTCTCACCTGCAGGTAGCAGGTGCCCTGCAAGCGTGTAGAGCAGAGGGCCGGACACCTTGTTTCCAAGGTGTGCCTTACCTACCCTAAGGTAGATGGCTAGAACCTTGCTCTACCCCGCTACCTGTGGTAGTGAAGTATTTGTTCAAATCTGCAGGTTCGTCAGTGGGGTTCGAGTCGACGACGACGACGACGCTGTCTGGCAGGTTGAGAACAGCCCGAGGTGTGTCATGCGTGTACCTGCCCTTGTAAGGGCTTAACCACTTTATGACGGGATGTGGGGTTTTACAGGATGGCGGGTGAAGTATGAGGTAGTAGGTTGAAAGGAGGCAGCAAGATTTTGCTCCTCAGCGGCTGCTTAATCAGTGTGCAACTTCCGTTGGGCACTGCTGGTGTAGGGGTCCAAAAAGTGGAGGTTCATGTAAATTTAGAATTTTGAATCCAAGCTTACTTGGAGGACTGTAAAGTGTTCAGCTTTCGCTGTTGGAGGGGTGTCTCCTTCGTTACCGGGGATGCCCGCAAACCATGCGGGGAACCCGGTGTCCCACACGCGTGCGTTCTGTGGGGTTATAGTCCCCAAGAGACCTAACCAGGGCACTCCTGTGTTGTGGAATCTGGTCTTATAGTTTCTTTGCCCGGCGCCTGATTTCGTCCTCCACGTACGGAAGAGACGAGGCTTCGTGCAGTAGTCTCGATGGGAATCTGCGGCATACAGAATAGATTATCCGAAGGCCTCTGTTCTGTATGCGCTGCAGACGCAGGAGATGGGAATCTGCGGCCATGCCCCAGATTTCACAGGCGTATAGAAGGAGTGGGATTATGAGAGCCCGATAAAGGCGTAGCTTCAGGGGAATTGGCATCCCCGACCGCAGCATTGGGTATAGTGAGGCAGTTGCCCCGCCGGCCCGCGCTGACAGGTCGTTGATGTGTTCCCGAAAAGTAAGGCCCTTATCGAGCTTCACTCCCAGGTAGGAGATGGAGTTTACCCATTCAATCCTTCGCAGATAGGTGAATGTGGGGAGATTGGCGGGGAATCGGCGCTTAGTGAAAAGTATGGCGCGGCTTTTCTCCGGGTTAATGGACAATCGCCATCGCCTGCACCATTCTTGGATGAGGCGGAGGTGTCGCTGTATTGGGAGGAAGGTTCTTTTAGGGTGTCTGTTGTGTAGAGCAACACGTCGTCAGCATACTGGGCTATGTTGACGTGTTGCTCTGTGGGTAGGTCGGCCACGTAGACGCTGAAGAGCGTGGGGGATAGAACAGAGCCTTCGGGAACTCCGCCTCGGATAGGCCTGCGTGTGGATTTATTCCCCGCCACTGAGACCACAAAGGATCTGTGTTTAAGGAAGGAGTGTATTAGATGTATCAGTCGTGTGGGTAGCTCCAGCTGGATAAGTTTCCGGAGGAGACCGGCATGCCAGGTCGTGGAGAAGGCCTTCTCAACGTCCAGCGAGACCGCGGCGGTGTAGGCCTTGTCCTGGTATCCCAGGGCGGCAGCCTCCATCACGCGCAGTAGCTGCTGGGGTGTTGAGTGGCCGGCCCGGAACCCAAACTGATGGGGTGGGATGGCTTGAATGTCCCCTAAGGTTGGGGACAAGCGGGCGAGTATTAGCCTCTCGAATACCTTCGAGAGTACGGGTAGGAGGCTAATGGATCGGTAGTTGGCAGGATGGACCGGGTCTTTCCCTGGCTTCAGTATGCAAATCACCCGGGCCTCTCTCCACTCACGTGGGAAGTGGCTAAGGGCGAGACACATATTGAAGACCTTGGTCAGGTATAGCACGGCCTTGACGGGAAGGTGGCGGAGCATGGCAGGTGTTATCCCGTCAGGCCCCGCGGCCTTTTTGTGGTTGAGGCGTCGGAGTACGCCCTGGACTTCGCTGGGTTTGACAATAGGGAGCCGATCCGCGTCTTCGAGAGGGCGTCGGAGATATCGACGAACCTCCCTACGTACACGGTCGGAGAAGTCTAGGTCCTGCGGGTCATCTCTCGGCCGCATGGTCCTCTCCAGGTATTCAGCTAACGCATTTGCTTTGGCTTGGGGTTCATAGGCCAGGCCTTGGGTGCCATGGATAGGGGAGGTGTGGGATCCACCTCGGTTTCTGAGTCGTCTGGTGATCCGCCACACGTCGCCGTCACCTAGGTTCAGACGAGACATCGTGTCCTCCCACGCGCGCACTCTGTGCTCGCGCAGTCGGAGACGCACCTCGTGGCGTAAACGCCTGAGAAGCGCTAGGTTGTGCGGTGTGCGGTGCCTCTGACAGAGTCTGCGAGCCGTCCAAGAGCGGCGGATGCGCAGTAGTAGCTCTAGGGGCAAGACGTCGGGGTGAAGAGGAGCTGGGGTGTGGACAGTGAGGTTGTGGACCGTTCGCTTCACCACAGAGGTGAAGGAAGTGACCGCCGCCTGGAGGGTTGGTATGTTGGTGATGTTGGGGTTAGCTGGGATGGAGCCATTCAGGCAACTTTTGAACTTTTGACACAGTCCCAGTCGACGTTCCGGTGTTGAACCGGGATCTCTTGGCTGGCGACCCGGGTGTTGGTGGTGGCCAACACTGGGTTGTGGTCGGAATGAAGTGCGTTGATGGATGTGAGTGATACGTGATATGGAAAGTGTTTGATGATCGCGAAGTCTAGACGGATGGCCGTCCCAGACCTCGCGGGTAATGGGTGGGTTGCCAGGGGCCCTCAACTCTAAGCTGAGGGTCCGCGTCAACCATGTGGACTATGTCGTTGCCTCTTCTGTCCGCACGGGGGCCGCAATGCCAACGCCGATGTTTGGCATTTAGGTCCCCGGCCAGAATGACATGTGGGTGTAGGGCGAGGATGGAGAGGTAGTCGTTTGCAACGAACTGCTTCTGGGGTGGATGGTATGCAGACACCATCAGGACTTCAATACCGCCAAGGTGGATACAAGTAGCCGTGGCCTCAAGGGTTTGAAGTGGAGGGAGCTGTATGGGTTTGTGGACCACACTGTTCTTCACGAAGATCGCGGTGCCGCCCCCACGGCGGCCGACGCGGTCCGATCGGAGACAGTGATAGCCCTGAAGTCGGGATGTGAGGTTCTGGTGGAGATGCGTTTCTGAAACCAGGATGAGGTCCAGTGCATGCTCGCCAGCAAAGTGGTGGAGCTCATTCTCCCTTCCGGCCAAACCGCACGCGTTCCAGAACGCGAACCTGAACGAGGTGTTCACCCTAGTTCGAGCTGCCATTCTAGTTGGCGCAGGTAATGGTGGTGAGGAGAGCGAGACCTTCCATGGCAACAGCCATTTTGCTGGCTTGGTCGGTGGCGGTGAGGAATTTCACCAACAGCTCGCAGAGCTTCTGGCCGTGGTTTTGCAGCACCTGCTGCAACCACGCCGTCACCTCTGGGTACTGTAGTGTGGGAGGGGTAGGGGTTTGTTCTGGAGGTGGGGTGATGGATGGGTTGGTCGGCACCGGTGTCTCTTCGGCCACGACCGCCCTCGGCTGAAGGGCGGGCGTGGGGTTTCCACGCTCGCTCTGAGCCTCGGAGACGGTAGCAGGCCTCCGAGAGTGACGGCGCTTACCCTCCCTTTGTGGTAGGGGGGCCGCGGGGGGTGCTGGAGCTTGTGTTTGTGTTCGGGGTGTGTGTGTGTTCGCCCGTGACTTAGGAGTTTGTCCCCGTCTTGTGCTGGCCACTGCAGCGTACGCCTGACCCGCGACTGGTACTGCCGAGGCAGGTCCAGGCTGGGGGTGGCTGTCCGCCACTGGAGGTAGAACCACCTGGGGTGGTCTCCTAGCAGCTATGATGGCTTTCCGCGTAGGGCAACCACCATAGCAGGCTACATGTGCGCCGGTGCAGTTGGCGCACTTGGGGTCGTCCTCCCTAGTTCTCAGGCAGACCTCCTTGAGACGTTCCTCGCCGCACCTGAGGCAGCGCAGGCGGCGATGACAGAAGTGGCTAGAGTGGTTGAACCCTAGGCACCTGTGACACTGAGGGGGTCCGCCAGAGCCTGTGGATGGCTCGATGTGTACCCGGAGGTAACAGATGGCGGTTACGCGATCTATCTTTGCCTCCGGGTCGTTAGCACGCTCCACCACTACTAAGAATAGGGGGAGGGGGATTTTGGGTGCTTGCCCATCTGGAGCGGCCTTGGTCAGCTGCTTGACCAGTCTTGGGGTGATACCCTGGCGGTTTAGGTCTGCCACGATGTCGTCCACGGGTGTATCTACGGGAAGTCCGCGGATAACCCTGTGGATGTCACGGGACCTATCTAACCCGAAGGTGAAGTGGGGTATGTCCTCCATAAGGTGACGGAGGATGAGGGCGTGGTCATTGGCCGATTTGGCCTGGAATATGAAGCGGCTTTTGTTCCGCTTCACCGTGCACGCCTCCGCGAGAGTCGGCATAACCAGCTTTAAAAAGCCGACCGACCCCTTGAAGTCGTCCACGATGATCGGTGGAACGTGGCCCTTCTTGGGTTTGGATGGTTGGTTGGTTGGGATGGTTGGGGAGGGTTGCGCAGCCGTTCTTGAGCCAGTGCGGTCAAGGCGGCTAGGTGCTTGGTTCGGCGTGAGACTACCTCTCGGAATCCGTCGTCCTCTCCGCCGGGGTTTTCTTCCTCGGCAGAGGAGAGAGCGGAGGAGCTGGCTGCCTCGTCTATTGCGAGGGAGGATCTGCAGGAGAACACTGGGGTTCTCCCGCTATGGTACGAATTTTCTGTGCGGACACTGGCACAGTCGTCGGAGTCGGACTCCGAAATTTGGCCTACTCGAGGGTATTCACCGCGTGGGAGGCCCTGCCTGGTTTGTTTACGCTTGGTGGTGTCTAATTTGATGCACTTGCCCTTACCGCGTGTGCGTTAATTGGCAGAGCGCTTTCGTCTTGCCTCGGTGGACGAGGCCTTAGGTATAGCACCAGTGGAGGTGCTGGCAACGGCTGTTGCAGGCTGGTTGGCAGGCCCGTTTCGGGTCTTGCCGGGAGAGGTCTGGTAGGATTGCATTGTTCAGGTGACAGGGGCAGGTACAGTACTGCACCCTAAGGTGCAGCACGCTAAAAACTAACCTCGTCTGTTCTCACCTGCAGGTAGCAGGTGCTCTGCAAGCGTGTAGAGCAGAGGACCGGACACCTTGTTACCAAGATGCGCCTTACCTACCCTAAGGTAGATGGCTAGAACCTTGCTCTACCCCGCTACCTGTGTTAATCTTGATTTGCTCTGGGTGCAGGCTCGTCTGTAGGGGTTGTCCTCTCCCAGGAGAGGCGCCCTACGGTGCTGTATTCACAGCCCGACTGCACAGGCAGGTATGCGCTCTCGGTTTTTTTTTTTTTTTTTTTGAAAGGGGAGACAGAAGAAGAGTTGGAAGGATAAAGACTTGGCTTATCTCGCCGGGTAGGGATTGTAGGGGAGGGGAACAAGCTAAACTAAAGAAAGGATAACTAAAGAGAGGATAATGTAATAAGGTAAGTCTGGGTGGTGTTTTCCGAGTCCCGCAATAAGCACCTCGGTAATTTAATGTAATTTTTTGGATCCACCTAGTATCTGGTGGATATTGTGCTAACTTGCCCGGGTGACAACCATGACCGGAGCCCTGGCTGCCACACACGGTGTATTGATGTAGGGATGCGCTCTCGGCTTTTTTTTTTTTTTTTTTTTTGGTGGGGAAAAAGGCTACTTACGCCCTAACCGCATGCATGCATGCGAGTGTAAGACTCCTACCCTGGCTTCGAACCCGGGCAGCCTACTCACTAAAAAACCCCACCGGAAGTCTTGAGGTCAAGGCCTCTGTGCTGCAGTACCGCATAAAGCACCTGCGCATTCTGTGGTGAGAGATGGAAGCTGCCTGCCAGTGGCAGTAACAGCGAGTATTACTGATGTGCCGGAGGGCAAACATGACATAAGCCCTGAGTGCCCCCTGGTAGTAACTAATGGTGATGTGTATGATAGTTGATGGTGTTCTTTTTGTGTTTCAGCCATTTGGCATCGTTAGGTGTAGATGGATGTGATGGATGAGTGAATGAGCATGTTTTGTTTTAAAACTCCACCCGAAGGTTTCGTTTCTTGTACTTAGCGTATTTTTTTTTTAATATTATTTTTTTTTTTTAATTTATATTGCGTCCTATAATCTATGCTAGTAGTATTTTAAGAAATGCTTATATAACTAGGTGCAGTTATGGTGTTATTTATAAGATTTACAACTTGTAGAGATAGCTTCTACTGTGTCATTTAATCTTAGTTACTAGGGTGTGATTAAGCCGGAGGCTTCGTCATTAATCGTGTACCTGATCTTGCCTGGTCGTATAAGTGCACACATGGCGGGCTGTCTGCCTGGAGTGCAGGAGCGAGCCTGTGCCACTACCGGGGAGGCCCTCGTCTCCCGGGGTCCGCCTTGGCTAGGTAGCACAAGGTCTTGTGAGGGCTTGAGTGTAGGTGTATGTTTTTATAGTGTTGTGTGTTTGTTGTGTGCTTCCCTTCATCCCCTAACCAGTAATTTCATGGTACTAAATTATTCAGGTATTCCTGTATGTTGAGTTCGGGTTCGCCTATACTTATAGTGCGATCGAACAATGATAGAGGGCGGAGGTGTTTGTCGCGAGTCATATCATACTCCCCGAGCATTCGTATTTGCTCGTTGTGGTTCTTATTCTTTTTGGCGTATAGGTTGCATGCCAGGTGTTTAATAAACTGCTCGATTGTGAGCATTTTTAGCTCTTCATGTAACTGGTACGTCGGAGCCTCTGGCGGTAGTTTAGCAATAATTCGCAGTATTCTATTTTGCATCGTTTGGAGGCGTTTTATGTGCATTTTTGCCGCATATCCCCATACCGGGGCGGCGTAAGTTAAGATGGGTCGGATCAGCGTCTTATAGAGCGTAAGTCCCATGCGTAGCTTAAGGCTGCTGTTAAGATTTATGAGCGGGTACAGTCTGTTGAGTTGGCCATTGGCCTTTGCTCTGGCTGAGTTAATATGCTCTCTCCATGTGAGATATTCGTCCATCTTAACCCCTAGGTACGTGACGGATGTCTCCCACCCGATAGGTTCCTGATTTAGGGTGAGGGGTGGGAGGGCTCGCCTCCTTTGCCTGTGTAATTTTCGCCTGGTAAAAATGATTGCTTGGCTTTTTCTTGCATTTAGTTTTAACCGCCATTTCGTGAACCAGGGCTCCAATGTGTTTAGAGCATTCTGGAGCCGCAGGTGTATGATGCGTGGCTGAGTAGATTGCGTGGCCAGTGCCGTGTCGTCCGCGTATATGTATTTATCTACTCGTACTAGTGGTGGTAGATCATTGATATATATATTAAATAGTGTAGGCCCGAGTAAACTTCCTTGTGGGACTCCCGCGTTTATGGGGTGCAATGAGGATTCGGTATTCTCAATTGAGATTCTGAAACTCCTTCCACTGAGGTAATCTTTTATTAGGGCGACCATTGAATCTTGTACCCCTATGTGAATGAGTTTGTGGAGTAATCCTGCATGCCACACTTTATCGAAAGCGCGTTCTATGTCCAATAGGACCACGCCTGTCGATCGTTTAGTGTTAAATCCCCTGGTGATACTTTCGGTAAGCCTAAGTATCTGTAGGGTTGTAGAGTGATTGGCCCTGAAGCCGTACTGGTCGTCAGTTATCACGTTGTTTTTGATTAGGAATGAGTTGAGGCGTTTAAGTATTATTTTCTCTAGCAGTTTACTTAGTGTGCTTAAGAGGCTAATTGGCCTGTGATTAGTAGGAATGGACCTATCTTTATGTTGCTTAGGAAACATAAGGATTCGTGCTTCCTTCCAGCGCTTTGGGAATTTTCCGTGTTCCAGCGCGTAGTTGAATATATCCGCCAGCACTTTTAAGGCTTTGGGCGGTAGATGTTTCAGGACTATATTGGGAATGTTGTCTGGTCCTGGAGCCTTGCGAGTAGGCAAGTGTGCTATTAGCCATTTAATTTCGCTTGCACTGGTCTTTCGAAGTTTGTTGTGCGTTGGAATATTCCCTATTTCAGCAATTTGGTCTTCCGTTGCTGTTGCGAACTGTCTGTCGCATGGTTCAGCATTCGGTTGGAATACCTGCTCTAGTGTGGTCGCGAAAGCTTCTGCTTTTTCTGCCGGTGTTTCGGCTATTTGCCCGTCAATATGTAGGGGCGGAATGTTTGTGCGAGTACGTGTCAGGCACTTCGCTATTCGCCACACTGTTCTGTTATGAGGATCAACGTCCTCCAGTGTGGCGTTCCATTGCTCCCTTATGTGTTCGGCCATTAGTATATCGGCCGCGACTTTGAGGTTGTCATATTCGTTGCGATGTATTTGGTTTCGCGTTCGCTGCCATTTGCGCCTGGCCCTGTTTCGGTCCTGCATTGCCTGTCTTATAGCCCGAGGGAACTGTGTGGTTTGCCGTATTCGTTGGCCTAGTTAAGGGAACATGTTTTTCGGTCGCGTGTTGAATAGTTCTGATAATTATTTCTACGGCTTGCTCTTGAGTATCTTGTGAGCTAATGACAGGGTTGTTTTGTTCGAGTTGCGTTTCAACTAACGCTTCGAACTCGGGCCAGTTGGCGTGTTTGTAGTTGCGCCTAGGCTGTTCTGGTTTGAACATTACGGGCGCCGCGACCTCCATTATTACCGGTAAATGGTCTGATGTGAGGTCGTTTAGTACCGTAGTTTCGGTGTCATATGGTATTCCCTTTAGTAGGGCGATATCGAGGATGTCGGGCATTTGATTGGCCGCTCGCGGGATAAAGGTTGGCTCTTCTGGACCCGTTAGGAGGATGTTTTCCCGGTTGATAAAATTTAGTAGTTGGGTACCCTGCGGATTCGCTGTTCGACAGTTCCAAAGGTAATGCTTGGCATTGAAGTCGCCAGCCGCAATTATCTTGGTGTCCATTCGCATTATTTTGTCGACATCCTCAATATCAATATTCAGTGGAGGGTTGTATATGGCTACTACCGTTACCGCGGCGCGGTGCAATTGCACATTTACCGCTGTGGCCTCCAACCGGTTTAATTCTGGCACTTGTTTCTGGTGGTGCTTGATAGTGTTCAGTATTATTACTGCCGTGCCTCCGCCTCTTCTATTTCGGCCATTGCGGTATATACTGTAACCCGGAATGGAGAAGCGGTCCAATGGTCCTAAATGTGTTTCGTTTAGAAGCGCAATTTGGATCGAGTTTCTTATCAGGAAGTCCGTTAATTCCTGACGTTTTCGTCTGATATTGTTGCAGTTCCAGTATACGTTTAGTGTAGATGTACTATCCATTACTGGTTGTGGGATGAAAGTACAAGGAGATATCTGGCAAGATAGTTAAAGAGGTAAAGTGGGTCTGCGTCTTGGTATGTGATTAACTCCAGCAGCCATTTTGTGTGTTTAAGGAAGTTTTCGTAGCTTACTTCCCTGGAGACTCCTAGTGAAGCCAGAAGCTCCCTCAAAGCCATTCCGTTTACAAAAGCTTCGCGAGTGGTGAGCGCTACTGGAGAGAAAATTGAATCCTCCAGCGGTGTTGGGGGTGCTTGTGTGTGTGTGTGTTTGCGTGTGTGTTGGTTGTTTTGTGTTGTTGCGGTCCCTAGTGATTGGGGTGCGCTCTGGTGTGGCCAGGGTCTGCCCGGCGGTGACTCGGTCATCCCTGGCAGTAGAAGGGCGGGTTTCGGGGGCTGGCCTGTTGCGGCCGCGACGGTCCTGGATGAACCACCCTTCGTTATTAGTGGGAACAGCCTGAGTAGTGTTTTGCTGTCTCTGAGGTTGGGGACGGGGGGCCCTATTTGGCTGTTCCCTTGGCCTTGAGTTAAGTGCCAGCTGGTAGACTGGGCAACCGCGCCATGTTGCCCCGTGGCCTGTGTGGTTGCACAGTGCGCACAGTCGTTCCTGAGGAGGAACTCTACATTGATAAGAGGGGTGAGGGCCTTTGCATTTGGCGCATACGTTAACTGGGGCCTGACACTCTAAGTGGGTATGGAATAGTTGCTGGCACTTTCTGCATTGTTTTGGTGCTGGAGTCGTCCTATAGTCCTCGACTTTTACCCTAAAATGCGCAAGGTACTTGAGGTCTCTAATCTTTCTGTTAGCTGGGGTGTCTGCTAGTTCTATTAAGTACATGGGGAGGAGGGCACGTGTCCTGTCACGCTTGTGCATTTGGACAGCCCTGATGACCTCAAGGTTGTGGGTGGCCAGTTCTAATTTTATGTGTTCTCCGGAGACTTCGGCATATACGCCTTTTATTACAAATCTAAGGGTCTTTTCTGTGGGCTCGGACATTAGGTGGAAATGTATATGCCTGGCTTTGAGGTGTTCTACAAAAGCATTGTAGTCCCTCCTCGAGAACAGCTTGACTTCATAGTCTCCGGAGTGCGGCGCGAATCTAACTGTGTATTTGTATAAATATTTGTGTGTGGTGTCGAAACTATGGGTAATCGTGTGTATTGGTGTTGTCTGGCGCTTGTGCACGAAGATTGGTGCCAAATCGGACCTGAACTCCGTGTATGTGTTGGTGTGGGTGGAACTTACGCTAGCCTGTGCCGCTTGGGCGTATGTCTCAGGGATCGGAGAGTGTGCTTTAGGGGTGGGGGATGGTCTCATGTCTGAAAGGTCGATGAGGTCTTGAGGTGGTGTGTGTGTGGAGATGGTTGTGTATGTGTGCGTGTGTGTGTTGTCTGTGTGTAGGTAGTGTTGGTGTGTGCATGGGTGTAGTTTGTGTTTGTGTGTGTGAAGATGTAGTTTGTGTTTGTGCGCGTGTAGGCTTTGTTTGTGTGCGTGAGCGTGTAGACCGTGTTTGTGTGCGAGTAGGCTGTGTTTGTGTGTGAGTGGGTGTAGGCTGTGTTTGTGTGTGTATGGGTGTTGTCTGTTGGCGTGAGTGTAGGGTGTGTTTGTGTGTGTAGGGTGTGTCTGAGTGAGTGTAGGTTGTTTGTGTGAGTGTGTTTGCGCGTGTGTGGTTGACGCCTGTGTATGAGTGGGTGTGGGTATGCGTGTCCGTGTAAGTGTTCGATTGGGTGTGTTGGCGTCGGTGAGAGGGGGTTGATTGTGAGTTGTTGCCTGAGTTGGTGTAGGTATGAGTGGAAGTGTGGGGTTTAGTGTTGGTGTTGTGTCTTGTGTGGGCATGTTCATGATGTCCAACTCAGGAGTTCTGCTACGCTGTGATCGCGTGCATGGTCGTGTGTTTGTGGATGATGATGATGATGTGGGCGTGGGTGTTGATGGTTTCTCTTTAGTCATTTTCAGTGCCTTAGCCGTTACCGGCTTTTTGGTAGTTGATAGGGATGAGGGGGAGAGTCTAACAGTCTTCTTCACCATTGCCAGATATCTTCCGTCCTAGTGTTTTTAGTGTTCAGTTGATGGGGCTGAGTTTAAAGAACCTAACGTGTAGTGAGTATGGGAACCTAACGGGGACCTACCTGGAGGAACTTTAGTAAGGGGAAGTGGTTTTAAGAGGAAAGAGAAGAGTGTGGAAAGTCTAGTGGGGGGCCTAACCGGGGAGCTTAAAAACTACTAGAAAAAGAGGAAAATATAGATAGTCGGAGAGAAAGAGGCAGCTAGCGAGTGCTAAAAAGCGTGGCTAGCAGAGGACCTGAACCGGTTAAGGCGCCTAGATACCAGTCAGAGACTGTTGGCTGTGGTCGTGCTATCCCTCGTCTATCCTGCTTGTTTATAGTTACCTGTCTTGTAGCGTCGTTGCAGCTTCCGGCAAGCGGCAGTTGAAGCGGTGATCCCCGGGCGGCTTTGAGAAGGAGTGGCGGCCTGCGCACTGCGTTCTCTGAAGTTCGCTCGGATTCCCTGCTTCTCGCTTTACCAAAGCTTGGAGGGCTCTCTTCAAAGCAGCTGCAGACGATCTCGAAGTTCCTCTCTCCCGTTCTCGGCGGCACGGCGGCTGGTCTCGTAGAAAAAGTCAGTACCCGCTGGAAAATTGGGTCCGGCTGAAGGGCTGGCTGAGCGACCGGCATCAACAGGCGCGCTGGCTGGCCTCGAGTCGAGGCAGTTCGAGTCGAACGGGTGCGATGGTTGCCCCGTCCGAGTGTCTTGTCCGCAGTACCTAGCCGTTATACGGCTTAACCTGCGCGATGGTTTCGATGTTCTCTCTACGGGGATGTGTGTTACTCTAGGAAATTTATGGAAACAGGGGTTTTTATAGGTGCAGGAGGGATTGGTCCGCGAGCGGGCTCTGCGCGGCTTCTGATTGGTCGTTTCCGGCCAGTCAGGTGACGCGCTAATCCCCTCCAGGGTTCTGGCCGTCAGTCACTCACTGAGAGGTGAACTGAAACAGGTGTTTTCTCTGTTTTGGATACAGATTGTACTTTCGCCTTTCCCATCTTCAAAGTTAAACCGCCGGACTTAGGATGTCCTTTGGTAGTCTTTTTGATGGTAGTCGGCGTGGCTCTCTCTGGTCGTATTGACCCAGAGTATTTACCAGAGGGTTAGGGTGGTTCTGGAGTTTGTTGTACATTGTTCGAGCGCGGGTTTTAATCACGTCGACAATGTACGGGATACCGGAATGTTCATGAAGGATATGGGCAGGAAATCTCCAGCCGGTATCATAGATCATCCTTAATGCCCGGTTCTGCAGCGTCTGGAGTCTGATGAAGGTGGACTTTGCCACCACTCCCCAGATCTCTCATCCGTACAGGACCAGAGGCGGGATGATCGCTCGATACAGCTGGAGCTTCAGGCGTAAGGGCATGGTTTGGGATCTGAGTATGGGATATAGCTGCCGGAGAGCAGCATGGCCTTGTAGTACCTTGCCCCTGACGTGATGTCTATATGTCAGCCGCCGGTCCAGCGTGACCCCGAGATACTTCGCCGTAGTGACCCAGGGGATCCGACGGCGCCGAAGCACGAGGTCTCGCGGGAGCCGGTTGGCTATCGTATTCGCCAGGAGAATCGCAGAGCTTTTCTCCGGGTTAATCCACATACGCCAGTTCTCGCACCATCTACTGATGGCGCGGAGATGGGCTTGTACTTGTTGGAAACTGTAGCGCGGATTCTTGTTAGTAGCGAAGATCATAAGATCGTCCGCATACTGACAGATGTGTGTGTTTCGGTGCGTGGGGAGATCGGCCATGTAAGCTGGAAAGAGCGCCGGTGACAGTACACTGCCCTCGGGGACTCCTGCGCCAATGGGCCTCTCTCTAGAGAATGATCCCTCCACCTTCACCCGGAAGCTACGTTCCTGTAGGAAACTAGCCACCAAGTAAATGTATGGAGGGGGGATTTCCTGCTGTATGAGCTTGTAGACAAGCCCCTCATGCCAGGTGGTAGAAAATGCCTTTTCCACGTCAAGCAACACTGCCACCGTTTTAGCCCTCTCCTGGTAAGCCAGGGAAGCTTTTTCGGCTACACGCAGTAGTTGCTCAGTCGTGGAGTGGCCAGAACGAAAACCAAACTGATGTTCAGGAAGGAGACCTTTTTCCTCCAATAGAGGTTCGAGGCGGGACAGGAACAGTTTCGCGAAAACTTTCGAGATAACTGGTAGGAGACTGATGGATCGATAGCTGGATGGAAAGACCGGATTTTTGCCCTGCTTCAGAACGCATACCACACGCGGCTGTTTCCAGATAACTGGAAAATGACGCATGCTGAGGCATGCGTTATAAATGCGGGTCAAGTGCATCACGGCTCTATGGGGAAGGTGCTGGAGCATTTCCGCTGTTACACGGTCCTGTCCAGGGGATTTTCGGGCTTTTAGTGATTTGATGGTGTTAGTTACCTCGCGAGGGGTAACTATCGGGATGTGAAACTCCTCGTGGTCCGCGGGTCCGACTTCTAAGAAGTCTTCTACCGCCTGTTCCACGAGGTCAGTATGGTCATCGTTCTGTGGATCTTCCCTGGGCTGGAATTGAGTTTCCAGATAGTCTGCTAGCGCCTCTGCTTTTTCCCTCACTTCAAAGACGTCTTCCCCGAGGGCTATGCACAGGATGCCGGTGTACAGATTTATCTATCCGCAAGCCTCGGACGATGCGCCACGGTTTCCTCTCCTGGAGGTTTACGTGACGCATTGTTTCGTCCCAAGCTGCTTGCCTATGCTATCTTAGGAGTCGTCTCACCCGGGATTTGAACCTCTGGTGTATTACTCCTATCCTAGGATGTCGGAATCTCTGCCATAGCCGTCTGACAGCATTCTTTGCTTGAATGAGGCGTTTAAGTGGAACAGGGATGGATGTCGGGTTTGGTGCTTCGATAGGGATGCGGTGTGTGTGAGCACGCACCGCATTTAGGACAGAGGTAGAAAACCCCGCGGCTGCCTCCTCGAGAGCCTCTATCGAGTCTATTCGAGGATTTGCCTCCACAGAGCTTTGAAGGGCAAGGACGGTCGCGTCCCAGTCGACCTCTTCCACCCAGTCCGGCACTCCCAGCGCAGTGAGATTAACGTCTGAGTCGACCACAACAGGGTTGTGATCAGAGTCCAGAGCGTTAATCACAGCGAGGTCCAAGTGAAATGGGATGTTTTTGGTGATCATGAAATCGATGACATCCGCGGCGCCGCGTGCCGGGTAGTGGGTTGGACCTCTCGGCCCGTGCGCGTGAAGGGCGGGGTTCCCGCTAATGAGACGGTACAGTCCCCGGCCCTTAATGTTCTGGGTGCGGCTGTGCCAGCTTGGGTGTTTTGCGTTGAAGTCGCCTGCAATGCAAACCCTATGGTGTAGGTTCAGGAGTGCCGTGATGTCTGCTTCGTGGAAGCGTCTATCCGGCGGGTCATATACCGCCACAAGCACTAGGTCGTTCCCGCCCAAGGATAGCCTTATGGCGGTTGCTTCCAGGTGTTGTAGCGGAGGAATGGTAACAGGAGTGTGGGTGAGATGGTTCTTTATGAAAATGGCAGTACCACCGCCCTGTCGGCCGACCCGATCAGACCGATGAGCGGCGTAACTTGGCAGGGTAAACTGTACACCGGCGTGCAAGTGCGTTTCACAGACCATCAGGATATCAATCCCGTGACTGTCTACGAACTCTAACAGGCCAGGTCTCTGGTCTCTAACTCCATTTGCGTTCCAGAACGCAGCTCGAAATGAACGCACAGTTCTATGCGCCATTAAGAGCTCGTGGAGTTAGAATAGAGGTCCTTAGCCGTTTGAAGCACCGTGAGATGCTTCTGCACAGCGGAAATCCCGGGGTTATTGATGGTTTCCCTGCAGCGTCGTAGGATTGGGAGGGAACGCTGAATCAAGTCTGCGAACCAGGTCGCCAACTGAATGAACTCAGCCATGTCCTCAGATGCAAATGTGTTACCTACGGATAGTTGCGAAATGTTGTGAGGCACTGGTGCCTCAGGAGTGGCTGGACCAGTCCGCGAGGATGGGCCAGCATTGGCGGGCTCAGCTGACACAGCTGGAGCTTTTGTTGCTGGTGGAGAGGGAGTTTCTCAACATTTTTGTTGCGATTCTGCCCCTCAGCAGGTTTTTTGGTGGTTTTACCCACAGACTTCTTCCCCTTTTGGGGGCGTTGCTCCTTTGGAGCACTGCTGGGTGTTGGAGCTGTCTCACTGCTCGCAACCGTAGGTGTGGCGCTATCTGGGACCGGCTGAGTTTCTGTGGCGGTAACCTGGCTTGTAGGGGCCACTTCCGCGGCCTCGGCCTGTGCGAGAGCACTTCCGTGTCTCGCCAGTGCCTCAGCGAAAGAGACTCCCCGCCTGACCTCAGCATCAGCCTTGCCCTGTTTTCCGTGCATTATGGCAAGTCGCTTAGGGCACCCGCGATAGATGCCTATGTGGCATCCATTGCAGTTAGCGCACCTCTTGTTCTCCATTGGTGTCGGGCACTCCTTTACCAAGTGCTCGCCCGCACAACGGAGACACTTCAGAGCCCTCTCACAGGCAAAACTGGAGTGGTGGAAGCCCAGGCACTTGTAGCACTGGGCCGGCCCCTCCCTGCCGTGATAGGGCTCAACTGTGACTCGCGTATGATATAGGCGAGTCACCTGGTCAATCTTAGGGGTTCCCTCCCCTTCTTAGGTGATGGCCACTAGAAATAGTGGTAGGGGCACCTTGGTAGGTTTCCCCTCTTTCACCTTAGTTGTGGTGAGTTGCACCACGGACCGCGGTTCGATTCCGTGTTCGTCCTTCAGGGCGGCACGGATGTCCTGGGGGTCTGTCTCAGAATCAAGACCCCTAATGACCCTGCGAACCACGTGGGGTCGCTGGAGTGAGTACGTGTGGAATTTAATTCCACACGCCTTCAGCACCTCCTTTGTGGCCGCATGGTCCCCAGAGGTGGTGGTTCTAATTACAACGCGCCCTGGATGCCGCGTTGCCTGAAATTCCGCCCTTAGCTTTCCCCTTAGTTCCTTCATCACTTTGACGTGATTCGGGAAGGGGTCAGACACAATAGGCGGGATTTTCTCCGCCTTTTGTGTGGCTTGGTGCTGGGGGGACGCTGCAGGTTCCTGTGAAGGAGCGGGTCCGTCTGGATTTGAACCAGAAGACCTTTTCCTACGGCTCTGTACCAGTACAAAGCCATCATCGTCCGGCAGTGCAGGAGTAGGGTTGGCGGGAGCTGGTGGTGTGATTGGGACTGCTGTCCCTTGATTAACAAGGCCTACGGCCTTTTTAACCTTCGGCCTAGTCTTGGCCCTAGTGAGTGCCTTGGCTTTCGCCTTGGCGATACTCACTCGGGGACCGGGTGAGGGGTTCGAGGTTGAAGGTGTCGAGGGAGTCGAAACCATGTCAGGTCTTACCTGATTGCTGGTACTGGGAAGGTCAGTCCTGGTCGGTGCAGGTGCCATTCGGCTCCCCACAGAGGGCCAGACGCCTTGCGGCGCGCCTATTGGGGTTCCAACGAACCCCGGGTCCAGACCTGAGTCCGGACCCTTGGCTACAACCTTGTGGGGCTGCGGTAGCGTCAGTCTGTCAGTGTCAGTCGAGTCTCCTCCGGCCTGGCTGGTAGGTGGAAGGGCTCTACGAGCCTCTTCCAGGAGACTGGCGAGTAGAGGGCCAATGCCCACTGCCTGTCTCGAGTTGGGGCAGCTCCGGGAAAGCTGCCTCGGTGGTGTCTTCTTCTCCTTCAGTTTGGAGTGCCCTAAAATCTGCTTGCCAGATCTTTTATAGGACACTCCTCGACGAACTGTAGACGCCCGCCTGGCAAATGCTCTTTGGTAAGTTGGCGCGGTGCGACAAGGCTTCTCCCTGGCGAGAGGTCACGCAGTTGGCTCTTCCGTTCTCCCAGTGGTCCAGTCGAGTAGAGTCGAGGCGACGACGACGCGAGCTCATTCGTTGCCGAATGATGAATGATGTGAATGTGTGATGTTGCCGAATGCCCTCGAGTCGACTTTTTAATTTTTTTGGACTGGCCCCTCCTCCGCCAGCCCAGGTGACGATCATCCGAAAGGGATCTACATCGCCTCCCCTACCATGCACTATCTACGCTACAGTGAAGGGTAGGAAAAGTGGTAAGTGGTGTCCGGTACCGCCGAAGCAAACCGAATGTTAGTGGGTGATTTCTAAATAGGCACCTGCATCCAAGAGAGTATGCAGGCAGAGTGGGGATTAGGTACTGATCTTGACCGCAGCCCAGATCAGGGACCTTATTGTTAGTAGTGGTACTTCATGCTCATGCAGAAGGAGCGGTTTTGAGGTGTCATGGTTACATGTTATTGTGCGTACTTATCTGAGTCTTGTGGCTTCAACTGGAATGGGAGTTGACTTCGTGATTCCTCAGCTGGTCGCTGTTGGTCCTGAAACACAGTGTCTGGGGGGGGGGGGGGGGGGGGGGGGAGCATGTACAGAGGGAGATTGGTTGGGACACAATGCATATTTATTCATATTTACACTTTGTACAAATCATATGTTAATGCTTATTTCTAAGTTCTGGCAATGCTACAGCTGGTCGCTGCTGGTCCTGTAACAAATAAGTGGGGACAACATATACATAGGGAGGGGGTTGTCTACGTGCTACAGAATATATCTGTTTATATGTATTTTAAATGTTTAACATGTATATATATATTTTTTTAATTATAATTATGTTTTTTATTTATTTATTTTTTCACTTTTTTTTTTCTTTTTCTTAAGCTAATTATTCCGTTCAAGTCCTATTTTGCCAGGTCATCATGGTGTTGGGGGGCACCCGAGACCCCCCGGTCCGCCCAGGGAGGGGATGTCATCCTTCCGCGGACTTGCGGGCAACATGGTGGGACTAAGTTATTAAGGTACTGTCTGATGGCTTCGTCGTCGTCTCTACTGTGCCTGTTCAGGGGGATGGTCCTGTCAAACAGCGATAGTGGTCTTTTATGTTTATCTGCGGAGTGATCGTAATTGCCTAGTGTGCTTATGGCCGCGTTGTGACTTGTTTTTGCTTGGCTTGTACATGTTTACTGCGAGCTTTTTAATAAACTGCTCTAATGTGTGCATTTTCATTTTCGTGTCCTCGTGGAGTATGTCCAATGGGGCCGACCTGGGCACTTTTGTAATTATTCTTAGAGCTCTGTTTTGCATTAGTTGCAATTTCTTGATATGAGTCTTAGCGCAGTGGCCCCATGCGGGTGCTGCGTAAGTCATGACTGGCCTAATTAGGCTCTTGTATAGGGTCAGCCCCATTTGCTTGCTTAGTGCACTTTTTCGATTTAGAATGGGATATATTGCGCCAAGTTGCTGGTTTGCTTTTCTCCTCACGTTGGTGGTGTGTTCGTTGAATGTGAGCTCGGAGTCCAGCGTAACTCCGAGGTACTTTGCTGTATTTTTCCAGATTATTCTTTCTCCGAATAGCATGATATTTGGCGCTTTGTTTGCGTGGGAGTGTTTTTTGGTGAAGAATACGGCTTATGATTTGGCTGTGTTTACTTTTATTCTCCATTTTTTCAGCCATGGTTCTAGGACTGTTAGCGCGTTCTGCAGTCTGCGGCCTATCGCGGCGAGCCGCCATGACTGGGCTGCAATTGCAGTGTCGTCCGCGTAGATGGAGAGTTTTGTATCCGGGGTTTTGGGTATGTCGTTTATATATATATATTGAACAGCGTGGGCCCCAGTAAACTACCTTGTGGGACCCCGGCCATAATTTCTCGTGCCTGGGTGCTTTTGCCTTGGAGAGTTACCGTAAAAGTTCTACCGGTAAGGTAGTGCGCGATCAGTTTGACCATGACGTCTGGGAAATTCAGATCTTTCAGCTTGCGTATTAGGCCTGCATGGTACACAGTATCGAAGGCACGTTCCACATCTAGGAATATTACCCCTGTTGATTTGTTTTCGTTGAAACCCCTTGTTATATACTCTATTTTTCGGGTTAATTGCAGCGTTGTGGAATGATTTGCACGAAACCCAAATTGTTCCTCTATTATAATGTTATTCTTTTTAATATGTGAGCTCATGCGTTTCTGTAGCACTTTTTCCGCTACCTTGCTTACCGTTTTTAGCAGGCTAATTGGCCTATAGTTGTTTGGTTCAGCTCTGTCTTTGCCTGGTTTTGGGAACATAAGCACATTTGCTTGTTTCCAGCATGTAGGATAGTAACCTTGTTGCAGGCAGTAATTGCATATGTCGCTTAGGAGCTGTAGCGCTTTGGTCGTGAGGTGTTTTAGTACCAAATTTGGTATTTGGTCTGGCCCTGGAGCTTTGTGGTCTTCAAGGTGTTTGATTATCCACCTCAGCTCTCGTGGGTTGGTTTTCCTGCACCTGTTATGTGCTGGGTTGGCAAGCGTGTCTTTCATTTCGCTCTCCAGAAGGGAGTAAAGTTGTATGCCTTGCTGACCGTCATTGGGTGTGCAAGTTCTTTTAAGGGTGTCGGCCAGCACGTTGGCCTTTTCCTCGTCGCTTTCAGCGTAGTTATTTGTGCCCGATTGCTTGAGTGGTGGGATGTTTATTGGTTCTCTTTTTAAAGCCCTTACTAGCTGCCATACCTTATGATTGCCGGGCTGTAGCCGGGCTAGTGTTTGGTCCCATTGATCTTGGGCCTGGGCATTTATACGCGTTTTTATTGCACTGTTTAGTGTTGCCATGTTTACTTTGTGGACTAGGTTTCTGGTTCGCTGCCATCTTCGCCTCTCATGGTCTCTTTCGTGGATGAGAACCATGAGATCCGGCGGGTACGTAATTACGTGTTTCGCCGGGGGTTTTGGTGGCACTGCAATATGAATTGCAGCTTGGATGGCCTCCTCAAGCAGTTCAGCGGCGCGGTCCACTGCTTGATGGTTCGTCAGGGCTACAGGGAGCTCTAGAACTCTGTCTAGGTGTATGGCAAACTTTTCCCAGTTGGCCCTGTTGTAGTTTAATCGTATTGGAGGAGGTTGAAAGATTGGTGGCGCTTCGATGTCTATTTGGACCGCAAAGTGGTCTGAGGCAAGTGCTTCTACCGTTTTCATGGTGTAGCAAAAATCTGTATTTTTAAAGAGGGCGATGTCCAGGGTGCAAGTTGCGTGATTTGGTTGTTGCGGTATGTACGTCGGTGTCCCTGGATGATCTATGATGTAGTCATTGTTCAACATGGTTGAACAATGCTCTCCCTGCAGTATTTGCCGCTTCACAACCCCAAGCTTGGTGCTTAGCATTGAGGTCGCCTGCAGCCACGACTATATTGTCTATTTGTAGGATGTCTAAGTCTCTGAGGTTTAGGTTCGTTGGCGAGAAGTATATACTTGCCAGTATGACTGTTCGTTTTTGTATGGTAAGGGAGATAGCCGTGGCTTCCGCTTCTCTTAGTGGTGAAACGTGTTTGTGTTTATGTGTTAGGTTTTCATGGACCACTATTGCTGTGCCTCCATGAGGTCTTCCGTCTTGTCTGTCATTTCGGTATATTTTGTAGCCTGGGATGCGGAATCTTGCTTTTGGTGTTAATAGTGTCTCGTTTAGTAATGCTACTGTTATGTTGTGTTGATATAAGTATTGTTTGAGCTCGTTAAGGTGTCGCCGCGCCCCCCTGATGTTCCAGTATGTTATTTTATGTGTGGTTGTTTGTTCATTGTCTGTTGCGTGTGCCATGATTCTGATTAGTGTGTAGGGTGTCTTTCTCTTTTTTTTCTTTTTCTCTCTCTGGTTTTGTGTTTCTCCTTTGGCCCTTTACTTATTGCTTGTGGTTGGCTTTAGTGGATACATAATGCATTAGTTTTTTCAACTAGTTCATTGAAGCCCTCTATAAAACAAAGCATGTGCATTTGCCTGTCTTCCTCACTCTTCCAGGCGTTGTCTCTGAAAAAGGCCGCGTATGCTTCCATTAGTGTTTCGTACCCTCTCATGTATACTCCGTTACCTAGGAGTAGTAGTGTCATTTTGGCGTTTGGCTGGAGGTTCAGCGCAGGTTGCCCGTCTTTATTTATTTTGAAGTGTAGTGGTCTGTTTGGATAATGCTTTCTTGTCAATCTCGCGTTTTGTGCTTTGATGTCTTCTGGGCGCTTGGAGTTTTGTGGGTTTTCCGCCGCTTGCGCTACTGTGCCGGTCTCTGTTTGAGTGCTCGCAGACCGCTTGTTAGTTTGTGCGCTTCTTTCAATGGGTGCGCGGGATTTTCTCCTATCTTGCCTGTCCACTGGGGGGACATTTTGATAGTAACCGCTTCTTTGTTGAAAAATTGCTTGCGCGTTTGGTGGAGGTGCATGGGCCTCTGGTCCATCATACCTGCGTTCTGTAGCAGTTGGATGGTTACCTCTTGTGATATGCGCGAAGGAGCCCCTGTCTTGGGAGTAAATGCCACGGAGATGCGGTGGGATGACACGCCCTGTTGCTTGGGGGGTGGGGTATGCCAGGTTTAGGAAAATTGGGCATCCCCTCCATCTTGCCCCGTGCTCCGAAGAGTTGCAGAGCGCGCATCTCCTATGTTCACTGCGGCACTGGCTCACATGGTGGCCGCCTGCACAGCGAGAGCATATTTGTGGTGCTTCACAGTTTTTGGTAAGATGGCGGAATCGTAGACATCTTCCGCATTGCGGGAAACCACTGGGGTTGCGATAGTCCTCCACTTTTATCTTGCAGTGGAACAGTTCGGGTATTCTTTTGATGGCATCAGAGCATTCTTTGTTTGGCTGTTCCACTAGAAAGATTGGTATGTAAGTTCTAGTTCTTTTTTAGAACAGCCTAGATACTTTAATTGGCTCCAGCCTCAAGTTCTCGCTTGAGTTCTGCTGGGTCTTCACTAGGGTGTAAGCCTTTAATGACCACCTTGTAAGTTCTCTGGGCAATTGGTGTTGTGATGTGGAATGGCACTTTATTATTTTTGCAATAGCGTACAAAGTTGTAATCCTGCAATGTTTGAAATTGGAAATTATGGTACCCATCGCTATACGCTCCTTGGTACGTGTTTGGCCTGTATATTTTGTCAAATTCTCCCTTGAGCGAGGCTAAGCTTCTAGGGCAGTAGTCTGCTACACTCTCGGGATATTGTGCCTTTCGTTTGCAAGGTATCCATTTGTGGTGTTATTATTGTTAGTGTGCTCTGCTTCAGTTGCTTGTGTGGCCGTTATCCCTCTAGATGTGCTCGCTATAGGTTCAAGGGGTACTGCAGTTTCTGTTGCATTTGTGCACGCTACCGTTTCTGAAGGTGCGGCTGTGTCTGGTTCTGTGGTGGTTAGGCTAGTGCTCGCTACCGTTTCTTGAGGTGCGGCTGTGTCTGGTTCTGTATAGTTTAGGCTAGTGCTCGCTACCGTTTCTTGAGGTGCGGCGTCGTTTTCTTCCGTCCCTGGTGTCTGCTCAGGCGGTGGTGTCTTCTCTTTTTTGTTTTTTGTCTTTGTACGAGAGGGTGAGCGGTACGTGCCGCCTCGAGTCTGTCCAACCATTTTTTTCCCTTGTTCTTTAGCTGTTTTTTTTAAGGGTTTGTGAGATTTTACTGTGTTTGTATGTGGTGATGTGAAGTTAGAATGTGCGTCTGAGTGTGTTTATATAAGGGGAAGTGTTATTATTATAGAAGGCCTAACAGGGGGACCTAGCCGGGGGTTTAGAACTAGCTACAACAGAGGAAAGATAGTGATAGTCGTAGAAGAAAAGAGGCAGATAGCGAGCGCTCAGAGGCGCAGCTGGCAGTGGGCCGAACCCGTTAAGGCGCCTTGAAAACCAGTCTATAAGACTGTTGGCTTTGACCGTGCCAGCCTACTCGTCTAAGCTGCAGTTATGCTTACCGTAAAGCTGCCGTGGTTCCAGCGCGCGCTGTCTGGCGAGCAGGTCCCGACTTGTCACTCGCTGGGCGGTAGGCTCCTCGCGGCGGCTGGTCTCGGAGAGAGCTGGCTGGCGTGCTGGCTGGAGAGCAGTTGTTGCCTCTACGACGACTGAGTCGAGGCTCCAGAGGCAGTTCGGGTCGAACGGGGGGACAGTATTTGCCTCCCGCCCGAGTGTCTCGTCCGCAGTACCGAGCCGTTGTACGGCTTAACCTGCGCAATGAGTTTGATGTTCTCTCTACGGGGGTTTTTGTCATCTGGGGAACATTATTTGGGATCAGGGATTTTTATAGGTACAGGGAATCGGGTGGGTGGGATTTATCCACGAGCTGGCAGTGCGCGGCTTCTGATTGGCTGGCCAATCAGGTGACGCGCTAATTCCCAACAGGGTTCTGGCCATCAGTCACTCACTGAGAGGTGAACTGAAAAGGTAATTTACTCTGTTTTGGATACAGATTGAACTGTCGCTTTTCCCATCTTTGAGATTATACCGCCGGACTTAATATGTCCTTTGGTAGTCTTTTGGATGGTAGTCGGCGCGGCTGGCTCTGGTCATATTGGCCCAGAGTATTTACCAGAGGGTTAGGGTGGTTTTGGAGTTTGTTGTACATTGTGCGAGCGCGGGTTTTAATCACGTCGACAATGTACGGGATGCTGGAATGTTCATGGAGGATATGGGCAGGAAATCTCCAGTCGGTATCATAGATCATCCTTAACGCCCGATTCTGCAACGTCTGGAGTCTGATGAAGGTGGACTTTGCCACCACTCCCCAGATCTCGCATCCGTACAAAACCAGAGGTGGAATGATCGCACGATACAGCTGGAGCTTCAGGCGTAGGGGCATGGTTTTGGAACTGAGAATTGGGTATAGCTGCCGGAGAGCAGCATGACCTTGCCCCTGACGTGATGTCTATACGTCAGCCGCCGATCCAGCGTCACCCCGAGGTACTTCGCCGTAGTGACCCAGGGGATCCGACGGCGCCGCAACTCGAGGTCCCGCGGGAGCCGGTTGGCTTTCGTATTCGCCAGGAGAATCGCAGAGCTTTTCTCCGGGTTTATAGACATACGCCAGTTCTCGCACCATCTACTGATGGCACGGAGATGGGCCTGTACTTGGTGCTAACCGTAGCGCGGGTTCTTGTTAGTAGCGAAGATCAGTAGATCGTCCGCATACTGACAGATGTGTGTGTTTCGGTGCGTGGGGAGATCGGCCATGTAAGCTGCGAAGAGTGCCGGTGATAGTACACTGCCCTCGGGGACTCCTGCGCCAATGGGCCTCTCTGGAGAATGATCCCTCCACCTTCACCCGGAAGGGTGGTAGGAAACTAGCCACCAAGTAAATGTATGGAGGGGGGATTTCGTGCTGTATGAGCTTGTAGACAAGCCCCTCGTGCCAAGTGGTAGAAAATGCCTTTTCCACGTCAAGCAACACTGCCACCGTTTTAGCCCTATCCTGGTAAGCCAGGGAGGCTTTCTCGGCTACACGCAGTAGTTGCTCAGTCGTGGAGTGGCCAGAACGAAAACCAAACTGATGTTCAGGAAGGAGACCTTTTTCCTCCAATTGGGGTCCAAGGCGGGACAGGAACAGTTTCTCGAATACTTTCGAGATAACTGGTAAGAGGCTGATGGAGCGGTAACTAGATGGAAAGACCGGATTTTTGCCCGGCTTCAACACGCATACCACACGCGCCTGTTTCCAGACAGCTGGAAAATGACGCATGCTGAGGCATGCGTTGTAAATCCGGGTCAAGTGCATCACGGCTCTATGGGGAAGGTGCTGGAGCATTTCCGCTGTTACACGGTCCTCTCCAGGGGATTTTCGGGCTCTTAGGGATTTTATGGTGTTAGTTACCTCGCGAGGGATAACTATCGGGATGTGGAAAACCTCGTGGTCCGCGGGTCCGACTTCTAAGAAGTCTTCTACCGCCTGTTCCACGAGGTCAGTATGGTCATCGTTCTGTGGATCTTCCCTGGGCTGGAATTGAGTTTCCAGATAGTCTCCTAGTGCCTCAGCTTTTTCCCTCGGTTCGAACACAAGTCTTCCCCGAGGGCTATGCACAGTATGTTGGTGTACAGATTTATCTTTCCGCAAGCCTCGGACGATGCGCGACGGTTTCCTCTCCTGGAGGTTTACGTGACGCAACGTGTTTTCCCAAGCTGCTTGCCTATGTTTTCTTAGGAGTCGTCTCACCAGGGATTTGAACCTCTGGTGTATTACTCCTATCCTAGGATGTCGGAATCTCTGCCATAGCCGTCTGACAGCATTCTTTGCTTGTATGAGGCGTTTAAGTGGTACAGGGATAGATGTCGGGTTTGGTGCTTCGGTAGGAATGCGGTGTGTGTGAGCACGCACCGCATTTAGGACTGAGGTTGCAAACCCCGCGGCTGCCTCCTCGAGAGCCTCAAGCGAGTCTATTCGAGGATTTGCCTCCACGGAGTTTTGAAGGGCAAGGACGGTCACGTCCCAGTCGACTTCTTCCACCCAGTCCGGTACTCCCAGCGCAGTGAGATTAACGTCTGAGTCGACCACAACAGGGTTGTGATCGGAATCCAGAGCGTTAATCACAGAGAGGTCCAAGTGAAATGGAATGTTTTTGGTGATTACGAAATCAATGATGTCCACGGCGCCGCGTAGTGAGTTGGACCTCTCGGCCCGTGCGCGTGAAGGGCGGGGTTCCCGCTAATGAGACGGTACAGTCCCCGGCCCTTAACGTTCTGGGTGCGGCTGTGCCAGCTTGGGTGTTTTGCGTTGAAGTCGCCTGCAATGCAAACCCTATGGTGTAGGTTCAGGAGAGCCGTAATGTCCGCTTCATGGAAACGACAATCCGGCGGGTCATATACCGCCACAAGCACTAGGTCGTTCCCGCCCAAGGATAACCTTATGGCGGTTGCTTCCAAGTGTTGTAGCGGAGGAATGGTAACAGGAGTATGGGTGAGATGGTTCTTTATGAATATGGCAGTACCACCGCCCTGTCGGCCGACCCGATCAGACCGATGAGCGGCGTAACTTGGCAGGGTGAACTGTACACCGGCGTGCAAGTGCGTTTCACAGACCATCAGGATATCAATCCCGTGACTGTCTACGAACTCTAACAGGCCAGGTCTCTGGTCTCTAACTCCATTTGCGTTCCAGAACGCAGCTCGAAATGAACGCACAGTTCTATGCGCCATTAAGAGCTCGCGGAGTTAGAATACAGTTCCTTGGCCGTTTGAAGCGCCGTAATATCGGAAGGGAACGCTGAACTAGGTCGGCGAACCAGGTTGACAGCTGAATAAACTCAGCCATGTCCTCGGAAGCGAATGCGTCTCCTAAGGGTTGTTGCTGGTTGTTTTGTCGGGGTACTGCTGCCTCGTTATTGGCTGGGCCAGTCCGGGAGGACGGGCCAGCTTCACTGGGCTCTGCTGGTTCCTGATTGGAGGATCCAGCAGGAGTTGCGGGTGCTGGTGGTGGGAGAAGTTTTGCAACAGTTTTGTTGCTGGCTTTCTCCCCTGCAGTTGGTTTTGCCGTAGAGGCCTTTTTCTTCCCCTTCTTAGGGGGACGTTTCTCCTTTGGAGCGGTGCTGGCGGTTGGTGTAGTCTCCTTGACAGCAACCTCTTGCACGACGCTTTCCGGGACTGGCGCTACATTCGGGACAACCTGGCTTGTAGGGGACTCTTCCGTCGCCTCAGCCTGCGCGAGAGCACTTTCGTGTCTTGCCAGGGCGTTGGCAAACGAAACCCCTTTCCTGACCTCTGATGCAGCTTTGCCCTGCTTGCCTTGCATTATAGCAAGTCGTTTGGGGCAACCGCGATAGATGCCTATGTGGCTCCCATCGCAGTTAGCGCACTTTCTTTGATCCATTGGGGTCAGGCATTCCTTGACAAGGTGCTCCCCTGCACATCGCAGGCACTTGAGCGACCTCTCACAGGCGAAGCTGGAGTGGTGGAAGCCCAGGCATTTATAGCACTGGGCCGGCCCCTCCCTGCCGTGATAGGGCTCAATTGTAACCCGCGTGTGGTACAGGTGAGTGACCTTATCGATCTTTGGGATTCCCTCCCCTTCTTTGTCAACTACCACTAGGAATAGTGGTAGGGGGACCTTGGTGGGTTTCCCCTCTTTTTCTCTGTTACTTGTTAGTTGTAACACGGACCGCGGTTTGATTCCGTGTTCGTCCGACAGGCCAACACGGATGTCCTGGGGGTCAGTCTCCGAGTCCAGGCCCCTGATAACCCTACGCACCACATGAGGTCGCTAGACGCTCTCAGCACTTCCCTTGCGGCCGTGTGGTCATCAGAGGAAGTGGTCCGGATAACGACACGTCCAGGGAGCCTTGTTGCCTGGAATTCTGCCTTTAACCTGGCCCTCAATTCTTTCATCACTTTGATGTGATTAGGAAAGGGGTCGGACACAATAGGCGGGATTCTTCCCTCCTTTTGTGCGGCTTGATTCTGGGGAGACGCTGCAGGTGTTGGTGAAGGAGCGGGTCGCTCTGGGTTTGAACCAGAGGACCGTTTCCTGCGGCTTTGCACCACTACAAAGCCATCTTCGTCCGGCAGTGCTGGAGGAGTGGTAACGGGAGCTGGTGGTGTCAAGGGGGTCGCTGTCCCTTCGTTTACAAGGCCTATTGCCTTTTTAACCTTTGGCCTATTCTTGGACCTGGTGAGAGTCTTGGCTTTCGCCTTGACTATGTTTACCCGTGGACCGGGAGAGGGGTTCGGGTGAGGTGAACTCATTACGTCAGGCCTTACCTGTACGTTGGTGCTCGGGGTCGGGGTCTTTGTCTTTGCAGGTGCCATTCGGCATCCCACAGAGGGCCTATCGCCTTGCGGCGTGCCTATTGGGGTTCCAGCGAACCCCGGGTCCAGACCGGAGTCTGGTCCCTTGGCTGCGGCCGTGTGGGCCTGCGGTCTCGTCAGTCCGTCAGTCTTAGTCTTTGCCGAAGCACTGCTGTGGAGCCGGTCGCCCATCCGCACTTGCTGGACTGGAAGGGCTCGGTGAGCCTCCTTCAGTAGGCAAGCAAGCAGAGGACTGATTGACTCTGCCTTCCCCTTGCCGGAGGACCTCCGGTAAAGTTTCTTCTCTGCGATGGTGTCTGGTAGGTCTTCTCGGTGCACCCTAAAACTTGCTTGCCAAGTCTCTTATAGGGTACACCGTGTGCTTTGCCTGGCTGTTGCCTGGCCGATGCTGTTTTGCGAGCTCCTTAGGAAGGCGCGTCGTTTCCGCTCCCTGGCGAGAGGCCCTGCTGTGCCGTCACGGTGTTCCACCAGTGGTCCAAAGTAGATGTGGACGAAGCGAGTACCATCTGACCAATGACTGAGTCGAACCAGAACCAGAACCATTATCAGGTCGTACAGGTACTCCTGTACGGTGTGTCTTTTCGCACAGCACCTAGCCGCTTCAGCGGCTTTATCTGTGCGATATGGGAGGTTGTCCGTGTATTGTCGTGCGTGTTTGTTCTGGGCAAAGGTTTCTTTCTGCATACCTAATTCAGGATACAGAAAGGGGGCAGGAATAGGTGGTGGGTAATGATGTGTTGGAGGATGGGAGTGGCGTTACCCTTATCCAAGGACGTCCTTGGGTAAGCGGTAGCTTTTCTTCCTTCTAGGTGCTAAGTGGTCGTATTGACCTAATACCCGTACCAGCTGATTGGTGTGGGAGTTGATTTTCGAGTACATGGTTCGGGATCGCTCCTTTACCAAGTCCTCGATGTAGGGAAGTCCTGTTTGGGTATGTAGGATGTGAGACGGGAATCTACGTCCGGTATTGAAGATCATTCTAAGTGCCCTGTTCTGCACCGACTGAAGTTTGATGATGTGTGAAGGTGCAGCTGATCCCCAGGCTTCGCAGCCATAAAGGATCATGGGCGGAATGATGGCCCGGTAAATCCTTAATTTAAGGTGGTTTGGCATAGTAGATTTGAGGATAGGGTAGAGCTGTCTGAGCGCAGCGTGACCAACTCTGGCCTTGGCGCGGACGTGTGGGGCGTATGTTAGCCCGCGATCGAGGACAACGCCTAAGTATTTGGCAGAGGTTACCCATGGGATATTTCTCCGCCTGAGCCGAAGTGACCGATCCGGTCGCCAATTGCGAACCTTACCAAGGAGGAGAGCGGAGGTTTTCCCCGGACTAATAGCCATTCTCCACTTTTCACTCCAACGGTCGACGGCGTCGAGTTGTCGTTGAAGGGGAGGGAGGCAATATCTCACATTTTTGTTCTGTGCCATGATGAGGACGTCGTCCGCATACTGGCATGTCGCAGTGTGTTGTTCCGTGGGGAAATCGGACATGTAAGCTGGGAAGAGTAGCGGGGAGAGTACACTGCCCTCTGGGACTCCGGCCGCTATTTGTCTTTTGGTAGACAGTTTTCCTTCCACTTTCACTCTGAAAGTGCGGTCCTGAAGGAAACTGCTAAGGATAGTGAGATATGGTGGAGGGATATTTGCCTGCTTAAGTTTGTACAGAAGGCCCTGGTGCCAAGTTGTGGCGAAAGCCTTTTCCACATCCAGCAGCACCGCTACGGTCTTGATGTTTCCCTGGAATCCCAGGGATACCATCTCGGCCACACGCAGCAACTGCATGGACGTGGAATGACCCCGACGAAAACCAAACTGGTGATCCGGTAGGAGTTGCCTCTCCTCAAACAGAGGTAATAGGCGGGTGTGGAGCAACCGCTCAAATACTTTTGAGACGATTGGGAGAATGCTGATGGAACGGTAGTTGTTAGGAAAGACTGGGTTTTTGGTCGGCTTCAATAAACATACCACCCTCGCTTCCTTCCAGAAAACCGGAAAGTAGCGGAGACGGAGGCATGCATTGAAGATCCGAGTCAAACGAACCACAGCCTTTTTGGGTAGGTGCTGAAGCATGAGCGCCGTGACGCCGTCATGTCCAGGGGATTTGTTTGGGTTCAGACTTAGGATTTCAGAAATCACCGCTTTCGGGGTGATTATAGGGAGATGGATCCTCTCATGTAGCCGCCGTGGTTCCTCATAGAGGTAATCCACGGTTGCATCCACGAGTTCGGTAAAGTCTTCGTCTTGCGGGTCCTCCCGGGGTTCAAACTGTACCTCAAGGTGATCCGCGAACACAGTGGCCTTCTCGTCGGGCTCAAAAGCGAGTCTCCCACGAGTGCCGTGCAGAGGATGGTGGTATAGGGCCTTGTCCTTCCTCAAGGCCTTTATAATCCGCCAGGGTTTCTTTTCCTGTAGATTTACAGTTTGCATTGTATTTTCCCAGGCTGATGTTTTATGCGCACGGAGCAGTCGCCTTACCAGGGATTTGAACCTCTGGTAGACTGCTCCTATCCTGGGATGGCGGAAACGCTGCCATAGCTTCCGAACAGTTGCCTTGGCTTTTATCAACTGTCGGAGTTCTATTGGTATGGTTCTAGGGTCTGGGGTGTTGGTGGGAATGCGGTGGGTGTGTGCGCGTACCGCATTTAGGATCTGGTGGGAAAAGTCCGACGCTGCCTCTTCCATCGATGCGAGGTCGAGGGTCGACGGAACGGTTAAGTTCTAGGACTGCTGCATCCCAGTCGGTCTCAAATGTCCAGTCTGAGTTTAACAGAGCTGGCATAGCTACTGTGGAATCTACCACGACAGGGTCATGGTCAGAATCCAGCTCATTTACTGCCGAGAGGTCAAAATGTAATGGCATGTTCTTGGTGATCATGATGTCTAAGACGTCAGGCCTGCCGCGGGCCGGATGGAATGTAGGACCTCTCGGCCCGTGCGCGACGAGGTTTGGGTCTCCGCTGATGAGGCGGTAGAGCCCTCGCCCCCTCTGGTTACTAATGCGACTGTGCCAGAGCCCATGCTTCGCGTTGAGATCTCCAGCGATGCAGACTACTGGGTGTAGGTTGAGGAGTGTGGTGTAATCTGCTTCATAGAAGCGATGATCTGGGGGGTCATAAGCCGCAATCAACAAAGTGTCCACACCACCAATGGCAAGCCTAATGGCAGTAGACTCCACATGTTGAAGGGCAGGAAGAGGGAAGGGTGTGTGGGTGATGATGCTTTTGATGAAGATTGCTGTACCTCCGCCCTGTCGGCCGACCCGATCAGACCGATGAGCGACGTAACTTGGCAGCGAGAAGTGTATACCAGCATGCAGGTGTGTTTCGGTCACCATGAGGATGTCGATCCCGTAGGACTGTACAAATTCTAGAATGCCTGGACGTTGTTCCCTGACGCCGTTGGCATTCCAGAAAGCGGCTCGTAATGGTCTACGCACGACGCGGTAGGCCATTACTGGGAGGATCTAGGGAACAGCTGCTCTAGTGTTTGCAGCAGGATTTGGTGTTTTTGTAGGACGTCAACATTGGCGTCCGTTAGTGTCTGCATACACTTCCTCAAGATGGGAAGTGTCCGTTTAATCATGTCCCCAAACCAGTTGGACAGGGTCCTGAATTCCTCTAGGTCTGCCGAGGATATAACACCTCCGAGTGAGGTCAATGGGGCCACCGGAGTGGTGCGTGCCGGTTGGGCTCGTTGGGTTGGGGCCGGGGTAGGTTCCTCGGCAGTGGCGGTGACTGCGTCAGACTCAGTCATTTGCTCAAGAAGAGCTGACTGCTGGCTTTCAGCCTTTCTTTGCTTCCTCTCTCGCTTTTCGCGAGAGGGGCGGGGAGGTGGAGCTACACTCTCCTTTACACTAGTATCTAGTGTGGGTTGCACAGTTTGTGCCTGTGCGGGTGTGGTTTGTGCATTTTCCACTTGCTGCACAATTTGCTCAGCCTCTTTAAGGGTGGCGGCAAAGCTCACCCCTGCACGGACTGGTGCCACATTTTTGGGACCGCGGCGGCGGCTGTCTATAATTTTTTGCCGCACTTCACACCCCTTGTAAACACTTACGTGGGGTTTGTGGCAATTGGCACACTCCTTTTCCTCTTTGTCGCAATTTGCGACGAGGTGCTCCCCAGCACAGCGTAAGCATGCGAGCTTTCGTTCGCATGCTTGGCTGGAGTGGTGAAAGCCCATGCACCTTCGGCATTGGGCTGGGCCATTTTGCCCATAGAAGCGCTCCACCTTGACCACAGTGTGGAACAAGGTGCGTATGGCGTCTATGGGTTGTACCTGTTTGTCCATGTCTTTATCCACTACCACTAGGTATAGTGGCATAGGTACCTTTTTGGACCCCTCCTCGGTCCAAATGGTTTTTCTCAGTTGCGCTGCAGCTGAGATTTTGATATTATGCTCCTCTAGGAGTGCCTGTGTAATTTCCTCTGGTGTACACTCAGAGGAGAGTCCCCTAATAATGCGTCTTTCAACGTTAGGACGCTGGATTGAGTAGGAGTAGAAGTGAATCTGCTCCTCTCTTAGGACTTGTTTCGCCCTTTCGAAATCCTCGGACGTGTAGGTTCGGATATGAACCTTTCTTGGCTTCCTTTGAGCCTCGAAACCCTTGACCAATTTGGCCGCAAGAAGTTTCATGATTCTTACGTGGTTGGTGAAAGAATCCGCTATGATGGGCGGAATCTTAAGGCCCTTTTCGGATAAGGGTGGTTCTTCGGCCCCTTCTGGGGGATGCAGACTTGAATTGGAGGATTTTCTTTTCCTCCTGCGCTCAACGACGGTGAAGCCGTCGTCTTGCGCCATGGCTTCGTCCTCTGATTCTGTCTCAGACAGCGGGAGGTGAGGGTTGTTCGGTACAGGTATCTTCGATGGTTGAATTTTCTGAGGGGCCAAACCCTTGCGTTTGGACCCCTTGAGCCTTTTTGCGGCGGGTTCTGCCACTTCAGGTGGTGTTGGTTGGGAACTAGTCCCTGGTGGTTGTCCGTCGGTGTCCATGTCTAGTCCTTTCCTAGTCTTTGCAGGTGCCAACCGGCGTCCCACAGAGGACCTATCGCCTTGCGGCGTGCCTATTGGGGTTCCAACGAACCCCGGGTCCAGACCGAAGTCTGGTCCCTTGGCTGCGGCCGTGTGGGCCTGCGGTCTCGTTAGTCCGTCTGTCTTTGCCGAAGCACTGCTCTGGAGCTGGTCGCCCATCCCTGCTTGCTGGACTGGAAGGGCTCGGCGAGCCTCTCTCAGTAGGCAAGCAAGCAGATGACTGACAGACTCTGCCTTCCCCTTGCCGGAGGACCTCCGGTAAAGTTTCTTCTCCTCGATGGTGTCTGGTAGGTCTTCTCGGTGCACCCTAAAACTTGCTTGCCAAGTCTCTTATAGGGTACACCGTGTGCTTTGCCTGGCTCTTGCCTGGCCGATGCTGCGTTGCGAGCTTCCTCGATGATGTCTGGTAGGTTTCTTCTTCTCCAATTTGGAGTGCCCTAAAATCTGCTGTCAGATCTCTTATAGGACACTCCGCGACGAACTAGCGGCGCCCGGCCTGGCTATTACACTGTATGTAGTAGGCGCGGTGCGTAGTAGTAGCTCCTCCTGCGTCGTTTCCGCTCCCTGACGAGAGGTCCTGCTGTGCCGTCACGGTTTTCCACCAGTGGTGCAAAGTAGACGTGGACGAGGCGAGTACCATTCGACGAATGATCACTGAGTCGACTGTACTCCACTCTCCATATATACTATAGCTTGGTAGGAGCGGCTTGCGCTGCCCTGGCCAATGGGTGGGTAACAATTTGTGTTTGTGGCCTTTTTAATACGTATATATACATACCATTGAGGGGGGGGGGGGCAACAGTGTATGGGTCCCTGCAGCCTGAAGGGTGGAGGGACCCATACACTGTTGGCCTTGCACATGTTAGTGTATTGCAATGTTCTCGTGCATTAGTCGGGTCCCACATAGCACTTGGTAATGTCCATGAAACCTGGACAGGACCAAGCTAATTGCATATGTTTAATATGTAAGTTTTGTGCAGGTATGGACCTGCCAGTCGTTAGTTAGATTGTTAACTTAATGCATTCGTGCAGTCTTATGTCTAGTGTTGTACAGGTGTAGACCTGCCAGTCATTATGTTATGTGCTAGTAATTAATGCTGAGCATTGTTAGTATTAGTGTACAATAATGTCCTTCTTGCAATCTTTATGCTTATATGTAGTACTACACAGGTATAGACCTGCAAGTCGTTAACTTCTGGCTAGTGTTCACTGATTATGTTATTGCTTAATGTTATGTATTTGCGCTAGAATTTTAGCTTTGCAAAACGTATTGGTATTGAAATCGTTGTATTATGATGACCTGGCTGAATGCCGACAGGTCTTGGTGTTTGTTCCTTGAACCTTGAAGATCGCACAGTCTGAGTGTCCTACTCGATCATACGGTGACCTGCTTGCACTGCACTGGTGGGAGGCCCTTGTTCTCCCAGTTCGCCTCGGCAATCGCCAAGGACTTGAAGGGCTCTGTGGCAGACTGCGGCGTGAAACAAGGAAAAGGAAAGTTAAATTTTGAGTTAGATGAGGGTACAGTCTTGTGTCAAAGTCTGTGTCAGTCGTGTAGTAGACTGTTCAGGAATTCCTGTACTTCTGTGTTGTTTTGTGATAGATTCCTATCGAAAAGCTATAGTGGTCTGGCATGCTTGTAAATTTCCATTGTGTATTTTCCTAGATTTCACTAATGGGTTGTGGTGCTTGCGTAAGGGTTCAGTGTCATGTGAGAGATTTTTTAATGAATTGTTCTATGAAGTGCGCTTGTAATTCATCGTGCAGTATGTCAACCGGAGCTGTGTAAGGCACTTGGACTATCATTCGTAGTATTTTGTTTTGGAATCTTTGTAGGGCTTGATGTGCTTTTTGGCGACATAACCCTAGACCGGAGCAGCATATGTGAAAATTGGGTAAATTAATGTCTTGTATGTTAGTCCCATTCCATCTCTTCACTACTCCGTTGCTGATTACGGTTCTGCTAAATCCAAGTATTCTTGCAGTCCACCTTATAACTTCATCAGCAGGAATAGAGGTATGCCCATGGATATCCACATATTCCTTCTCTTTTTCATAAAATTTCCTCATTCTTCTTAACTCCAGTGCTTGGCTATTCAGTGGTACACCTCGATGTATCAGATTTGCGTTTTGTAAATCACTCGGCAAAGGGTCTCTTCAGAAGCACAATCTTGCATGTTATGTTTTATGTATATAATATGAATAATTTATATAGACATAAAATAAAGAATAAATGTAAATAACACCAACAACACTATCCACAATAAAAATAACAAATGTAATAAACAACTCGTGAAGAACTAGTGCACTTGATAGAAATCACAAACAAGCACATGGCTGGAAGCAGTGATATCTGGCAACGGAGCGTCTCCTCTCCCATTTCTGCTTTCTAACCGATGGACCAGAATGCTGTCCTGTGATTGCCTCAGGAAGTGTTGTAGGCAGCACTTTTCATCTGTTATTCTGTGAGTGCACCAACATAACTGCCAGCTGCAAACTTACAGCGGCCAGGTATAATTGAGTTCACTCGAAATTCTTTCACTATTTACAGTGTTATACATACAAAATATATACACCGACAACTAACACAGGTAACGCTGCAATTTATAGTAATTAAATACTGAATTTACAAAGCGGGATCAGAGCGGGTTTTCTCCAGGTGCTCCAGTTTCCCCCGCCACTCATTCCACCAATTGTCCCATTATCACCTTTCCAATCACCCATTTCACCTGCATTTCATATCATTGTCTTCCTCACTCTCATACCTGGTGCTTGGTTTACCACACGCTACCAGGTCTTCACTCTGTCTGGCCCATAGGTTTGTGTGCTCCCCGACAGGCGTCTGACCCCAGGCACAGGCACTGGCTTGTAAGTCCTACATATGGGGAGCGTAAGCAGCAGAAATACTGAATTTACAAGCTTTAGGTTGCAATTTACCTTTTGTTTTAACTGAACCTTTCTAATTTTTAAGTTTACAATAATTATTCAAAAATACATTGCTTAGCACTTTACCTCACTTCATTACAAGTTTTTGTAAAGATAGTCCACGCTGACAGATTTGCTCAAAGTCCACAGAGTGCAGTTCATATTGAAGCATTGCTAATTGTATCACAAGCTTTCTTTGGCAATTTAGGTGCAAGAAATCCTTTTCATATTTCTCACCAACTAAAATGGTGAATATTTTGAACACCAGCACACAAATGTATTACAAAATGTGAAGGTCACTTGAGACGTCCACAATGGTCATCAAAGTATGGCAACCTTGGATCACATTCAATAATTAAATTTCTAGCGGTAAATAATGCAGAGGTACATGTACATTTGTCTCTGTTTTCAGTGTGTTAAGAACACTGTGCAACATAGCCACCAATGCATATCACTTGTTCATTAGTTTCATTGACGCATTCAATTACAGATTCAAACTTTTCTAGGGCTGTACTCGGTACATTTTCAGTACTGGAAAAAGTTTTGCTGGAGCAAGAGGATACAAAAGGCTGTAATAGAACATTCCCCAAGCAAGGCCGATTTTAATTTAATGACACTACAAATGTTCAGTTTTCTTTCAGATTCCAGAACCTGTTCCACTGAAATATAATTTCCACCACCCATTTGTCTATACTGTCCAATTCTATCCTGGAACTTTCCTGCCAAAATATGCTTCCATTTAAAGTTACAAAAAGTGTTGTTAGCTAATGCTGGATTTCTGACAATGAAGTCATTAATCCTCTTGCTCTACAATATTTTTCACTCATAGAGCATTAGCAGTAATGGTAACCGTTTTTTAGAGAGCACCATATTTTTATGTTTTGGCGCTCACATCGCTCTCTCACAACCCCCAGAATGTCTGGAGGACCACACCTGTCGTTGGTTTACGGGTCTCACTGACCTGACCGGGAGAGTTATCAAAATAAATTCACCGACCATATCCTCTGATTACCAATCAGAGGACGTATTACATGCCATGACAGGTCAGCATGTTAAGGATTAATATTTTATAGAGAAATTAGAGAAATGGAGAGATTGGAAAAATAAAGACTCCCTAGCCCTCGGGAACCCTAATAGCATCGGGGTCGGAAGAGAACAAGAGATGACCAAGGTAAGGTCAGATAGAAAAGTTACAGTGAGGAGCAAAACACCAGTAAGTGGAAGTAATGTTCTGCTCAGCTTGGGTACCTTGTGGTCGCCATTCACATATCCCCTAGACGGAGACCCCTGAGTAAACAAAAAATGTATTTACACATATGTACAAAAGTACCTGAAGTGTGTGTGTGAGAGCAATATGTATCTCATTTGTCAGTTTACCACTGACTGCTGAAGAATGCCACACTTTCAGAAACAGTGAAAACTCTTCTAGAAATGTAAGTTTTGGATCTTCAGGTCCCTCGATAGGGTTGCTGTTACGTTTTCCTTTCCATGGACTTTTGACATTTGAAATTTTCCACCATTTGGTAATAAGTTGGAGAAAAGTTCTTGTCCCCGTAGAAAATTCATTAGGGCACTCGGCCACCTTCCTTTGCAGGGCTACAATGTTCTTGTCATTAATGCTAGAGAAACATTCTGCTTCTCAAAACGAGGGAAAGGTGCCTTCCTGGTTAGTGCAGGAGCTTCCTTAATTGTTATTTTGCTCTGATTCAAAAAGATGTATTAAGTCACTGAACTTAGCTTCTTCAGTAAAATGTGAGTGACATGTTGTAGCACTATCATTTATGCTGCTTTGGAACCAATCTTGTGTAATTCCTGACTGATTGTCATTCTTGTTTGGAATATTGAATATCTGGTTTCCTACATTGAGTCAATTGTTAATAAATAAATGCACATAATCAACAAGTAAGAAGTCACTTTTAATGACCCATTGCGTAAGTGCTGAAACATTCCTTTATTGACCTTGTTGTCAGATATAAGGTAAAAATACACTCCGCAAGTTTCTAAAGTGTTCAGTACTTCAAGGGTCATTTGATGTAATGCTGTGCTGTTTGTTTTTTACGGGAAAGAGAGCAATGACATCTAAATTTCCAGATAGAGGAGAAGAAATAATGAATCCTTGGATTGTAGTGGCAGTATCAGTGTCCCTCTCTTTATTTATGGCAATCCCTTCTATTTACCCACCCTTATAACTCAACTTGGGTGTAACGTAAATGTCACTAAGTAATACACTTACTATTCAGTGAAAAATATTGGAGAGCAAGAGGATTAATGACTTCATTGTCAGAAATCCAGCATTAGCCAACAACAACAACATACACTTACTATTCTTTCATGTTCCTCAATAAGTCTACATTTTTCTGCAACATATTTTACTTGGGAAGAATTTATCACATCATTAGTCTCCAACTTGCACAGTAGCCTTCTTAAATAAGCGTACTTTGGCTGTGTGCAGGGGCAGCGTGCCCTGTGTTCAGTGGTCCATTGAACCCCCGGGAAAAGGTTGTTTGTCCAAATTATATTTAAACAATCATTTTTTTTTCCGTGTTAGGTAATTTTATATGCATTTTCAAGTATTTTATCGCATGAAAGACTTCTAAGCCGTTCAAATAGCACGCATACGCGCCCAAGTTTGCCCAGACATTCCCGAGGTTCAGTTTCTCTTGTGAACCTCCAAGTGTAAGCTTGTGGGTGGTCTTTCAGCAGAGAGAGGCAAGAGGGGAGGTCACTAGGTATAGGTGAATATGCGCTGGTCGGAGTATCAGCTCCAACTGCAAGTTGCAAACGCACAAATCGACCCAAACTAAAAGCAGCCTAACCATAACAATTAACATGCATGTTTTCACTGTAATAACCGAGTGATTGTCTATGATCGTTTAACTGTATCACAGTGTATTCAGTTATTTACTTGTACTTTTAGTGTTTATTTGCTAATCATCTGATCTTAGAGCTATTTTCCAAGAAGAATGAATAGCTTTCAGTATCTTTTAGAAACATTTCTCAGCTTTAAGCCTGAAAAAGAAGTGTGAAATAAAGAAGCCTGATAGGCTGATACCTTCTCTCAAATTAATACATGTGCAAACAAGCCGAGGTAAGACATGTTGCAGGTCTCTTAACATAAAAGAAATAGCTGGATTTGCGGTTTATTTCCACAATTCAGTGTTGTTATGTTAAGTCTAGTATCTGGTGAATGTTGTGGGTTGTATGCAATGAAGGTATTCTGTGGGAGCGGAAATGACATATTTGGAATGATTTTCATGTCTGAGGAGAGAGTCCTGTAGTATTTGCAGTGCGAGAATTCCGGAGTTGGCATTTTTCAATAATGATTGTGTGATTGAGGTTCAGAATGGCATCTAGATGGCCAGGTCTGTGAAAAGTCGGCATTGGGGCTCATGTGCTTGGATTAGTTCATTGTGATTTTCTCTTTTTTCCCGAGTACGTTAAACCTGAACCTTTTGATGAATTGTTCATTGGAATGCATTCCATTGGAGCGCTGGAGCCACTTCAGGTAGTCACGCGATTATACGGAGTACTCTATTTTGCATCGTTTGTAGTCTGTGTGTTTTGGCTGCGTGTCCCCATACGGGGCCAGCGTACGTTAGGATGGACCGGATTAGTGTCTTGTAAAGTGTTGTTCCCATCTCTAGCTTCAGAGTACTGTTTGTGTTTATAATAGGTACAATTTATTAAGTAAGCATTCGCTTTGGCTCTTACGGTGTCATTGTGTTGCTTCCACGTAATCCTCGCCCGCCAGCCCGGTAGCGATCGACCGGCATGCAAGGTCATACGCTAGTATGACATGCTGTTAGTAAGACTAAACGTGCAGGGCAGGGGGAAGGGTGCTTGTTAGTACTTCCATACGGTGCAATTGACCAGGTTCCGCTAAGAGCACCCTGGTTAGTAAAGCTCGGTTGCTAGGCTGACATGCGAACAGGCGGAAGGAAATGCAGTCCAAGGCAGCAGCCATGAGAAGCTCCTAACTGTTGCCGTGGGGAGTAGGAGTGGCCTCAGAGGGTCTAGGTATTGTGGAGAGGTTTTGGTTACGGTGATGAGTGATGTGGGATGAGAGAATTGAGTGGATCTAAAAATATAACTATACTATACTATCTATGCTAAGTCTGTTCTAAGCCTACGGGAAGAAGGATGGTGTTTGTAGTTAGTGAGCAGTAGTGCTGCGTAGGTTAGATACGACCTGGTGTCCGTGTTCATAGCGGTGACATCATCAGTGACTGTGTTTTCCAGTTCATGTCCGGGTCTGTTACTATGTAGGATTCATCACAGCTGAGGGGGCCCTCGTTCCCCCCAGGCCGCGTTGAAGAGCCTTGGAGGGCTAGCTGTTTCCATGTTCATTGCGGCGTTATCAGTGGCAGTGTTTTCCAAATTAGTGTCCGAGTCTGTTGCCGTGTCAAGTTCATCACAGTTGATCCCCACAAGAGAGAGCCATGCTACGGCGCTTGCACCAACAGATTCGAGTCCGCCTACGCGAGACGAAGTGCAAGCGTGGGAGGACAAGATGGCCAGCCTGGGCACTGAATGTAGGGACGCGTGGAAGATCGCCAAAAGCCTTTGCAGCCGTCTTGGACAACACACCTCTCCACTCCAGGGCACCCTCACCCAGGGGAACCTACTACGGTAGGTACGGGTTTGGCGCACCTGGGGCCCCGAGCCAACTGGCTCCTTCAGTGTGGGCTCCTCTTCGTGGTGAGAGTCAGTCAAAACGCCCACCCATGTGTAGGCCGTGCGTGGAGACCCATGTCGGTGGAAAGGTTTATCTTAGTGGTTGAGAGATGCGTATCTGAGCCCGATCCAGTTTCCTTCTGAATTCGGGGAGGGCACACATTTCCAATACATAGCTTTGGTTTCTGCTTCACCTAACCGGGAGGCTAGGTGCTAACCCACCCCTAGTCAATTGACCAGGACTAGGGAATGCACCTAACTCCACGGTGAGTGGGACGGCGAGCCCGCTATATCCCCTGTGTAGCCCTGTCATTCCAGTGGGATGACCCCTTCGGCTCCGTTGGTGGGTGGGGAGCACTGGGAGATACATTTTAATAGCCTCCTTTTATGGCACACAACACACCGAAGCGCAAACGTCAAGTTCAAGATGGAAAAGAGGTATACGCAGCGTCCTATGCTCGTTACCTGGTCATCCATGGAGGTGAAGATGGTCAGTGTTTTTTAAAAGCCAATCCTTTTGTTATTCAATTGGATCTCGACAAACTAGCCGGTTCTGTTAAATCGTGTATGCGTTAAAGATCTGGATCCCTATACAGCCACACAACTGGACAAGTTGTTAAAGGACAAACTCCTGCATGGATACCCCATCCGTGTGATAAGATAAAATAAGATGCTTTATTGTCACAAACGCTTACATACAAATGAGCAGAAGCTCTGTAAACAGGTGACTCGTCAGATTGGTAAAACAAAAATTGTTACACGTAATTACAATAAGATTATAAAACTAGGTTCAGTTAAACAGTAGAAATTAAGGTACCTATATTTAGGTTACATACTATCACACATATATTCGGCTACTGAATAATACGCCCTATCTAATAGTAAGTTCTTCAATTTCTTATTAAATAATCCTTCATTCTTTATGGTTTTCAGTGGGGTTGGCAGTCTGTTATAGGCCTTTATTCCTGCGTAGAGTGGAGTTTTTTTGTATAATGTTAACCTATCCATAGGTGGTTTTAGATTACTTTTTGTTCTGGTTCCATGACAGTGCTGATACTGTGAGTCATACAATTTATTGTGATTTAGGTGGATATATTTAAGTAACTCATAAAGATATTGTGCCGGTAATGTTAGAATTTTAAGCTTTTTAAATAGGTTCCTACACGATTCTTTTGGTCCTACCTGTGACATTATGCGTATGATTTTTTTCTGGCATTTAAAAATTGCTTCCCAAGCCACTGAGTAGCCCCGTAGTATGATACCATAGGTGATTATTGAGTGAAAATAACTAAAATATACAATCTTCTTAGTTTCCAAATTGGTGATCTGAGCTATGCAGCGCATACTGAAACAAGCACTGTTTAATTTCTTGTTTATGTAATGTATATGATCTTCCCATTTTAGCTGTTTGTTTACATAGACTCCTAATATTTTTGCTGTATCTGTCTGGTTTATTGGTAGATTGTTGTCGTGCGGTGTGTCACGAGTCCCGAGGTACACAATGCTCGTTTTTGTGGTGTTTAGTTTCAAACCATTTCTGCTGAACCAATTCTTTACGTGATTGAATATATCTCTTGCGTTTTGTTGTAGGTCTTCGTGTTTTATGCCTTTTAGTAAAAGGGAGGTATCATCTGCATACATGATCGTTTTGCAATTTACGCATTTTGGGAGATCATTTGTGTACAATATATATAATAAAGGACCCAACACACTCCCTTGAGGAACTCCTGTTTTTCTTCTTTTCCAATCCGTCTGGGCTGTTTTCCCAGGATTACTGAGTATTACCCTCTGTTTGCGGTCTTTTAAACAGTTTTGAAACCACGCTAATGCAGTATTCTTTATGCCATAGAATTCTAATTTGTTTAATAATATGTCATGACTTACACAGTCGAAAGCTTTCGAGTTATCACATATGAGAACAGCTGTATGTTGTTTTTCATCTAACATTTGTGAAGCATTATTAACTAGATTTGTTAGAGCGGATATTGTCGAACATTTTTCTCTAAAGCCGTGCTGGGAATTATTTAATTTGGAATAATGCTCCAGGTATGCATTGAGTTGAAAATGAACGATTTTTTCAAATATGATTGAAAAGGTTGGAGGATCGAGATTGGCCGAAAATTTTGTGGTTCCATGTTTCCTCCTTTATGTACAGGTTTTACTACTGCATACTTCATTCGGTCAGGAAAAATACCCAAGGATAGGGACTGGTTAATTATGTTGCTAAGCGGCACACTTATTTCCTGCTTTATTTCCTTAATGAGGAATGGGGGTAATCCATCCCAGCCTATTGAGGTTTTCGCTTTTAATTTGCTTATCACCTTTATTATTTATAATTGAACAAGGGCGTTTGCAGCTATTGTTTATGAGAATAGTTTTGGAATTTTGCACGGACGGAGGTTGCTCGCGAATAAGACTCCCTATATCGACAAAATAATTATTTAATTCTTCTGCTGTTACATTTTCTTTTTCATCCCTTTTGTCCATGCTGGTATTATGTATTCCCAGTTTCCATTACTTTCCATGTTGCCTTGCTTTTATTTTCGGAATTTTTGATGTAATTTTCAATAGCCCATTGTTTTGCTTTCCGAATTACTTGTTTAAAAATCTTGCAGTATGTTCTGTAATATCGGATAAAGTCTACATTTGTTGTTGCTTTATACAGTTTGTGTAGCAGCCTTTTGCGCGCACTAGATACTACCTTTGCTGCACCAATTTAATGAGTATTTTTTAGTTAGTTTTGAGACTTGAATTTTTGGAAAAAATGCGTTGTGGCTATTTAGTAGTTCTCTCAGAAAGTTGTTTTAATTGGTGTCTACAGAGTCTGTAGGGCTGAACGACCAGTTTGTGTTACTTAATTTTTCTTTAAATTTTGAAATATGTTCCATGTTATAGATTACGCCTAAAGGTTGCTTTTTTAGCTTTATTTATTGTTTTGAGTTTGATTGGTAGTTTTACAAGCAGTGCTTTGTGATCCGAGAGTCCCGTTTCCTGCACTATACATTCCCCCTCTTCATTTGTTATTATGTGGTCAATACATGTTTTAGAAGAATTTGTAACCCTTGTTGGATATCTATGTTTGAAATAGAAACCATGGCTCTCTACCATACTGGCATACACATGGTTTGTGTGGTTACCTTGATATTCGCCCGTGGTATTTGTTCTTAATTTTTCCCCTGCGATCACATTTGTTTTGGACAAATCGATATTGCAATCCATGGCAATTATGGCCTTTTGTTTTATATTCTTTTGTAATTTGTTTAGCAGACATTCTAATTTGGGGAGGAATGTTTTAAGCGTGTGATAGTATGGTACCCTATACATAGAGATTACTAAGGTATTCAGACTACTGATGTCGACTGCTGATACTTCAAAAGTTTTATCCGCACCAAAGGCTTTAAGGTCGTCCCTAATTTTGGTATGTTGTGATAGGTGGTCACGAACTAGTATGCAAGACCCACCTCGTGCTAATTTTCTCCTTGAGTAATAGTCCGCTAGGGAAAAACCTTTGAATTTGTTTAAAACCGCTATTTCTTCCTGTCCTAGCCAATGTTCATTAAAGCAAATTACTTCAAGATTTAAGTTTATATCCTCTATAAATAAGCTAAGTTCATCTAGTTTTGACAGTATACCTTGGGTATTTAAGTGCAACAGCCAATCAGCAGTCTGCTCACCTTGTGCTTTCTCTATGGATGCTTTTATATTAGCATTATTAAAAATAGCTTTTGTTTTGTTTTCCAAGTCACCTACTGCTGCTGAGGTTAGTTTCCCTGTACCCTGTACTGTGTAATGATACCAACAACATTGTTTATAACTTGACCTAGCCTCCAAGTGCCTTTACGATGTAGTAGATGCAGCCCATCCCTTCCTAAGCAAGACTGGTCTAGGTATTTGTCAACATCTACATATAACACTTTTAGGGATTCACATGCCCATCTGATGTTTTCATTTACAGATTTGATAAAGTCCTGACACACATCTCGTCTTTTAATTATATTGTTAACAGCTATGAATGCTTTGGAAACCTTTCTTTTATGGATCTTATAGCACTGTACACTTCACCCATAACATCCTCTGGTCCCATTGCACCTCTCAGGTCATTTGTTCCGACGTGTAACACTATCACTTCTGCATCTTCCGGAAAATTTTCACATTTGCACTGGTTTTTCACTTTAGAGGGTAACTGCGCAGACTTTATGCCTCTGAACACTTTTGTCGGAATTTTTCACATTTACATTCGTAATCATTGAGTCACCAAGCACCAGCACATTTTTAGCTGCCGTCGGAATATCGCTCGTAGCACGGGTAAGGTTAGGATGAGCCTTGCTGTCATCTTTCTTCTTTTCTTGCCTCTGTCCTTTGGCGGGTTCACCAAGCACAAGGATGTCGTTCCCTTTAGCATCATCTTCTTTGGCACCTTGGCTGTTTGTGCGGCATTATTACGATCTTCGTTCTTGTCGTTCTTTCCTTTTTGTATGGATTCGTCATTTTTTCTCTGGTTGTTTATTATCTTGTATCTTGATTTTAGCAGCTTTTGCATCTCAGTACTACTTTTGGCTTCTGCTCTGGTTTCGTCTTCTTGGCCGCTTAATACTTCAAAGCGATTTGATGTTGCTATGTTATTTGTACCTAATCGCTCCATGTTTGGCGTCCTTTTTGTTACCGTGGAGTATGATTTTTCTTCGCTTAATATCTGCACCTTTAGTTGTAGTTCCTGTTTTTCTTGTTTCAACAGCTTTATTTCTTCAGCGGCTTTCTTGAGGTCCCTGTTTAAGATGCAGTGTCGCAACCGCTTCTTCATGTGGTCTGGGTACCGCTGCTCCTTTGCATATTATCGCACTTTTCTCGGCTTCTGTACGAAGTCGGAAACTGTCTTCATTTTCCTCACAAGAACGTTTACTATTTTTCACTGTATCACTTTCTTTTCCGTACATTTCCGCATTTTGAACGTTATTTGGACCCATTTTTTGAGCCTTACTCCTCGTCGTCACTGTACATGCCGCCATCTTGGAAATGTTATTGTGGTGTAATGTGGAGAAACACCGGAGCTTAAACTCCTCCAAGGGCATCATCACCACCTCGCTGTTGGATGGCATGCCGGAGAAGGAGATCCAAGGTGTCACGGAGCTATACCGTGTGCGAGCGAAGCGTGATGGGGCCAACTTACTCTTCACAATCTGGTCGCATTTAAGCAATCGCGCGCCAGAGCTCGTCGCCTCATACAGGCCAGTAAGAGGACATCCTGGCCCCGTTTTGCGGGGTCCTTTAATAAATTTACACCTTCATCTGTCGTTTGGGATAAGCTCCGTCACGTGGTCGGCAAAGCTTCGCCATTTGCCATCCCCGGTCTCCGGCTCAATAATACCTCCATTGTTTGCCCTAGAGTTGTTGCTGACACTCTGGGCAATGCTTTTGCTGGTATATCAGGCCTCACTGTATCCTATACTGGGGTCCGAGATGTCTGCCTGAAGTTACACTCTTCCAGGCTCTTGTAACCCCCTCATGCGTTATGCCTGTGAAGTGTGGGGCATGGCAGCAGCAGTTGGCTCCTGTGGCTCCAAAGGGCACAGAATAGGGGACTCTGGTCCATATTTTTTGTTCCCCTACCTTTCCCCGTGAGACTACTTCACGAAGCCTCATCATCTTCCATCCATGGAGGATGAAATTAGGTGCTGGGCAGCAAAATTCTACAAGTTACCAACCTACCAGGGTGCCCTGGTAAGGTCTCTTGGGGACTATGACCCCAGAATATGCTGCTTTAGGTCGTACTGGGTTCCCCGCATGGCTTATGGGCTGCGGCTGGTCGTCCTAAAGGTCTCACACAGATTGCCTCGGCTGAGATCTTATCTCGTGGGTGTTGAAATAATAACCACAGTTATTATTGTGAAACCTTTTTTATTCCAGTCCACAGTAAATGCTACTCTTCCTACCATATACCCTTTGTTATCGACTTCGTCACTGACTGTTCCTCGCGGTACTGGCCGGCGCTGATACTAATGTTGCAGGGGTGTTGTAATAATGTCGGAGTGTGTTGTAGGGCTCTCGGTGTGTGTTGTAGGACTCGCGGGGTGTATCACAGGACTGGGGTGTATTGCGTGACTGGCGTGTATTACGTGACTGGGGTGTATCACAGGACTGGGGTTTTAAAATGCGTGTTCGCCGGTTTTATAACTTTCCCATTTCCCCTGACTATACCCTTACCTTCTGTCCACGCAGTTTGCAGTGATTGGTGGAAATTCATATTGTACGCGCGGCTCCCGAATTTCCACCTACAGGCATGCCTTGTTGTGGCGGGAGTTCCAGAAGGGGATTCCGCCTCACTGCACAGGGCGTCCCTATTAACCTAACAAAAGGCACAAACGGATTTTTCGCCTTTTGTTCAGCATTGTCTGCGTCGTCACACTAATGATGGTTTTACCCTGAGTTGGAGCAAATTCTAGATGATACACGTCTCTACCTGCCACACGGAATGATCGGTTGGCGAATATTTTGTTTGAGAATTTGCTTTAGCAATTGATTTGATTTATCCCGCTACAAATGCCCCGCTATGAAGAAATCAGTTACCACCATCGGTAGGAATTGATTTGTTCAGAGCTCGTCTCCCACTGAACTTCAAAAATTTTCTTTCTTTTCTCTTTTTACATTTTCCGGGTTGTCGGCGAGTCAGTGTTTTTTTTATCATACGATGGCGCAATGGGTATATGGTTCGATACTTGAGTATTCCCTTTTTTACATATTTTACATACTGAACATATTATACAGGTTACCCTTTTGAATGACATCTTTTGAATACACATACACATACATAAATAGCCCTTCGAATTTTACATCTTTCATGTGACATATACTCACGTGGAATACACACATATATAAATAACAGATTACCTTTTGAATGACATATTTTGAATACAGATATACACATACATAAATAGCCCTTCGAATTTTTACGTATTTCATGTGAAACATACTTACATGGAATACACACATATATAAAGTCATTTGAATTTTATACATACTTTACATGAATGACCTGTACAATTGGCGTACATATTTCATACGAAAGTGACCTGGATTTTTTTTTTTAACTATCACTTCCTTGACACTTTTACTTCGGTTCACATCTTTAGGTCTTTTCACACGGCATTGGCTACATGTCCTTGGTATTTGAAGATTTCGGAAATTAAGGTCTGTGTGAACCAACTGTGTGTTAATATATGAATTACCGTTATCACGTCACCAGAGTTGTCATTCATTTATTCTTATTGCTGGCAATATTTCAGTATACTAGTTCTGATGAAAGTAGGCAATTCTATTATTACAATTCATTTGGAATTCCTTTCGCCAAACAGCCTATCTGAGAGGCCTCGCTTTCCAGTGTCACGTGATTGCGTCATATTTACAGGATCTACTATTTACAATTTACTAATTACTACGTTTAATGCAATCTTCCACCTTACCCGTGAGGTATAAATTTTGTTTAAAATTATTTATTTAGTGCATTTCCTTGCTCCACATGCGATTTGGTTTTTATTTTCTATTCCCTGAAGGGTCTTAGCAGTGAAAGGTGGTAACGGTCCAGGTTCTTATGGCTTTTTATTTCCCTTATTTCAAATGCAAGTGGCCCGAATTGGTTCACAATCTCACACGGACCTCTCCAGAGTTCTTCCACTTTAGCATTTCTTCTGTCCAGTGCGGAGGATATGGGGTGCCGTCTTACCAGCACCTTTTCTCCTACTTTTGGCGACCATTTTCGGCGGTGGCGTTTCGCCTTTCGCCTTCGTTCTTCCGCCCGCCTTTTAATTCTAAGGAACGCTTTTTGTATCCTCACGTGCTCCTCTTCAGCGTATCCGATTTCTAGTGCCCCTGGGATGTGCCTTATAATGGGTTCGGGTTCGGTTCCCTGTTGTAATGTCGTCGGGGGATATCCGGTGACAGCGTTCGGCGCATCATTAAAAATATGCTCGATGTATGAGCAGTATGTCGGCCAAGAAGTATGTTTACGGACGCACAGGATACGCAGGAATATAGATAAATCCTTCATCACTCTTTCGCATGGGTTTCTCTGGGGATGGTACAAGGTTGAGTTATAAATTTTAATTCCTGCCTCATGCAGTTTATTCACAAAAGCTTTCCCTTTATGTACCGACGCGTTGTCTGCCAACACTGCATCTATTTTCCCATACTTCGGTATGTAATCGTTTACTATTTTGTCCGCGCAGTTTGCTGGACAGTTTTTTAATTGGATATATCTTTACGAATTTCGTGAAGATATCGATCATCACGAACACCTTGTGGTAGAGGCCCATGGCTATCGACAGCCACCAACGCACCAGGTTTTTCGCGTAGTATTGGTTGCAGCGGAGCGTCATATCTCACATTTAGCGGTTTATTTTTCTGGCATACGCCACACGCCGCTATCAGCTTCCTCGCCTTGTGTTGCAGCCTAGGGATGTAGCATCTTTCTTGTATCGCGAGGCTAGTTCTTTCACTTCCGCCATGAATCATCGCATTGTGGTCGGATTTAATGACCAACGTCTCCATGCACGTCGGGACGTATACCGTCCATCTCGGCTTGTTTCTGCCTTGACGCTTATAGATGACGTCATCTTTGATTCCCAATGATCCAACTGTGTCGCGTTCAATCTTCGGTAGTTTCATTCGTATTTTCACTAGCCTGGGGTCTGTTTTCTGCAGGTCACTTATTTTCTTCATCTTAGCTGTTAATTCTTTGTTTACTGAGAGGTCCATGCGCATTATGGTTACTTCCCTCTGCCGGTCCATTGACCGTTTCGGTATGTTTCTACCTGCCGGGATCCGTGACAAAAGGTCGCTAAATATGTTTTCGCTCCCCGGTATGTGTTTCACTTCAACATCGTATGATGTTATTTCGTGTATATAGCGAGAAATCTTTGTGCTCGTCAGTTTACAGTTTTGAATGAAAGATAGGCTCACATGGTCCGAGTATATTATTATGCGTTTATTGTAAATGTAATGTCTGAATTTTTGTAATGCATAATAGATGGCCGCGATTTCCTTCTCCGTGATGCAACTTATTGCTTCAACCTTGGTCAAGCCCCTGGAGCATGTCGCGATGACGTGTCGGTCCCCATTCTCGTCTCGCTGTGTCAGGACGCTAGCGAATGCGACATTAGATGCATCACAGTAAATTTCGAACGCCAAATTCATGTCGGGCGTCTCCAATAATATTGACCGTCCGAAGAGTTCTTTCACCTTTTCGAACGCCTGTTGTTCGACGTCGGTCCATTTCCACGTGAGGTCCTTCTTTAATAATGCCCTAAGCGGAGCAACTTCCTTCGCATAATTGCAGGTGAAACGGGCTTGGTATTGTAACATTCCGAGGATCCGCTTCAACTGTTTGGGATTTCGAGGAGACGGTATGTTTTTTATCGCCTCTATCCTGGCCGGGTCCGCTGATAGTCCTTCACTCGAAACCACGTACCCTAGGAATTTTACTTGGGATGCAAAGAATTCAGTCTTCTCTAGGTTTACGGTCATCCCGCATTCCCTTAACCTCTTTAGCACCATTCCGATGTGCTGTAGGTGTTCATTTACATTTGTATCGTGTATGAGGTAATCGTCGATGTATTGTGCCATAAACGGTTCGTACTTTTCCCTGAATATATTATCCATCGCCCTGAGAAACGCTCCATTGCTGGTTCGTACTCCGAACGGACATCTCCGCAATTGCAAAACTCTACCTTTATGAGTGAAAGCCATATATTTTCGCGACTGTTCGTCCAATTCTATTTGAAGATAGGAGCTCCTTAGATCTAAGCTAGTGAACCATTTCTTGTTCCCGATGCTTGCTAGAATTTTATCTATTGGTTCGGATCTGTAATTGTCGGGCGTAATGTGTTTATTTAGTCGTCTGGCGTCTGTGATACGTACGTCACCATTTTGTTTCTTCACTATGCATAGCGGGTTGAGGTATGGCAAGTTGGAAGGCTCTATGATCCCTTCCTCCAGCATCTTCTTTATTGCCTTATCTACTCCTGCCTGTAAATCCATAGGGATCGTTCTGCTCTTATATCTAAATGGTTCTAAGTCTCTTACTTCACAGTTGTATTTAAACACGTTACATAAACCTGTTCTATCCTCGAACACTTCCATATTATCTAATAGTATTTCAAACAAGGCATCTCTTTTCTCTTCATCCAACGCAGTGACGTTTCTGGCTACCCGGCCTATCCTGGCCAACAAACTGGTTCCCAGGTCAAATACCTCGTATTCCGGCTGTCCACTAATTGCCTGTACATTACCGTCTGCCCATTCATTTAGAGCTCGTATTTCCTGCACTCGCATGCTATACTGTTTAAACACCTATTCCTCGAACGGATTTTTGCGAGAATAACTTTCACTTTCGTGTTTATCATTATCATCAACTATCCATAGCTCTTCATTTCCCCTTTCGTACTCGTTATTCCCATCGGATTTATTCTTCATGGATATTCTTTCTACAAAGAATTCTGCATTTTGTGCATTTTCTCCGTTTCCGAAACTCTCTTTATCATCTCGTCATTTGCGTGAATGGAACTGAAAAGATCTTTTCTTGTGCGGTGATCTGCATCCTTTAACGTTCGAGGTCTATGTTTGCCCGCGTGGCCATTAAGAAATCTGACCCGATAATTAATTCCGTCGACAACCTTGGCACAATTAGCGCAATAATATCCAACTTCACCCCTTTAATTTCGGTCTCTATCAATACTTGTTGAGTTATTCTCGTTTTGCTTCTACCGATGGCCAATACACAGTATACATTAGAGACAGGTAGTGTTTGTAGTTTCAGCCCACGCGATTTCAAATTGTTAAATAATTCCTGACTGCAGACTGTCACATTAGACCCGGTATCCACTATTGCGTGACAATCCATTCCTCCTATCGTAACTGCGATCCTAGGCGCCTCCACAATGTCACACATTCTATTTTTACTTAAATTCCTTTTAGCTTCGGGATGCTCTGCGCTGTCCTTATTGTCATTTGATAGACCCATATCATTCTCCTTTTCATTTCTGTTAATTTCATCATTCGGGGCGCATATCGGAGAATTTATGTCCCCGTTTATTAGTTTAAAGAATCCCGGTCAGCTTCTTGGGTACATTTTACGGGAGCCTTGAACCTTACGTCCTGGAATGGGCCTATACCGTGCCATTGTTCCCTTTCCCTCGAGGTCAACGGACTTTCACTCTCATCTCGTCGGTCTGGTTGGTAGGCGTTGCCTGCGTCTGGACGAACGTCGTTCCGTCGGTTCTGCCATCTTGTTGGTTGCCTGTCATTGTTATGGTTCCACCGATAACGCATGAATTGCATTCTCCCCTCATTGGTGTGGTTCACTTGGGCATGGTGGTTCGGACCGTCGTATCGGCGATTTCCTCCGCCGAACGGATGTCGGGGCCTTTCGTCATGGCGCCGGTCACCTGTATTGTAGGGCTGGTGTCGTCTGTTCGGGTAATTGGGGGCAGTTCGTGCCCCGCTCCCACTGAGATGCTGCCTCTGAGTGTTAGGTGCGCGCTCTGTTCTCTCCCCTTGGAAGGCGGTTAGCAACTCAATCGCGTCATTGAGGTGGCAAAGCAAAGCAAAGCAAAGCAAAAATGTTTATTTGGGCATGTTTACAACATGCCCGGGCTGTTTAGGGAAATCCCTCTTCAGCCTAGTGTGGTATTTGTTTTTGATACGGGTTGGGAGTTCCCTCGGCGTTGGTGCATATTAATGTTTATTGTGTTTTTGTTGACATTGTGTAGTGTAGTGTGTTGTAATTTGTGTTATGTGTATCTGTGTCAGGTTTCACATCCATGGCTCCATTATGTGATTCTGCCCAAAAAGACCTTAAGTTTTTCTGCTGGTTTTTGTTTTTTATTTTGTGCTGCTGCAAGGCTCATTGTTAGTTTTTACGTGTGTGGTGTGTTTTTGAATGTTTTGGGGTTTTTGTGTGTGTTTTTTGTTTTGTGTCTAAATGTTTTGAAAGTGTTGTAAATGGTCTCGTAGTTTCTGTTCTTGTTCTTGGTACTTGTCGTAAACTTTTATTAGTGTAATGAGGGGAGGGTTTTTGTCTGTTGGTGTTTCTTGTATGGTCTTCATCTTTTGTGCTGTGTTTATAAGTTGAGGTGGCGGAGTTTGGCAACAATTAAATGATTTCTAATGTGCTCGGGGAAGTGCGACGCCATGAGGGTTATAAATTCCTCCTCTCTGATTGGTGGGTCTAATAGCTTGGCCTCTTGTGCAAGCTTAAGGAAATAGTCCACCATACTCTCCCCACTATTACTATTATATCGGCCATTGTTTACCCTTATTCTTACGTTGCACTGTTTCTGGGTGCTCCAGTATCTGGCAAGGAAAGCCATTTTAAATTGCTCATAAGGGACTCGGTCGCCCAGTGTGAGCCTAAACCAATTCAGGCATTTCCCCACTAAACCCTTTTTAATGACCATTAACTTGAACTGGTCGGGGACAGACTTCATTTCAAAATATGTTTCTAGGTCTAAAATATATTGTTGGGCGTTGTCATGGGCGTCATCAAACGATGGGATAGCTATCTCGTTTAAAAACTGAAAACGCATGTTTTGCATGAGTTTGCACTTTCATATGGAACATTTATATCGCTCTCACGTGGCACTGTTAGCGGCGTCCCTCTTACATTACTACGGCTGTTATTTGATTCTGCACGTGAGATGGCCGTGCGTACGCTGGAGCGAGCGGGTTCATTCATTACAAAGGTCCGCTGTATTTGCGTCCTCATATCAGCAATGTCACGTGCAGTTTCAGTAATCTTGTCACTATGGGAGCTCTGGGCTTCGGATATTTGTGCCAGCGTTTCCGCCATATTGTTTTTTACTGACTATTTCCCTAACCATTTCATTCCTGATTAATTCTAGATCTTTATCTATCTTGTTCTCCATTGATATGCAATTTCTCCTCAGCCCATCACTCACGTATTTTCTTATATCCAGATTCTCTAATTGAAGAGCTTCCACTTTGTCTGTTAAATGTTCTATTTCCGCCTGCGTACCTTTTAGTTCTGCCCTGATTAAGAGGAAATCTTCCTGCATCTGATTTTGACCTATTCTGATGTCTTCTAGTACCTCCTGTTGCTGCGCTAATTTATTTTGTATCTTTACGTCTAATTCCCTATTGCTATTTTCTATTTCTTCCCTAACTGCCCTATTGCTATTTTCTATTTCCCTCTTAATTTCTTTATTACTATTCGATATTTCCTCTCTATTGGCCTGCAGTTCCCCTTTAAGTCCATTAATACTTTCAGCTAATTGCCTAAGCAGTCCCGCTACATCTCCCTGACTTGGGTTGTTCCTTTCACTTTCATACATAATGGGCCCTTCTGCGGACATCTGATTCTCGCATTCCATACTAATGGGTTTCCCGTAATTCTTCCCGCTTCTCAGTCATAAAAAAGTCATAAACTGTTTAACTCTACCCTATCAGCTGTTTATTTTAAATCCCTCTTATGGAAGCCCTTCGTCTTTAATTCTATATTTACAATATTTTCTTTTTAACCCTGTAAGAAAATATCTAGATGTAATTTTCCTACACACTTTCACTTAAAGTTTTTATTTTGTTTTTGACTTACTGCGGCGCCTTCTACAAGTTCTGGAGGTTCTGGACGTTCTGGAAGCTCTGGAAGTTCAGGACGTTCTCGCTTCTGTTGCGTGGTGTGTTCCTGATGTGGTGTCTTCCTTCACGCTTGTTGGCGTTGGTGTCCGTTGCTGCTGGTTGTCGTTCTTTCGAGCCCCACGTTGAATGGCGTCATTTGCGGCTGGTCGTCCTAAAGGTCTCACACAGATTGCCTCTGCTGAGATCTTATCTCGTGAGTGTTGAAATAATAACCACAGTTATTATTGTGAAACCTTTTTTATTCCAATCCACAGTAAATGCTACTCTTCCTACCATATACCCTTTGTTATCGACTTCGTCACTGACTTTTCCTCGCGGTACTGGCCGGCGCTGATACTAATGTTGCAGGGGTGTTGTAGTAATGTCGGTGTGTGTTGTAGGACTCGCGGGGTGTATTACAGGACTCCTCTGGGTGTATCACAGGACTGGGGTGTATCACAGGACTGGGGTGTTACATGACTGGGGTTTTAAAATGCGTGTTCGCCGGTTTTATAACTTTCCCATTTCCCCTGACTATACCCTTACCTTCTGTCCACGCAGTTTGCAGTGATTGGTGGAAATTCATATTGTACGCGCGGCTCCCGAATTTCCACGTATAGGCATGCCTTGTTGTGGCGGGAGTTCCAGAAGGGGATTCCGCCTCACTGCACAGGGTGTCCCTATTAGCCTAACAAAAGGCACAAAAGGATTTTTCGCCTTTTGTTCAGCATTGTCTGCGTCGTCACACTAATGATGGTTTTACCCTGAGTTGGAGCAAATTCTAGATGATACACTCCTCTACCTGCCACACGGAATGATCGGTTGGTGAATATTTTGTTTGAGAATTTGCTTTAGCAATTGATTTGATGTATCCCGCTACAGGGCATGCCCCATAACCAAGGAGATGCTCCATTTATAGTCCCAAAAACAGTTGTGCGGCTCTCAAAATTACCCCGCTATCAAAATTCTAAATTAAAAACTTAAAACATTTTTTTAAATACTCCATTTTAAAACTTTCTTCCTCCATCAGAATGCAGACCTTACTGTGTCGTGTGAGTCAGTTGACAAGGGGCATAACAGCTTCCTTCTAACCCAGAACAACCTAAAACTATTAAAACACCACCCTTATATACCCTTCCAAGGTGCACAGCAAAATTCATCGGGCTGAACCTCAGCCTGCCAGCAGTTCGTGCCGTGACACCACAATTTCCTAGTTCATTCTTCCCTAGTAGATCATACTGTCAACCTCGTCTCGCAGGCAATGTTGTGTAACGGCTAGGTACTGCGGAAATGACACTCGAGCAGGGAGGGAGGGGGGGGGGGACAATCCCTGTCCAACTCGAACCTCCTCTGGCTGTTCTCAGCCTGCCAACAGAAGATCGGTCAGTTGGTATTTTCATCTTGAAGGCCATGGGTGGCCGAAAGCTCGATCAGAAATCTGACACGGCTGATCACCCATGAAGCCTTGATTAGTTTGAAAGACGTTCCAGGACGTGCAAGGTCTATAAGCACAATTTGATATATTTGCTACATTTGCAGTAAATATTGATTCCTATAGATTTGCAGTTAGAAATTAACTTGCAATGTGACAACTGAAATGTAGGTGTACTGACAAGGTGGATTTGTTTGGTTTTTACCAATCTTTTCCTAGTTAATAATTTCCACGCCTACATAATCATGCAGCTATGTTCGGTACTTCTTATATGTGTGAGCAGCTCTTCTCCATTTTAAAACTGAGAAAACACACATCAAAGTAACCTCTCTAATGAAAATCTTAATGCAGTGCTTAGAATCAAGGCAGCACAAAATACCAACAAAAATAAACATTTAAGTTGTAATTTAATGTTCCCATAAGTTATTCCTTTTTGGTTTCCGATATGGGCCGTGTCTTGTTGGCTGTTTAGAAATTAAAAATTATGCTGACGTTTTGCAGCAAAACTGTTCCGCTTTTTCAATGGGGTACTACAAAAAATCCATCCAATTAGTCACTGCCTACTCTGATTTGCCTTGTCCCGTCCTACTAGTAATCCTAATTGTCAAAATCAATGTGGTAGCCGGTGTTTTCTGCATTTAATGTTCCCGTATTTTATCATTTATCGTGATCGTCAACTTCATGGCTTGGGCCTATTGACTTGTTCTGCTCCCCAGCAGAAATTTAGGCAGATAATTTATATAAATTACTTACTCGTAATTTCTCATCAGTTATACCTTTAACTGTTCTATTTGTCCTATCTTTCTTGGGTTTTTATATTATGAAATGTAATTCTGTTCCTGTTACGTTTAAGATTCATCAGTTAAGTGTAGAAAAACCATTTGTTTTGTTTTGCTGATTAAGTGCTGTACATGTAGGTATAAAATAATTAAATTCATCAAGTAGATAAACAGAGTAAAAGTATTCTGTTGCAAGTGTAACACAGAACTATGTCTGATAAATTGGAATCAATGTCTGTAATGACATACTCACTCTTTGTAATACTATATATGTGGGTCATTCAATAATTAGTGGCAGCATTTGAATAAACAACAAATAAAACATTTTTGGAGCAGTGCTTAGAAGTAATCTCCAACATGAAGTCACCTTCACACATCAGAGCGACGGATGCCATCCACAGCGTCTTGTCCTAATATTCAAACCGACTGCTGCTATAATTGCCTGTCTGGTTCTAAAGCGAACTCCTCTAAGTGGTAATTTCATTTTCGCAAAAAGGTCAAAATCATATGGGAGTATGGAGGATGCTCCAGAATTTCCCGGTTCCATCTGCGAAGTAAATTAATAACACGGCAGACATGTGAGAGCCAGCACCATCATATAACACATCATTTGGACGTTTACGACGTATAGCTGGTCATAAATGGTGTTCCATAAAGTGACTGTAATATGCACCATTAACACAATTTCTTTGAGGAAATGAATGAGTGATAAGAACACCATCAAAATCATAAGCAACAACGAACATGAACTTAAGTGGATTGTATTCTTGAGTATACTTTTCTGGCTGTGGTGAATCAATGTGCTGCCACTCATTTGAATGTCTCTTTAATTTTGGTTTGTAGCATCGAACCCAGGTTTCGTCTAATGTTATGATACGTCGAATAAAACACTCGCCTTCACGTTCTAGCATCCTAAATGTAATCTCGCTTTTCTTTCCTCTGCCACATTGTTTCCTCATCTTTAACTTCTTTTTAAGTATGTGGAGAATCGTACCAGGAGCATCTCCAACTTCCCTTGCTAGTCCAATACAAGTCCCACAACAATGTTCTTCCAGCATTCACATGCACATCATCACTTGCTGGCTCCATGTCTTCCCTTCCTCTACGAGGTGCATTTGCCCATCTAGCCACTGTACGATATGGTCAAGTCTCTCTACCACAAGCTTCCAGTAATTCTGTACGGCATTGTCGAGCATTGCTACCCCTTGCAACCTGAATTTTAATTAAACATCTTTGTTCGTTATTATTTATTTATGCCAACAAACTTACTGTTGGTGTTTTTAAACACAAGCCGTGTGTGGGCAAAGTTTAAGAGGTAGAACTGGAACTTAAAAATTCAGTGCCACAACTGGGATTTGAACCACAGACCTTCCGCTTGCCGGGCGGACGCTCTAACCACTTAGCTATTGTGACAAACTGCCAGAATGTTAGAGCGTCCGCCCGGGAAGCGGAAGGTCTGTGGTTCAGATCCCAGTTGTGGCATTGAATTTTTAAGTTCCAGTTCTACCTCTTAAACTTTGCCCACACACGGCTTGTGTGTTTAAAAACACCAACAGTAAGTTTGTTGGCATAAATAAATAATAATTACCATGTGAAGGTTACTTAATCCTGGGATATAAAGTACTTGCAATAGTAAGTCACCATTGGGGTAATTGTCTCTGATGTGAGACTGCCTTTGTGGTGTACCAGGAGAAATACGAACTAACTTGAGAATTTAATGCCATTCTGGCAGTTTGTCACAATAGCTCAGTGGTTAGAGCGTCCGCCCGGCAAGCGGAAGGTCTGTGGTTCAAATCCCAGTTGTGGCATTGAATTTTTATGTTCCAGTTCTACCTCTTAATCTTTGTTCGTATTTACTAAACATATTTAGAGCACTAAAGATAACAGCCTACAATTAAACTTACTAAAAATGCCTTATTAAATAAAATACCTGGGTGACCAAGCTTTGCTCGGCTTTTTTTTTTTTTTTTTTTTTTTATCGTGTTTGTTTTTGGGGGGGGGGGCAGAAGATATTTATTTAGATAAACTTGAAAAGCAAAGTCTTAACTAAATATAAATTTTCATCCTAATTGTTGGAGCCATTTACGTGACGAGACCTTTAATATCTTGGCTTGTTTATTAAAATCGGCTCATTAATAGAGAAATTATGCCCAAAATAAGGTTTCGACTAATTGTGACTGTTACGTGTAGTCTGATAGCTGTCAACTTTCTTTAGGTTTTCTGAAAGCTCTTGATACCTTTAATATCCTGGCTAGTTTGTTGAAATTGGCCCATTAACAGAGAAATTATGGCCAAATTAAGGCTTTGACTAATTGTGGCTGTTACACATAGACTAAGATAGCTAAGTCAACTTTCTTTAGGTTTTCTGAAAGCTGTTGACAAGACCTTTAATATCCTGGCTTGTTTGTTGAAATTGGTTCATTAACAGTGAAATTATGGCAACATAAGGTTTTGACTAATTGTGACTACGTGTAAAATCACATTTTTTCAGGAATGACACCTATATAGATAAACTTAATAAGCAAAACCCTGTCTGAATACAAAATTTGGTCTAAATTGTTTGAGCCATTACCAAGTTGTGCAGAATATATTTATATACAAGAATTGCTTGTTTAAATATATAAGAATATTGTTTTCAAACTCACAGCTAACAAACATTAGATGCTCCTATTTTTCATTGTCAGTTTACATGATTTACCGCTGATAGTACCAAATACAGGCAGTGTTGCCACTAATTTTTGAATGACCCATGTATGTATATAGAATATTGGTTCACTATTAATAGACCAATTTAATTTGTGCTTCTGTATGGTTGGTTGTGTCATCAATAAAGCACGCCACTGATGTAACCCGAGAGTGGTGCTGAGGCTCTGAACTAGCAGCAAGCCAGAGCAAGGCTCGATTGGACGAACCCTCTGCTTAGAGCAAAGTTGTAGTTATAAATACGACCATCACACAGTCATGAAGGCGGAAGAGCTAGCCAAAGGTGGAATGTGAACAATAACCTTTGACATACATTTTAAACAAAAAGGTTTTTGGGTAAACAAAGTTGCTTCAGGTAGTTAGAAATTAATAAAATTGCATTGCATGGAGGAGGTACAAAGCTCTTCTGCAAGTCTCGCATGGGGACATTCGCTTAGGTCTTCATAATCAATTCCAACTTCCCTGGCTGCCTCATCTCTATCTCATTTTGTAAATTTTCGTACATAGTCATTATTACATTAAATTATCATATTTTATATACACTTTTTGTGTTCAAATATTATTGTGTATTAGGTATATATTTTTTGTGTTCAAACTTGTACCTTTATATTTATGTTATGTGAGTTAAATAAAATGGATTGATTTAATAAAAGCATATTTAAGTATTATTTTTTGCTACAATAAATCCTTCCTGTCTCAATGCAGTATTATGGAATCCATATCAGTGTTCCCTTAACATTTGGTGGAGAAGATCCACAAGTAAGTGTAAGAATGCTCCCTTTATCTTCTCGCCGTCCTTATCATTTAGTATGTAGCTAATAAGGTTGGTTCGTTTCAGATGAGTAGTTTGGAAGGTTTCAGCATTCCATTTAGGCTCAGACTTTTCCAAAAAGTCCATTATTCTGTATCACTGGATTCGGCACACAACAACCGGGCTGCTTCACACCAAATGCCAGGTCAGCGAGAAAAAAGAGGCATTCTAGGTCATGCACTGTAGCAGAGTGGTTAGACCATTCGCTTCTCACCAAAGTGGCCCGGGTTCGATCCCAAGCAACTGCATGTGGGATTCATGGTGGGAAAAGCAGTGCTGGGGCGACTTTCCTCCAGGTTCTCTGGTTTTCCCCCGCCATCTCATTCCACTGGTGCTCCATCTTCATTCCATGCATCATCAGTGTCACCGCCTGCGGTGCCATAGTAGTAAAAGTGGGCGTTAAACACTAAAAAAAAAAATCTGATGTGTTGCACTCACATGACTTTCTCTACTCCTGTACTAACCATTCTTACAAACTCTTATTCCTATATCTTCTTCATGTTAGTTGAGATACATTTGTACAAATTATCCCCACACTGTGGCCATTCAGCACGTTCCAGTCGCTGATGCTGCCACGCAGACTGACTCGCCAACGAGCGCCTCTCCCTCTCCCTCTCCACCGTTCCGTGAACAACCTGCACCGGCAACTAAATCTTCCGCCGTGCAGACACCTGCTCACCAGCCATCCACAAGCAGAAGCCACACCGTTTCACCTGGAAACGCTCACCATTCGCGACCTAAAGACCGGGTGAGTAGTCGTCCATCACCAAAGAAGTCCCGCTCCCGCTCAACAAGCCGACAGGGCTCTTCAGACTCATCTGAGGATGGCGACTTGAACACACCAGCCCCCAAGTCAGTCAAGATAAGACTGAAAAAGAAAAAGATGAAAATCAAACACTTACATTAAGCAGGTTTAACTTGTATTTTACTTTCTGATTTTATTTTTAACCTTCGCATTTTTATCTGTGTACATTTTAAGATCAGTTTTGAGGTTTTAACTGTTTTTATGTTATCTTTTTAGACCAGTTTTACATTTGGCCTGTTTTAGCTTTTATCTTTCTTTTAGACTCCCCGTTTTAATATTTGATTCATTGTTAGGTGGTGGTGAGTTTTCCCCTGCTTTTATCTTCTGACTTGGGGCCCTAATGACCTAGCTGTCGACGGGCCCTTAAACCCTACTCACTCACTCACTCACTCACTGTACAAATTATCTTATTGCTTATTTCCTTGTAGGTGCAAGGGGGGGAATGTTAGAATACAGTAGGCTTTGTGCGATAGTCAAATGTTTGAGATTCTGTTGTCTTTGCACACTTAACATATAAAAAATGAACAATGTTCCATTTCACGAAGATTTTAAGTTTTCCGAAACTCACACACATAACAAGGAATATCTCCGAAATGGTTCACTCTACAAGAAAATTAATTGAGGCATAAATTGTGTATTTTACCAAGATCTACATTTTTTGTATAGTATGATTTGGTCTATCTCTAACGGCTTACCAGTTATGCAAAAGTCGTCCAGAGTAAATACGACTACAGTGACTATAGCCAGAAAATTCAAGATATACATTTCATTTGTCATCAAAATATCTCAGACATATGACATTTGAATCAAAATCGTTAGCCATTTTTAAGAAAATCAAAATATTTGAAAAATGTTCCATGTAAAGGGTAGTTTAGCGTAGAGCTATTTTCTTCAAACTCTTCCTGTCACATCCTTGAACGACATTAAACTTAAATACGAACTTTGGTTTTTAACCTAATTTTCGTTTTTGAGTTATGCTGTCCACAGACTGACACACAGACACACACAGACCTTTTTCTAAAAATGCCTATTTATGGATTCAGGGGGCCTCAAAACATATATTTCCGGGAAATCTCGACATCGAATTTTTGGGTGGAATACAATACTTCCCCTACTTACCAGTAGAGAAAGTAAAAATGGAGTCGAATAATATGCCTTGTTCTGTATCATGCCCAGAGGTACTTTAAGAACCATCAAAGCCACAACTTCATAGCCACGCTAACTTCTAATTAAGAAATTCCGTCACAAATGGAGGCAGTAGAAACAAAAGGGACTTTTTCTAACACCTTTTCTCGACTTCTAGCCTACTTCTACGAGTAAAACCTTTAAAAGATTTGACTTTTGCTCAAAGTCTACTGTATTCTAATATTCCCCTTGTACCCACAAGGAAATAAGCAATAAGATAATTTCTGCAACTGTTTATCTTAACTAACACAAAGAAGATATAGGAATATGAATTTGTAAGAATGGTTAGTACAAGAGTAGAGAAAGTCATGTGAGTGCAACACATCAGATTTTTTGTTTACTTTTGCACAAAAATGCAGTTGTCTTCTTGCAGCCTTGACTCAGTCCTTTCACTGTTTCTCTGTCTCTCAAACAGTAACTCTGATGATACAATCATTCAGTACTTGTTGAAACTTCCTTAGACACGACATAGCTTTCACAGCTGTGTTGCACTCACTGACTGCCTTTTCCACATGCTCCGCAAGGTTTCTTACCAGTAATCATGTAGCCAGATCTTTCCTGAATGCCTACCAACAAGTTAGCTGCCAGACACTCCCCAAATGCTCTGGAAATCACCTTGTGTTGTTAGTGACGTGTTCTCAGGAAGCTGCACCACAGACTGGCATCATGCAGCACGTATAGCAATGTGAAGGGTGCCACTGTTGGTGTCTAATAAGAACCTGTATTGACCAGCAGGTAAGTCGGCAGGCGAGATAGGATGCACTGATGACGTCAGCCATGTCCACCATGAGGTTCAGTGCATTGTTGACTCTCGTACAGAGAAAGTGTGTTTGGCTATTCAACATTAAAGTGCGTTTTAATAGTGTGTGTGTGTGTGCTGCAATTAATATATAAATACATAGTACTTAGTGTATGTGATGGAAGGAAACAAAAAGAAGTGGCTGGTTTTACACAAACAAGTGAGAGACATTTGTTTATTGTTATCAGCTGTAGAAATTACAATGTAAAAATCATTAGTCATTTTCAAGAAATTCAAAATCTTTGTCACATCCTTGAAAGACATTGAACTTAAATACAAAATGCTGTCGGTTGGCCCCATAGCACAGTTGTTAGAGCACCTATCTGCCGTGCAAGGGGTCCCAGGTTCAATTCCCGGCAGGATGGTAGGAATTTTTCTTCCTAAGTCTGTAATATAAATGCAGCATCGTGGCTGAGTGGTTAGACCACTCGCCTACCACCTAGGCAGGAGCCGCATGTGGTATTCCTGGTGGACGAAGCGGCATCTGAGTGGGTTTTCTCCGGTTTCCCCCACCATTAATTCCACCAATTGCTCCATTATCACCCTTCCAATCATCTATTTTGCCTGCATTTCATATCATCCTCTTCCTCACTATCATACCTGGTACTTGGCTGACCTCCTGCTTCCAGGACTTCTGTCTGCTCCCCGACAGGCATCTAATTTTAGTCTGGCTTGCAAGTCGTAGGGGGTGTAAGTCCTACATAAGGGGAGGGTACTCAGGGAAAGAAAGAAGAGTTAGGCTGTCCACAAACTGACAGACACACGTGGAACTTTTTCTAAAAGATTTTTGTTTGGTGGGGACAGTGGTTCAGGGGTCTTCAAAACTTATTTCTGGTGAAATCTCGACATTGAACTTTTGGGTGGAATACAATACTTCCTCTACTACACACAGTAGAGAAAGTAAAAATGGAATCTGGCATGGAGAACATGGAGATAAAAATCTGATGTGTTGCACTCACATGACTTTCTCTACTCTTGTACTAACCATTGTTACAAACTCTTATTCCTATATCTGTGTTAGTTGAGATAAACATTTGTACAAATTATCTTATTGTTTTATCTTATAGGTACAAGGAGAATATGGAAATACAGTAGACTTTGAGCAATAGTCAAATGTTTTGAAGCTTTCAAATTCCATTCTCTTTCCACAGTTAACATATAAAAAATGAATAATGATGTTCCATTTGACAGAAGTATAAGTTCTCCAAAACTCGTGGAAATAACAAGGAATATGTCTGAAACTGTTCACTGTACAAAAAAACTTATTTGAATATAAATTGTGTGTTTTTGCAAAATGTACATTTTTTGTACAAGAAATAGAAACAAATGCCAAAGATAAAAAATGGATTACACTACTTTCCAATCCAGATATAATCCCCCAGAGACCAAGGAAAACAACTGTTGCAGCCTTCCGACTATTGACAGATCACGACTGCTTAGCAAGTCATCTCTACAGAATAGGTATCTCAGCCTCACCAATATGTGTCCTGTGTAACGATCCAGCAGAAATGAACGAAGACCTGTGAAGCATTAAGATCAGAAGAAACTACAGTTCAAAAGTATTGGAAAGCACTCTCTGGGGAATTATATCTGGGTTGGAAAGTAGTGTAATCCATTTTTTATCTGGCATTTGTTTCTATTTCTTGTAGGTATGAATAAGAATTTTTTAATGATCAAGCGTTTTATTGAGGAATATGAGAAATTGAATTTAGACTTTGTTTTATTGTTGTGCCTTTCTTTGCAAGTGAGTCTGCAGCTTCGTTCCCCATGACTCCACAGTGTGCTGGAATCCATTGGAGCTGAACAGTCTTATTAACTTTTTGGAGTTGTGTTAACATTTTGTAGCATTCTCTAATTTTTGTTGACTTCTTTGTAGTATTTGAACATATTCCCTGAATTGCAACTTTAGAATCTGAAAGAATTACTGCCTTGTTAAATTTATTTAAGGGAAGATTTAATAATTGTCGGAGAGCAATGTGTATAGCCTCTATTTCTCCATCATAATTTGTTGTGTCTCTGCCAACAGAATGATAAAAGGAAAAATGTGAACACGTAACTCCAGTTCCAATAAGGTTTTCCGTGGAGGATCCATCAGTATATATGTGCAGCCATTCTTCTGTGGGATATCTAGTACTGATTGTATCCAGTACTAAAAGTTTTTGTATTTCTTTTGGTGTGTCTGATTTACTTATTTCCTCTATTAATTCCAAACTGAAGGTAGGTCTGATTCCAATGGATTTTCTCTTATAAGTAGATTTTCTCTGGTGTTAGGAATGTTCAATTTGGATTTAATGTGTTACCTTTTCTAGGAAACTACTACCAGTTTTAAGGATTGAAGGGGGAAGTTCTCTTCTGTCCATTTAGAGTTTGGCAGTCATAACATTTTCTCGTGTTGGAGCAATGCTTGTTCTTCTATTTTTGTTGTTATTGATGGGGTCCGTGTTAAGGCAAGCATGGCATCAATAGGTGTGGATTTAACTGCTCCAGTGATTAGGCGAAGAGCCTGATTTTATATTTGTTCAAGTTTATTGATGTTAGCATTTGCTGCTGTTATTAAAGCTTCAGAACAGTACAAGAGGTTTGGTTTAACATACATTTTGTGTGTTGTGTTAAGGACTCTCCTTGAGCAGCCCCATTTAGCACCAGCTAACCTTTTCAGGATTTGCAATTTCTTTTCAACCTTTTCTGAGATGTTTGTTATATTTTTTTCCAACTTAGGCATCACTTTCAACAGAAAACTAAGTATTTGGCATCATCAACTACTTTGAGTGGTTTACCCTTATAATTTATGTAAATATTCACTGGTTTGTATTTTAGTGTAAACAATTCATAATTTATTATTTATTTATGCCAACAAACTTACTGTTGGTGTTTTTAAAGACACAAGCCGTGTGTGGGCAAAGGTTATTTAATCCTGGGATATAAAGTACTTACAATAGTAAGTCACCATTGGGGTAATTTGTCTCTGATGTGAGACTGCCTTTGTGGTTTACCAGGAGAAATACGAACTGGCTTGAGAATTTAATGCCATTCTGGCAGTTTGTCACAGTAGCTCAGTGGTTAGAGCATCCGCCTGGTAAACGGAAGGTCTGTGGTTCAAATCCCAGTTGTAGCATTGAATTTTTAAGTTCCAGTTCTACCTCTCAAATTCATAATTTGTTTTTTCCACATTGATAGTCATGAGGTTTTTGGAGCTCCATTTGTGTACTTTGTTATGGGCTGTTTCTATTCTGTTTTTAATTAATTCAGGTTTTTTTGGATAGCCTGGAGTCCAAATGACTACATCGTCAGCAAATAAAGCAATTTTGGTTTCTGAAGTTTATTATTGATGGAATGTCATTTATATATATGTTAAAGAGTGTTGTGCTGAGAACAGCACCTTGTGGAAGTCCTCGGTGTGTTTGTTTATATTTGGAAATGTATGTATTATATTTTGTGTCACAAAATCTTTGTGTATATGTGGATAGCACCACAAGGTACCCAAGCTGAGCAGAACATTACTTCCACTTACTGGTGTCTAGGGGATATGTGGATAGTGACCACAAGCTATCCAAGCTGAGCAGAACATTACTTCCACTTACTGGTGTTTTGCTCCTCACTGTAACTTTTCTATCTGACCTTACCTTGGTCATCTCTTGTTCTCTTCTGACCCCGATGCTATTAGGGTTCCTGAGGGCTAGGGAGTCTTTATTTTTCCAACCTCTCCATTTCTCTAATTTCTCTATAAAACCTTAACCCATAACATGCTGACCTGTCATGGCATGTAATATGTCCTCTGATTGGTAATCAAAGGATATGGTCGGTGAATTTATTTTGATAATTCTTCCGATCAGGTCGGTGAGACCCGTAAACCAATGACAGGTGTGGTCCTCCAGACATTCTGGGGGTTGTGAGAGAGCGATGTGACCGCCAAAACATAAAAATATGGTGCTCTCTAAAAAGCGGTTACTATTACTGCTATTGCTCTCTTTATATTGGAGAGCAAGAGGATTAATGACTTCATTGTCAGAAATCCAGCATTAGCTAACAACATACTTTTCTGACATCTCAAACGCATCACCCTATATATCATGTGCAAATGCTAATTGGGATATCTTCATAGGCTTCATGAGCCAATTGCTCACTATGAGAGGGTTGGATTCTTTGAGCACTTTTTTACGTTCCTTACTACATATAGTAAAGTAGAGGAAGTATTGTATTCCACTCAAAAGTTCAATGTCGAGATTTCACTGGAAATATATATTTTGAGGTCCCCTGAATCAAAAGAAAGCATTTTTAAGAAAAGACCTGTCTGTCAGTCTGTGGGCAGCATAACTCAAAAAGTAAAATTTGGTTAAAAACCAAAGTTGGATTTAAGTTCAATGTCTTTCAAGGATGCCACACGATTTTGAAGAAAATAGCCCCACCCTAAACTATCCTTTACATGGAAAATTTTTTGAAAAGTCTAACAATTTTGATTAAAATGACATATTTTTATAACAAATTGAATGTGTATTTTGAATTAAGTAAAAATTGAAGCTATTAACAGTGAAGCAACAAGATTCTAAAATAAGAACAAATTAGAAACTAAAAACTTCACTTATCTTAGTAATGTTGATATTCTTTTTCTCTTTTGCTAACCCTGGGGTTTCAAGCTGTGTCCAGCTCATTCTCAAAGCCCATGTACTCCTGTTTACTCTGGATGACTTTTAAATAACTTGTAAACCATAAGTAGTAGACAAAATCTTACTGTACAAAAAATGTAGATCTCACTAAAACACAATTTACGTCTCAATAAACGTTTTTGTAGGGTGAACCATTTCAGAGATATTCCTCAGAAAACTTAAACTGTCGTCAAATGCAACATCGTTCATTTGTACTTTCTCTACTGGTAAGGAAAGTATTGTATTCTACGCAAAAATTCGATGTAGAGATTTCACCAGAAATACATGTTTTGAGGCCCCCTGAATCCAAAAAAGCATTTTTAGAAAAAGGTCCATGTGTGTGTCTGTGGACAGCATAACTCAAAAATGAAAAGTCGGTTAAAAACCAAAGTTGGTACTTAAGTTTGATATCTTTCAAGGATGCAACAAAAGATTTTGAAGAAAATAATCCCACCCTAAATTACCCTTTACATGGAAAATTTTGATTTTCTTGAAAATGGCTCTAACGATTTTGATTAAAATGTCATATGTTTGAGATATTTTTATGACAAATGAAATGTATGTATTGAATTATCCGGCTATAGCCCCTGTAGTCGTATTTACTCTGGACGACTTTTGCATAACTGGTAAACTGTTAGACCAAATCATACTATACAAAAAATGTAGATCTTGCTAAAACACACAATTTATGTCTAAATAAATTTTCTTGTAAGGTGAACCATTTCGGAGATATTCCTTGTTATGTGTGTGAGTTTCAGAAAACTTTTTCGTGAAATGGATCGTTGTTCATTTTTTTATATGTTAAGTGTGCAAAGACAACAGAATTTCAAAGCTTTAAAACATTTGACTATCGCACAAACCCTACTGTATTCCCATATTCCCCTTGTACCTACAAGGAAGTAAGCAATAAGATAATTTATACAAATGTTTATCTCAACTAACACGAAGAAGATAAAGGAATAAGAGTTTGTAAGAATGGTTAGTACAAGAGTAGAGAAAGTCATGTGAATGCAACACATCAGATTTTAAGGATATCGTACAGCAAAAAAAGTCTCTCTCCCTTATTATTCTTTTGCTTTGCCTATTGTTTAACCTTTCCCTAGCATAATTTCTTATTTTTTTGCCTTGCATATTGTTGACTATTATGCTTGCCTTTACCTTACCTATTCTTTATTTTTTGTCTTGCCAATTGTTTTTTTTTTTTTTTCCCCAATTGCTTCACTTTCACCTAGCCCATTCTTTATTTCTGGACTAGCATTTTCTTTATATTTTCCTTGCCTATTGTTTATTTCTTGCCTATCCTATTCTTTATCTTTTGCCTTGCCTACTGTTTATTCTCTTGCTTGCCTATTATTTAACCTTTCCTTTGCCTGTTCCTTATTCTTTGTCTTGCCTATTGTTTATATTTCCCTAGGCTATTCTTCATTTTTCTTTGCCTATTGTTTGTTATTTTGTCTTGCCTGTTGTTATTTATTTACTGAGTATTGTTTGATCTTTCCCTTGCCTATTCCTTATTTTTTCCCTAGCCTATTTATATTTTATCCTTGCTTGTTATTTTTTGCCTTGCCTGTGGTTTATTCTTTTTCTTTGCCTATTGTTTAATTTTTCTCAAGCCTATTGCTTATTTCTTTCCTTCCATATTATTTATCTTTTTGCCTTGCCTATTATTTAATTTTTGTCTGGCTTATTCCTTAGTTTATGCCTTTCATATTATTTATTTTTATGCTCTGGCTATTGTTTAACTGTTGCCTTGCCTACTCTTTAGTTTTTGCCTAACCTCTTTTTTTCATTGCCTACTGTGCAAATTTTGTCCTTCCTTTTCATAATTTTTTCTGTTGTTTATTGGTGGCACCTTGGCCAAGCACTTAGAGCGCTCGCCTACAACCCAGGTGACCCAGGTTTGATGCCAGGGACCCACATATGGTATTCGTGGTGGACAAAATGGCATCTGGGCGGGTTTTCTCTGGGTTCTCCGGTTTCCCTCGCCATTCATTCCACCAGTTGCTTCATTATCGCCTTTCCAATCATCCATTTCACCTGTATTTCATATCATCCTCTTCCTCGTTACTATACCTGGTGCTTGGCTGACCCTCTGCTTCCAGGTCTTCACTCTGTCTGGTCCAGAGGTTCCTCTGCTTCCTGACAGGCATCTGACCCTAGGCACTGGCTTGTAAATTCTACATAAGGGGAGGGGATTCTGAAGCCTCAAAAAGGGAATTTTTCCTTGTCCATTGTTAGTTATTTCCCTATTTGAAGATATTGTTTATTTTTTTGCTTTGCCTACCCTATTGCTTATTTTTTGGTTTGTCTGTTATTTAACTTTTGTTACCATAATATTTATTTTTCCTTTTTACCTAACCTTAGGCTATTTCCATAATGTATAGGCTATCTTACATGATGTATAGGCTACATGATGTATATGCTATCTCCACGATGCATAGGCTATCTCCATGATGCATAGGCTATCTCCATGATGCATAGGCTATCTACATGATGCATATGCTACCTACATGATGTATATGCTATCTCCATGATGTATAGGCTATCTACATGATGTATAGGCTATCTCCATGATGTATAGGCTACCTACATGATGTATATGCTATCTCCATGATGTATAGGCTACCTACATGATGTATATGCTATCTCCATGATGCATAGGCTATCTCCATGATGCATAGGCTATCTACATGATGTATATGCTATCTCCATGATGTATAGGCTATCTCCATGATGCATAGGCTATCTCCATGATGCATAGGCTATCTCCAGGATGCATAGGCTATCTACATGATGCATATGCTATCTCCATGATGCATAGGCTATCTACATGATGTATATGCTATCTCCATGATGTATAGGCTATCTCCATGATGCATAGGCTACCTACATGACGTATATGCTATCTCCATGATGCATAGGCTATCTACATGATGTATAGGCTACATGATGTATAGGCTACATGATGTATAGGCTACATGATGTATAGGCTATCTACATGAATTATAGGCTACATGATGTATACGCTATCTCCATAATGTATAGCCTATATACATGATGTATAGGCTATCTACATAATGTATAGGCTACATGATGTATAGGCTATCTACATGATGTATATGCTATCTCCATGATGCATAGGCTATCTACATGATGTATAGGCTACATGATATATAGGCTATCTACATGAATTATAGGCTACATGATGTATATGCTATCTCCATAATGTATAGCCTATCTACATGATCTATAGGCTATCTACATAATGTATAGGCTACATGATGTATAGGCTATCTACATGAATTATAGGCTACATGATGTATATGCTATCTCCATAATGTATAGCCTATCTACATGATGTATAGGCTATCTACATAATGTATAGGCTACATGATGTATATGCTATCTCACTGATGCATAGGCTATCTACATAATGTATAGGCTACATGATGTATATGCTATCTCCATAATGTATAGCCTATCTACATGATGTATAGGCTATCTACATAATGTATAGGCTACATAATGTATATGCTATCTCCATAATGTATAGCCTATCTACATGATGTATAGGCTACTGATGTATTGGCTACACGATGTATAGGCTACTGATGTATAGGCTACACTTGTATAGGCTACTGATGTATAGGCTACACGATGTATAGGCTACACTTGTATAGGCTACTGATGTATAGGCTACACGATGTATAGGCTACACTTGTATAGGCTACTGATGTATAGGCTACACGATGTATAGGCTACACTTGTATAGGCTACACTTGTATAGGCTACTGATGTATAGGCTACACGATGTATAGGCTACACTTGTATAGGCTACTGATGTATAGGCTACACGATGTATAGGCTACACTTGTATAGGCTACACGATGTATAGGCTACACTTGTATAGGCTACTGATGTATAGGCTACACGATGTATAGGCTACACTTGTATAGGCTACACTTGTATAGGCTACTGATGTATAGGCTACACGATGTATAGGCTACACTTGTATAGGCTACTGATGTATAGGCTACTGATGTATAGGCTACACGATGTATAGGCTACACGATGTATAGGCTACACGATGTATAGGCTACTGATGTATAGGCTACTGATGTATAGGCTACACTTGTATAGGCTACTGATGTATAGGCTACACGATGTATAGGCTACACTTGTATAGGCTACTGATGTATAGGCTACTGATGTATAGGCTACACGATGTATAGGCTACACGATGTATAGGCTACTGATGTATAGGCTACTGATGTATAGGCTACATGTTGTATAGGCTACATGTTGTATAGGCTGCTGATGTATAGGCTACATGTTGTATAGGCTACATGTTGTATAGGCTACTGATGTATAGGCTACTGATGTATAGGCTACTGATGTATAGGCTACATGAAGTATAGGCTACACGAAGTATAGGCTACTGAAGTATAGGCTACATGAAGTATAGGCTACACGAAGTATAGGCTACTGAAGTATAGGCTACACGAAGTATAGGCTACTGAAGTATAGGCTACACGAAGTGTAGGCTACTGAAGTATAGGCTACTGAAGTATAGGCTACTGAAGTATAGGCTACATGATGTATAGGCTACTGAATAATAGGCTACTGATGTATAGGCTACATGATCTATAGGCTACTGAATAATAGGCTACTGATGTATAGGCTACTGATGTATAGGCTACATGAAGTATAGGCTACACGAAGTATAGGCTACTGAAGTATAGGCTACATGAAGTATAGGCTACACGAAGTATAGGCTACACGAAGTATAGGCTACACGAAGTATAGGCTACTGAAGTATAGGCTACACGAAGTATAGGCTACACGAAGTATAGGCTACACGAAGTATAGGCTACATGAAGTATAGGCTACACGAAGTATAGGCTACACGAAGTATAGGCTACTGAAGTATAGGCTACTGATGTATAGGCTACATGAAGTATAGGCTACACGAAGTATAGGCTACTGAAGCATAGGCTACACGAAGTATAGGCTACACGAAGTATAGGCTACACGAAGTATAGGCTACATGAAGTATAGGCTACACGAAGTATAGGCTACACGAAGTATAGGCTACACGAAGTATAGGCTACTGAAGTATAGGCTACTGATGTATAGGCTACATGAAGTATAGGCTACACGAAGTATAGGCTACTGAAGTATAGGCTACTGATGTATAGGCTACACTTGTATAGGCTACTGATGTACAGGCTACATGATGTATAGGCTACACTTGTATAGGCTACTGATGTATAGGCTACATGATGTATAGGCTACCTGATGTATAGGCTACTGATGTATAGGCTACTGATGTATAGGCTACACTTGTATAGGCTACTGATGTATAGGCTACTGATGTATAGGCTACACTTGTATAGGCTACTGATGTATAGGCTACACTTGTATAGGCTACTGATGTATAGGCTACATAATGTATAGGCTACACTTGTATAGGCTACTGATGTATAGGCTACTGATGTATAGGCTACTGATGTATAGGCTACACTTGTATAGGCTACTGATGTATAGGCTACATAATGTATAGGCTACACTTGTATAGGCTACTGATGTACAGGCTACTGATGTATAGGCTACACTTGTATAGGCTACTGATGTATAGGCTACATGATGTATAGGCTACATGATGTATAGGCTACATGATGTATAGGCTACTGATGTATAGGCTACATGATGTATAGGCTACACTTGTATAGGCTACTGATGTATAGGCTACTGATGTATAGGCTACTGATGTATAGGCTACATGAAGTATAGGCTACACGAAGTATAGGCTACTGAAGTATAGGCTACATGATGTATAGGCTACTGAAGTATAGGCTACATGATGCATAGGCTACTGAAGTATAGGCTACACGAAGTATAGGCTACTGAAGTATAGGTTACATGATGTATAGGCTACTGAAGTATAGGCTACTGAAGTATAGGCTACACCAAGTATAGGCTACTGAAGTATAGGCTACATGATGTATAGGCTACATGATGTATAGGCTACTGAAGTATAAGCTACACGATGTATAGGCTACTGAAGTATAGGCTACTGATGTATAGGCTACATGATGTATAGGCTACATGATGTATAGGCTACTGAAGTATAGGCTACTGAAGTATGGGCTACTGATGTATAGGCTACTTGATGTATAGGCTACATGATGTATAGGCTACATGTTGTATAGGCTACACGAAGTATAGGCTACATGATGTATAGGCTACTGATGTATAGGCTACATGATGTATAGGCTACTGAAGTATAGGCTACTGAAGTATAGGCTACTGATGTATAGGCTACATGTTGTATAGGCTACACGAAGTATAGGCTACACGAAGTATAGGCTACTGATGTATAGGCTACTGATGTATAGGCTACTGATGTATAGGCTACATGTTGTATAGGCTACTGATGTATAGGCTACTGATGTATAGGCTACACGAAGTATAGGCTACACGATGTATAGGCTACTGATGTATAGGCTACTGAAGTATAGGCTACTGAAGTATAGGCTACACGAAGTATAGGCTACTGATGTATAGGCTACTGAAGTATAGGCTACTGAAGTATAGGCTATACGAAGTATAGGCTCCTGAAGTATAGGCTACTGATGTATAGGCTACATGATGTATAGGCTACTGAAGTATAGGCTACATGATGTATAGGCTACTGATGTATAGGCTACATGATGTATAGGCTACATGTTGTATAGGCTACACGAAGTATAGGCTACACGATGTATAGGCTACATGATGTATAGGCTACTGATGTATAGGCTACATGATGTATAGGCTACTGAAGTATAGGCTACTGAAGTATAGGCTCCTGATGTATAGGCTACATGATGTATAGGCTACTGAAGTATAGGCTACATGATGTATAGGCTACTGATATATAGGCTACATGATGTATAGGCTACATGTTGTATAGGCTACTGATGTATAGGCTACTGAAGTATAGGCTACTGATGTATAGGCTACATGATGTATAGGCTACACTTGTATGGGCTACACTTGTATAGGCTACTGATGTATAGGCTACACTTGTATAGGCTACTGATGTATAGGCTACTGATGTATAGGCTACATGATGTATAGGCTACACTTGTATAGGCTACTGATGTATAGGCTACATGATGTATAGGCTACTGATGTATAGGCTACTGATGTATAGGCTACCTGATGTATAGGCTACTGATGTATAGGCTACTGATGTATAGGCTACTGATGTATAGGCTACACTTGTATAGGCTACACTTGTATAGGCTACTGATGTATAGGCTACATGATGTATAGGCTACTGAAGTATAGGCTACATGATGTATAGGCTACTGATGTATAGGCTACATGTTGTATAGGCTACACGAAGTATAGGCTACACGATGTATAGGCTACATGATGTATAGGCTACATATGTATAGGCTACATGATGTATAGGCTACTGAAGTATAGGCTACTGAAGTATAGGCTCCTGATGTATAGGCTACATGATGTATAGGCTACTGAAGTATAGGCTACATGATGTATAGGCTACTGATATATAGGCTACATGATGTATAGGCTACATGTTGTATAGGCTACTGATGTATAGGCTACATGATGTATAGGCTACTGAAGTATAGGCTACTGATGTATAGGCTACATGATGTATAGGCTACACGAAGTATAGGCTACACGAAGTGTAGGCTACTGAAGTATAGGCTACTGAAGTATAGGCTACTGAAGTATAGGCTACTGAAGTATAGGCTACTGAAGTATAGGCTACTGAAGTATAGGCTACATGTTGTATAGGCTACTGATGTATAGGCTACTGAAGTATAGGCTACATGTTGTATAGGCTACATGTTGTATAGGCTACATGTTGTATAGGCTACTGATGTATAGGCTACAGATGTATAGGCTACTGATGTATAGGCTACACTTGTATAGGCTACTGATGTATAGGCTACATGATGTATAGGCTACATGATGTATCAGCTACACTTGTCTAGGCTACTGAAGTATAGGCTACACTTGTATAGGCTACTGATGTATAGGCTACACTCTTATAGGCTACTGATGTATAGGCTACTGATGTATAGGCTACTGATGTATAGGCTACACTTGTATAGGCTACTGATGTACAGGTTACATGATGTATAGGCTACACTTGTATAGGCTACTGATGTATAGGCTACATGATGTATAGGCTACCTGATGTATAGGCTACCTGATGTATAGGCTACTGATGTATAGGCTACACTTGTATAGGCTACTGATGTATAGGCTACTGATGTATAGGCTACTGATGTATAGGCTACACTTGTATAGGCAACTGATGTATAGGCTACTGATGTATAGGCTACATAATGTATAGGCTACTGATGTATAGGCTACTGATGTATAGGCTACACTTGTATAGGCTACTAATGTATAGGCTACATAATGTATAGGCTACACTTGTATAGGCTACTGATGTACAGGCTACTGATGTATAGGCTACACTTGTATAGGCTACTGATGTATAGGCTACATAATGTATAGGCTACACTTGTATAGGCTACATGATGTATAGGCTACTGATGTATAGGTTACACTTGTATAGGCTACATGATGTATAGGCTACATGATGTATAGGCTACTGATGTATAGGCTACACTTGTATAGGCTACTGATGTATAGGCTACATGATGTATGGGCTACTGATGTATAGGCTACACTTGTATAGGCTACTGATGTATAGGCTAAATGATGTATAGGCTACACTTGTGTAGGCTACTGATGTATAGGCTACTGATGTATAGGCTACACTTGTATTGGCTACTGATGTATAGGCTACTGATGTATAGGCTACTCATGTATAGGCTACTCATGTATAGGCTACATGTTGTATAGGCTACATGTTGTATAGGCTACATGTTGTATAGGCTACTGATGTATAGGCTACTGATGTATAGGCTACTGATGTATAGGCTACATGTTGTATAGCCTACATGTTGTATAGGCTGCTGATGTATAGGCTACTGATGTATAGGCTACATGTTGTATACGCTACATGTTGTATAGGCTACATGTTGTATAGGCTACTGATGTATAGGCTACTGATGTATAGGCTACTGATGTATAGGCTACATGTTGTATAGGCTACTCATGTATAGGCTACTGATGTATAGGCTACATGTTGTATAGGCTACATGTTGTATAGGCTACATGTTGTATAGGCTACTGATGTATAGGCTACTGATGTATAGGCTACTGATGGATAGGCTACTGATGTATAGGCTACAGATGTATAGGCTACAGATGTATAGGCTACAGATGTATAGGCTACAGATGTATAGGCTACTGATGTATAGGCTACTGATGTATAGGCTACATGATGTATAGGCTACATGTTGTATAGGCTACATGTTGTATAGGCTACATGTTGTATAGGCTACAGATGTATAGGCTACAGATGTATAGGCTACTGATGTATAGGCTACATGTTGTATAGGCTACATGTTGTATAGGCTACTGATGTATAGGCTACTGATGTATAGGCTATATGTTGTATAGGCTACCGATGTATAGGCTACAGATGTATAGGCTACAGATGTATAGGCTACTGATGTATAGGCTACATGTTGTATAGGCTACATGTTGTATAGGCTACATGTTGTATAGGCTACTGATGTATAGGCTACAGATGTATAGGCTACTGATGTATAGGCTACATGTTGTATAGGCTACTGATGTATAGGCTACTGATGTATAGGCTACTGATGTATAGGCTACATGTTGTATAGGCTACATGTTGTATAGGCTGCTGATGTATAGGCTACTGATGTATAGGCTACATGTTGTATAGGCTACATGTTGTATAGGCTACTGATGTATAGGCTACTGATGAATAGGCTACTGATGTATAGGCTACATGAAGTATAGGCTACACGAAGTATAGGCTACATGAAGTATAGGCTACTGAAGTATAGGCTACTGAAGTATAGGCTACACGAAGTATAGGCTACTGAAGTATAGGCTACTGAAGTATAGGCTACACGAAGTATAGGCTACACGAAGTATAGGCTACTGAAGTATAGGCTACACGAAGTATAGGCTACACGAAGTATAGGCTACACGAAGTATAGGCTACACGAAGTATAGGCTACACGAAGTATAGGCTACACGAAGTGTAGGCTACACGAAGTGTAGGCTACTGAAGTATAGGCTACTGAAGTATAGGCTACTGAAGTATAGGCTACACTTGTATAGGCTACAGATGTATAGGCTACTGATGTATAGGCTACATGTTGTATAGGCTACTGATGTATAGGCTACTGATGTATAGGCTACATGTTGTATAGGCTACTGATGTATAGGCTACAGATGTATAGGTTACTGATGTATAGGCTACATGTTGTATAGGCTACATGTTGTATAGGCTACTGATGTATAGGCTACTGATGTATAGGCTACATGTTGTATAGGCTACATGTTGTATAGGCTACTGATGTATAGGCTACTGATGTATAGGCTACATGTTGTATAGGCTACATGTTGTATAGGCTGCTGATGTATAGGCTACTGATGTATAGGCTACATGTTGTATAGGCTACATGTTGTATAGGCTACTGATGTATAGGCTACTGATGTATAGGCTACTGATGTATAGGCTACTGATGTATAGGCTACATGAAGTATAGGCTACACGAAGTATAGGCTACTGAAGTATAGGCTACTGAAGTATAGGCTACATGAAGTATAGGCTACTGAAGTATAGGCTACACGAAGTATAGGCTACTGAAGTATAGGCTACACGAAGTATAGGCTACTGAAGTATAGGCTACTGAAGTATAGGCTACACGAAGTATAGGCTACACGAAGTATAGGCTACTGAAGTATAGGCTACACGAAGTATAGGCTACACGAAGTATAGGCTACTGAAGTATAGGCTACATGAAGTATAGGCTACACGAAGTATAGGCTACACGAAGTGTAGGCTACTGAAGTATAGGCTACTGAAGTATAGGCTACTGAAGTATAGGCTACTGAAGTATAGGCTACTGAAGTATAGGCTACTGATGTATAGGCTACTGATGTATAGGCTACACGAAGTATAGGCTACTGAAGTATAGGCTACTGAAGTATAGGCTACTGAAGTAAAGGCTACTGAAGTATAGGCTACACGAAGTATAGGCTACTGAAGTATAGGCTACTGATGTATAGGCTACATGTTGTATAGGCTACACGAAGTATAGGCTACTGAAGTATAGGCTACACGAAGTAAAGGCTACTGAAGTATAGGCTACTGAAGTATAGGCTACACGAAGTATAGGCTACTGAAGTATAGGCTACTGAAGTATAGGCTACTGAAGTATAGGCTACACGAAGTATAGGCTACTGAAGTATAGGCTACTGAAGTATAGGCTACACGAAGTATAGGCTACTGAAGTATAGGCTACTGATGTATAGGCTACATGTTGTATAGGCTACACGAAGTATAGGCTACTGAAGTATAGGCTACTGATGTATAGGCTACTGATGTATAGGCTACAGTTGTATAGGCTACTGATGTATAGGCTACTGATGTATAGGCTACTGATGTATAGGCTACATGTTGTATAGGCTACATGTTGTATAGGCTACTGATGTATAGGCTACATGTTGTATAGGCTACATGTTGTATAGGCTACATGTTGTATAGGCTACTGATGTATAGGCTACTGATGTATAGGCTACATGTTGTATAGGCTACACGAAGTATAGGCTACTGAAGTATAGGCTACTGATGTATAGGCTACTGATGTATAGGCTACTGATGTATAGGCTACACTTGTATAGGCTACTGAAGTATAGGCTACTGATGTATAGGCTACTGATGTATAGGCTACATGTTGTATAGGCTACACTTGTATAGGCTACTGATGTATAGGCTACTGATGTATAGGCTACTGATGTATAGGCTACATGTTGTATAGGCTACATGTTGTATAGGCTGCTGATGTATAGGCTACTGATGTATAGGCTACATGTTGTATAGGCTACATGTTGTATAGGCTACTGATGTATAGGCTACTGATGTATAGGCTACATGAAGTATAGGCTACACGAAGTATAGGCTACTGAAGTATAGGCTACATGAAGTATAGGCTACTGATGTATAGGCTACACTTGTATAGGCTACTGAAGTATAGGCTACTGATGTATAGGCTACTGATGTATAGGCTACATGTTGTATAGGCTACACTTGTATAGGCTACTGATGTATAGGCTACTGATGTATAGGCTACTGATGTATAGGCTACTGATGTATAGGCTACATGTTGTATAGGCTACATGTTGTATAGGCTGCTGATGTATAGGCTACTGATGTATAGGCTACATGTTGTATAGGCTACTGATGTATAGGCTACTGATGTATAGGCTACTGATGTATAGGCTACATGAAGTATAGGCTACACGAAGTATAGGCTACTGAAGTATAGGCTACATGAAGTATAGGCTACTGAAGTATAGGCTACACGAAGTATAGGCTACTGAAGTATAGGCTACATGATGTATAGGCTACTGATGTATAGGCTACTGAAGTATAGGCTACTGAAGTATAGGCTACATGATGTGTAGGCTACTGATGTATAGGCTACATGATGTATAGGCTACATGATGCATAGGCTACTGAAGTATAGGCTACACGAAGTATAGGCTACTGAAGTATAGGTTACATGATGTATAGGCTACATCATGTATAGGCTACTGAAGTATAGGCTACTGAAGTATAGGCTACACGAAGTATAGGCTACTGAAGTATAGGCTACATGATGTATAGGCTACATGATGTATAGGCTACTGAAGTATAAGCTACACGATGTATAGGCTACTGAAGTATAGGTTACTGAAGTATAGGCTACATGATGTATAGGCTACTGATGTATAGGCTACTGAAGTATAGGCTACTGAAGTATAGGCTACTGAAGTATAGGCTACTGATGTATAGGCTACATGTTGTATAGGCTACATGTTGTATAGGCTACTGATGTATAGGCTACTGATGTATAGGCTACTGATGTATAGGCTACATGAAGTATAGGCTACACGAAGTATAGGCTACTGAAGTATAGGCTACATGAAGTATAGGCTACTGAAGTATAGGCTACACGAAGTATAGGCTACTGAAGTATAGGCTACACGAAGTATAGGCTACTGAAGTATAGGCTACTGAAGTATAGGCTACACGAAGTATAGGCTACACGAAGTATAGGCTACTGAAGTATAGGCTACACGAAGTATAGGCTACACGAAGTATAGGCTACTGAAGTATAGGCTACATGAAGTATAGGCTACACGAAGTATAGGCTACACGAAGTGTAGGCTATTGAAGTATAGGCTACTGAAGTATAGGCTACTGAAGTATAGGCTACTGAAGTATAGGCTACTGATGTATAGGCTACTGATGTATAGGCTACACGAAGTATAGGCTACTGAAGTATAGGCTACTGAAGTATAGGCTACTGAAGTATAGGCTACTGAAGTATAGGCTACTGAAGTATAGGCTACACGAAGTATAGGCTACTGAAGTATAGGCTACTGATGTATAGGCTACATGTTGTATAGGCTACACGAAGTATAGGCTACTGAAGTATAGGCTACACGAAGTAAAGGCTACTGAAGTATAGGCTACTCAAGTATAGGCTACACGAAGTATAGGCTACTGAAGTATAGGCTACTGAAGTATAGGCTACTGAAGTATAGGCTACACGAAGTATAGGCTACTGAAGTATAGGCTACACGAAGTATAGGCTACTGAAGTATAGGCTACACGAAGTGTAGGCTACTGAAGTATAGGCTACTGAAGTATAGGCTACTGAAGTATAGGCTACATGATGTATAGGCTACTGAATAATAGGCTACTGATGTATAGGCTACATGATGTATAGGCTACTGAATAATAGGCTACTGATGTATAGGCTACATGATGTATAGGCTACATGTTGTATAGGCTACTGATGTATAGGCTACTGATGTATAGGCTACTGATGTATAGGCTACATGAAGTATAGGCTACACGAAGTATAGGCTACTGAAGTATAGGCTACATGAAGTATAGGCTACACGAAGTATAGGCTACTGAAGTATAGGCTACACGAAGTATAGGCTACTGAAGTATAGGCTACTGAAGTATAGGCTACACGAAGTATAGGCTACACGAAGTATAGGCTACACGAAGTATAGGCTACACGAAGTATAGGCTACACGAAGTGTAGGCTACTGAAGTATAGGCTACTGATGTATAGGCTACACGAAGTATAGGCTACACGAAGTATAGGCTACTGAAGTATAGGCTACATGAAGTATAGGCTACACTCTTATAGGCTACTGATGTATAGGCTACTGATGTATAGGCTACACTTGTATAGGCTACTGATGTACAGGCTACATGATGTATAGGCTACACTTGTATAGGCTACTGATGTATAGGCTACTGATGTATAGGCTACACTTGTATAGGCTACTGATGTATAGGCTACTGATGTATAGGCTACACTTGTATAGGCTACACTTGTATAGGCTACTGATGTATAGGCTACACTTGTATAGGCTACTGATGTATAGGCTACATAATGTATAGGCTACACTTGTATAGGCTACTGATGTATAGGCTACTGATGTATAGGCTACACTTGTATAGGCTACTGATGTATAGGCTACATAATGTGTAGGCTACACTTGTATAGGCTACTGATGTACAGGCTACTGATGTATAGGCTACACTTGTATAGGCTACTGATGTATAGGCTACATAATGTATAGGCTACATGATGTATAGGCTACTGATGTATAGGCTACACTTGTATAGGCTACATGATGTATAGGCTACATGATGTATAGGCTACACTTGTATAGGCTACTGATGTATAGGCTACTAATGTATAGGCTACTGATGTATAGGCTACATGAAGTATAGGCTACACGAAGTATAGGCTACTGAAGTATAGGCTACATGAAGTATAGGCTACTGAAGTATAGGCTACACGAAGTATAGGCTACTGAAGTATAGGCTACATGATGTATAGGCTACTGATGTATAGGCTACTGATGTATAGGCTACTGATGTATAGGCTACATGTTGTATAGGCTACATGTTGTATAGGCTGCTGATGTATAGGCTACTGATGTATAGGCTACATGTTGTATAGGCTACATGTTGTATAGGCTACTGATGTATAGGCTACTGATGAATAGGCTACTGATGTATAGGCTACATGAAGTATAGGCTACATGAAGTATAGGCTACACGAAGTATAGGCTACTGAAGTATAGGCTACATGAAGTATAGGCTACTGAAGTATAGGCTACACGAAGTATAGGCTACTGAAGTATAGGCTACACGAAGTATAGGCTACTGAAGTATAGGCTACTGAAGTATAGGCTACACGAAGTATAGGCTACACGAAGTATAGGCTACACGAAGTATAGGCTACACGAAGTATAGGCTACACGAAGTATAGGCTACACGAAGTATAGGCTACATGAAGTATAGGCTACACGAAGTATAGGCTACACGAAGTGTAGGCTACTGAAGTATAGGCTACTGAAGTATAGGCTACTGAAGTATAGGCTACTGAAGTATAGGCTACTGAAGTATAGGCTACTGAAGTATAGGCTACACTTGTATAGGCTACAGATGTATAGGCTACTGATGTATAGGCTACATGTTGTATAGGCTACTGATGTATAGGCTACTGATGTATAGGCTACATGTTGTATAGGCTACTGATGTATAGGCTACAGATGTATAGGTTACTGATGTATAGGCTACATGTTGTATAGGCTACATGTTGTATAGGCTACTGATGTATAGGCTACTGATGTATAGGCTACTGATGTATAGGCTACATGTTGTATAGGCTACTGATGTATAGGCTACTGATGTATAGGCTACATGTTGTATAGGCTACATGTTGTATAGGCTGCTGATGTATAGGCTACTGATGTATAGGCTACATGTTGTATAGGCTACATGTTGTATAGGCTACTGATGTATAGGCTACTGATGTATAGGCTACTGATGTATAGGCTACATGAAGTATAGGCTACACGAAGTATAGGCTACTGAAGTATAGGCTACTGAAGTATAGGCTACATGAAGTATAGGCTACTGAAGTATAGGCTACACGAAGTATAGGCTACTGAAGTATAGGCTACACGAAGTATAGGCTACTGAAGTATAGGCTACTGAAGTATAGGCTACACGAAGTATAGGCTACACGAAGTATAGGCTACTGAAGTATAGGCTACACGAAGTATAGGCTACACGAAGTATAGGCTACTGAAGTATAGGCTACATGAAGTATAGGCTACACGAAGTATAGGCTACACGAAGTGTAGGCTACTGAAGTATAGGCTACTGAAGTATAGGCTACTGAAGTATAGGCTACTGAAGTATAGGCTACTGAAGTATAGGCTACTGATGTATAGGCTACTGATGTATAGGCTACACGAAGTATAGGCTACTGAAGTATAGGCTACTGAAGTATAGGCTACTGAAGTAAAGGCTACTGAAGTATAGGCTACACGAAGTATAGGCTACTGAAGTATAGGCTACTGATGTATAGGCTACATGTTGTATAGGCTACACGAAGTATAGGCTACTGAAGTATAGGCTACACGAAGTAAAGGCTACTGAAGTATAGGCTACTGAAGTATAGGCTACTGAAGTATAGGCTACACGAAGTATAGGCTACTGAAGTATAGGCTACTGAAGTATAGGCTACTGAAGTATAGGCTACACGAAGTATAGGCTACTGAAGTATAGGCTACTGAAGTATAGGCTACACGAAGTATAGGCTACTGATGTATAGGCTACATGTTGTATAGGCTACACGAAGTATAGGCTACTGAAGTATAGGCTACTGATGTATAGGCTACTGATGTATAGGCTACACTTGTATAGGCTACTGATGTATAGGCTACTGATGTATAGGCTACTGATGTATAGGCTACATGTTGTATAGGCTACATGTTGTATAGGCTACTGATGTATAGGCTACATGTTGTATAGGCTACATGTTGTATAGGCTACTGATGTATAGGCTACTGATGTATAGGCTACATGTTGTATAGGCTACACGAAGTATAGGCTACTGAAGTATAGGCTACTGATGTATAGGCTACTGATGTATAGGCTACTGATGTATAGGCTACACTTGTATAGGCTACTGAAGTATAGGCTACTGATGTATAGGCTACTGATGTATAGGCTACATGTTGTATAGGCTACACTTGTATAGGCTACTGATGTATAGGCTACTGATGTATAGGCTACTGATGTATAGGCTACATGTTGTATAGGCTACATGTTGTATAGGCTGCTGATGTATAGGCTACTGATGTATAGGCTACATGTTGTATAGGCTACATGTTGTATAGGCTACTGATGTATAGGCTACTGATGTATAGGCTACATGAAGTATAGGCTACACGAAGTATAGGCTACTGAAGTATAGGCTACATGAAGTATAGGCTACTGATGTATAGGCTACACTTGTATAGGCTACTGAAGTATAGGCTACTGATGTATAGGCTACTGATGTATAGGCTACATGTTGTATAGGCTACACTTGTATAGGCTACTGATGTATAGGCTACTGATGTATAGGCTACTGATGTATAGGCTACTGATGTATAGGCTACATGTTGTATAGGCTACATGTTGTATAGGCTGCTGATGTATAGGCTACTGATGTATAGGCTACATGTTGTATAGGCTACTGATGTATAGGCTACTGATGTATAGGCTACTGATGTATAGGCTACATGAAGTATAGGCTACACGAAGTATAGGCTACTGAAGTATAGGCTACATGAAGTATAGGCTACTGAAGTATAGGCTACACGAAGTATAGGCTACTGAAGTATAGGCTACATGATGTATAGGCTACTGATGTATAGGCTACTGAAGTATAGGCTACTGAAGTATAGGCTACATGATGTGTAGGCTACTGATGTATAGGCTACATGATGTATAGGCTACATGATGCATAGGCTACTGAAGTATAGGCTACACGAAGTATAGGCTACTGAAGTATAGGTTACATGATGTATAGGCTACATCATGTATAGGCTACTGAAGTATAGGCTACACGAAGTATAGGCTACTGAAGTATAGGCTACATGATGTATAGGCTACATGATGTATAGGCTACTGAAGTATAAGCTACACGATGTATAGGCTACTGAAGTATAGGTTACTGAAGTATAGGCTACATGATGTATAGGCTACTGATGTATAGGCTACTGAAGTATAGGCTACTGAAGTATAGGCTACTGAAGTATAGGCTACTGATGTATAGGCTACATGTTGTATAGGCTACATGTTGTATAGGCTACTGATGTATAGGCTACTGATGTATAGGCTACTGATGTATAGGCTACATGAAGTATAGGCTACACGAAGTATAGGCTACTGAAGTATAGGCTACATGAAGTATAGGCTACTGAAGTATAGGCTACACGAAGTATAGGCTACTGAAGTATAGGCTACACGAAGTATAGGCTACTGAAGTATAGGCTACTGAAGTATAGGCTACACGAAGTATAGGCTACACGAAGTATAGGCTACTGAAGTATAGGCTACACGAAGTATAGGCTACACGAAGTATAGGCTACTGAAGTATAGGCTACATGAAGTATAGGCTACACGAAGTATAGGCTACACGAAGTGTAGGCTACTGAAGTATAGGCTATTGAAGTATAGGCTACTGAAGTATAGGCTACTGAAGTATAGGCTACTGAAGTATAGGCTACTGATGTATAGGCTACTGATGTATAGGCTACACGAAGTATAGGCTACTGAAGTATAGGCTACTGAAGTATAGGCTACTGAAGTATAGGCTACTGAAGTATAGGCTACTGAAGTATAGGCTACACGAAGTATAGGCTACTGAAGTATAGGCTACTGATGTATAGGCTACATGTTGTATAGGCTACACGAAGTATAGGCTACTGAAGTATAGGCTACACGAAGTAAAGGCTACTGAAGTAAAGGCTACTGAAGTATAGGCTACTGAAGTATAGGCTACTCAAGTATAGGCTACACGAAGTATAGGCTACTGAAGTATAGGCTACTGAAGTATAGGCTACTGAAGTATAGGCTACACGAAGTATAGGCTACTGAAGTATAGGCTACACGAAGTATAGGCTACTGAAGTATAGGCTACACGAAGTGTAGGCTACTGAAGTATAGGCTACTGAAGTATAGGCTACATGATGTATAGGCTACTGAATAATAGGCTACTGATGTATAGGCTACATGATGTATAGGCTACTGAATAATAGGCTACTGATGTATAGGCTACATGATGTATAGGCTACATGTTGTATAGGCTACTGATGTATAGGCTACTGATGTATAGGCTACTGATGTATAGGCTACATGAAGTATAGGCTACACGAAGTATAGGCTACTGAAGTATAGGCTACATGAAGTATAGGCTACACGAAGTATAGGCTACTGAAGTATAGGCTACACGAAGTATAGGCTACTGAAGTATAGGCTACACGAAGTATAGGCTACACGAAGTATAGGCTACACGAAGTGTAGGCTACTGAAGTATAGGCTACTGATGTATAGGCTACACGAAGTATAGGCTACACGAAGTATAGGCTACTGAAGTATAGGCTACATGAAGTATAGGCTACACTCTTATAGGCTACTGATGTATAGGCTACTGATGTATAGGCTACACTTGTATAGGCTACTGATGTACAGGCTACATGATGTATAGGCTACACTTGTATAGGCTACTGATGTATAGGCTACATGATGTATAGGCTACCTGATGTATAGGCTACTGATGTATAGGCTACTGATGTATAGGCTACACTTGTATAGGCTACTGATGTATAGGCTACTGATGTATAGGCTACACTTGTATAGGCTACTGATGTATAGGCTACACTTGTATAGGCTACTGATGTATAGGCTACATAATGTATAGGCTACACTTGTATAGGCTACTGATGTATAGGCTACTGATGTATAGGCTACACTTGTATAGGCTACTGATGTATAGGCTACATAATGTATAGGCTACACTTGTATAGGCTACTGATGTACAGGCTACACTTGTATAGGCTACTGATGTATAGGCTACATAATGTATAGGCTACATGATGTATAGGCTACATGATGTATAGGCTACTGATGTATAGGCTACACTTGTATAGGCTACATGATGTATAGGCTACATGATGTATAGGCTACACTTGTATAGGCTACTGATGTATAGGCTACTAATGTATAGGCTACTGATGTATAGGCTACATGAAGTATAGGCTACACGAAGTATAGGCTACTGAAGTATAGGCTACATGAAGTATAGGCTACTGAAGTATAGGCTACACGAAGTATAGGCTACTGAAGTATAGGCTACATGATGTATAGGCTACTGATGTATTGGCTACTGAAGTATAGGCTACTGAAGTATAGGCTACATGATGTGTAGGCTACTGATGTATAGGCTACTGATGTATAGGCTACATGATGTATAGGCTACATGATGCATAGGCTACTGAAGTATAGGCTACACGAAGTATAGGCTACTGAAGTATAGGTTACATGATGTATAGGCTACACCAAGTATAGGCTACTGAAGTATAGGCTACATGATGTATAGGCTACATGATGTATAGGCTACTGAAGTCTAAGCTACACGATGTATAGGCTACTGAAGTATAGGCTACTGATGTATAGGCTACATGATGTATAGGCTACATGATGTATAGGCTACTGAAGTATAGGCTACTGAAGTATGGGCTACTGATGTATAGGTTACTTGATGTATAGGCTACATGATGTATAGGCTACATGTTGTATAGGCTACACGAAGTATAGGCTACATGATGTATAGGCTACTGATGTATAGGCTACATGATGTATAGGCTACTGAAGTATAGGCTACTGAAGTATAGGCTACTGATGTATAGGCTACATGTTGTATAGGCTACACGAAGTATAGGCTACTGATGTATAGGCTACTGATGTATAGGCTACTGATGTATAGGCTACATGTTGTATAGGCTACTGATGTATAGGCTACTGATGTATAGGCTACATGTTGTATAGGCTACACGAAGTATAGGCTACACGATGTATAGGCTACTGATGTATAGGCTACTGAAGTATAGGCTACTGAAGTATAGGCTATACGAAGTATAGGCTCCTGAAGTATAGGCTACTGATGTATAGGCTACATGATGTATAGGCTACTGAAGTATAGGCTACATGATGTATAGGCTACTGATGAATAGGCTACATGATGTATAGGCTACATGTTGTATAGGCTACACGAAGTATAGGCTACACGATGTATAGGCTACATGATGTATAGGCTACAGATGTATAGGCTACTGATGTATAGGCTACATGTTGTATAGGCTACTGATGTATAGGCTACTGATGTATAGGCTACTGATGTATAGGCTACATGTTGTATAGGCTACATGTTGTATAGGCTGCTGATGTATAGGCTACTGATGTATAGGCTACATGTTGTATAGGCTACATGTTGTATAGGCTACTGATGTATAGGCTACTGATGTATAGGCTACATGAAGTATAGGCTACACGAAGTATAGGCTACTGTATTATAGGCTACATGAAGTATAGGCTACTGAAGTATAGGCTACACGAAGTATAGGCTACTGAAGTATAGGCTACACGAAGTATGGGCTACTGAAGTATAGGCTACTGAAGTATAGGCTACACGAAGTATAGGCTACTGAAGTATAGGCTACTGAAGTATAGGCTACACGAAGTATAGGCTACACGAAGTATAGGCTACACGAAGTATAGGCTACATGAAGTATAGGCTACACGAAGTATAGGCTACACGAAGTGTAGGCTACTGAAGTATAGGCTACTGAAGTATAGGCTACTGAAGTATAGGCTACTGAAGTATAGGCTACACTTGTATAGGCTACAGATGTATAGGCTACTGATGTATAGGCTACATGTTGTATAGGCTACTGATGTATAGGCTACTGATGTATAGGCTACATGTTGTATAGGCTACTGATGTATAGGCTACAGATGTATAGGTTACTGATGTATAGGCTACATGTTGTATAGGCTACATGTTGTATAGGCTACATGTTGTATAGGCTACTGATGTATAGGCTACTGATGTATAGGCTACTGATGTATAGGCTACATGTTGTATAGGCTACTGATGTATAGGCTACTGATGTATAGGCTACATGTTGTATAGGCTACATGTTGTATAGGCTGCTGATGTATAGGCTACTGATGTATAGGCTACATGTTGTATAGGCTACATGTTGTATACGCTACTGATGTATAGGCTACTGATGTATAGGCTACTGATGTATAGGCTACATGAAGTATAGGCTACACGAAGTATAGGCTACTGAAGTATAGGCTACATGAAGTATAGGCTACTGAAGTATAGGCTACACGAAGTATAGGCTACTGAAGTATAGGCTACACGAAGTATAGGCTACTGAAGTATAGGCTACACGAAGTATAGGCTACACGAAGTATAGGCTACACGAAGTATAGGCTACTGAAGTATAGGCTACACGAAGTATAGGCTACACGAAGTATAGGCTACACGAAGTATAGGCTACACGAAGTGTAGGCTACTGAAGTATAGGCTACTGAAGTATAGGCTACTGAAGTATAGGCTACTGAAGTATAGGCTACTGATGTATAGGCTACTGATGTATAGGCTACACGAAGTATAGGCTACTGAAGTATAGGCTACTGAAGTATAGGCTACTGAAGTAAAGGCTACTGAAGTATAGGCTACACGAAGTATAGGCTACTGAAGTATAGGCTACTGATGTATAGGCTACATGTTGTATAGGCTACACGAAGTATAGGCTACTGAAGTATAGGCTACACGAAGTAAAGGCTACTGAAGTATAGGCTACTGAAGTATAGGCTACTGAAGTATAGGCTACACGAAGTATAGGCTACTGAAGTATAGGCTACTGAAGTATAGGCTACTGAAGTATAGGCTACACGAAGTATAGGCTACTGAAGTATAGGCTACTGAAGTATAGGCTACACGAAGTATAGGCTACTGAAGTATAGGCTACTGATGTATAGGCTACATGTTGTATAGGCTACACGAAGTATAGGCTACTGAAGTATAGGCTACTGATGTATAGGCTACTGATGTATAGGCTACACTTGTATAGGCTACTGATGTATAGGCTACTGATGTATAGGCTACTGATGTATAGGCTACATGTTGTATAGGCTACATGTTGTATAGGCTACTGAAGTATAGGCTACTGATGTATAGGCTACATGTTGTATAGGCTACATGTTGTATAGGCTACTGATGTATAGGCTACTGATGTATAGGCTACATGTTGTATAGGCTACACGAAGTATAGGCTACTGAAGTATAGGCTACTGATGTATAGGCTACTGATGTATAGGCTACTGATGTATAGGCTACACTTGTATAGGCTACTGAAGTATAGGCTACTGATGTATAGGCTACTGATGTATAGGCTACATGTTGTATAGGCTACACTTGTATAGGCTACTGATGTATAGGCTACTGATGTATAGGCTACTGATGTATAGGCTACATGTTGTATAGGCTACATGTTGTATAGGCTGCTGATGTATAGGCTACTGATGTATAGGCTACATGTTGTATAGGCTACTGATGTATAGGCTACTGATGTATAGGCTACATGAAGTATAGGCTACACGAAGTATAGGCTACTGAAGTATAGGCTACATGAAGTATAGGCTACTGATGTATAGGCTACACTTGTATAGGCTACTGAAGTATAGGCTACTGATGTATAGGCTACTGAAGTATAGGCTACATGAAGTATAGGCTACTGATGTATAGGCTACACTTGTATAGGCTACTGATGTATAGGCTACTGATGTATAGGCTACTGATGTATAGGCTACATGTTGTATAGGCTACATGTTGTATAGGCTGCTGATGTATAGGCTACTGATGTATAGGCTACATGTTGTATAGGCTACTGATGTATAGGCTACTGATGTATAGGCTACTGATGTATAGGCTACATGAAGTATAGGCTACACGAAGTATAGGCTACTGAAGTATAGGCTACATGAAGTATAGGCTACTGAAGTATAGGCTACACGAAGTATAGGCTACTGAAGTATAGGCTACATGATGTATAGGCTACTGATGTATAGGCTACTGAAGTATAGGCTACTGAAGTATAGGCTACATGATGTGTAGGCTACTGATGTATAGGCTACATGATGTATAGGCTACATGATGCATAGGCTACTGAAGTATAGGCTACACGAAGTATAGGCTACTGAAGTATAGGTTACATGATGTATAGGCTACATCATGTATAGGCTACTGAAGTATAGGCTACTGAAGTATAGGCTACACGAAGTATAGGCTACTGAAGTATAGGCTACATGATGTATAGGCTACATGATGTATAGGCTACTGAAGTATAAGCTACACGATGTATAGGCTACTGAAGTATAGGTTACTGAAGTATAGGCTACATGATGTATAGGCTACTGATGTATAGGCTACTGAAGTATAGGCTACTGAAGTATAGGCTACTGAAGTATAGGCTACTGATGTATAGGCTACATGTTGTATAGGCTACATGTTGTATAGGCTACTGATGTATAGGCTACTGATGTATAGGCTACTGATGTATAGGCTACATGAAGTATAGGCTACACGAAGTATAGGCTACTGAAGTATAGGCTACATGAAGTATAGGCTACTGAAGTATAGGCTACACGAAGTATAGGCTACTGAAGTATAGGCTACACGAAGTATAGGCTACTGAAGTATAGGCTACACGAAGTATAGGCTACACGAAGTATAGGCTACTGAAGTATAGGCTACACGAAGTATAGGCTACACGAAGTATAGGCTACTGAAGTATAGGCTACATGAAGTATAGGCTACACGAAGTATAGGCTACACGAAGTGTAGGCTACTGAAGTATAGGCTATTGAAGTATAGGCCACTGAAGTATAGGCTACTGAAGTATAGGCTACTGAAGTATAGGCTACTGATGTATAGGCTACTGATGTATAGGCTACACGAAGTATAGGCTACTGAAGTATAGGCTACTGAAGTATAGGCTACTGAAGTATAGGCTACTGAAGTATAGGCTACTGAAGTATAGGCTACACGAAGTATAGGCTACTGAAGTATAGGCTACTGATGTATAGGCTACATGTTGTATAGGCTACACGAAGTATAGGCTACTGAAGTATAGGCTACACGAAGTAAAGGCTACTGAAGTATAGGCTACTGAAGTATAGGCTACTCAAGTATAGGCTACACGAAGTATAGGCTACTGAAGTATAGGCTACTGAAGTATAGGCTACTGAAGTATAGGCTACACGAAGTATAGGCTACTGAAGTATAGGCTACACGAAGTATAGGCTACTGAAGTATAGGCTACACGAAGTGTAGGCTACTGAAGTATAGGCTACTGAAGTATAGGCTACTGAAGTATAGGCTACTGAAGTATAGGCTACATGATGTATAGGCTACTGAATAATAGGCTACTGATGTATAGGCTACATGATGTATAGGCTACTGAATAATAGGCTACTGATGTATAGGCTACATGATGTATAGGCTACATGTTGTATAGGCTACTGATGTATAGGCTACTGATGTATAGGCTACTGATGTATAGGCTACATGAAGTATAGGCTACACGAACTATAGGCTACTGAAGTATAGGCTACATGAAGTATAGGCTACACGAAGTATAGGCTACTGAAGTATAGGCTACACGAAGTATAGGCTACTGAAGTATAGGCTACTGAAGTATAGGCTACACGAAGTATAGGCTACTGAAGTATAGGCTACACGAAGTATAGGCTACACGAAGTATAGGCTACACGAAGTATAGGCTACACGAAGTATAGGCTACACGAAGTGTAGGCTACTGAAGTATAGGCTACTGATGTATAGGCTACACGAAGTATAGGCTACACGAAGTGTAGGCTACTGAAGTATAGGCTACATGAAGTATAGGCTACACTCTTATAGGCTACTGATGTATAGGCTACTGATGTATAGGCTACACTTGTATAGGCTACTGATGTACAGGCTACATGATGTATAGGCTACACTTGTATAGGCTACTGATGTATAGGCTACATGATGTATAGGCTACCTGATGTATAGGCTACTGATGTATAGGCTACTGATGTATAGGCTACACTTGTATAGGCTACTGATGTATAGGCTACACTTGTATAGGCTACTGATGTATAGGCTACTGATGTATAGGCTACACTTGTATAGGCTACTGATGTATAGGCTACATAATGTATAGGCTACACTTGTATAGGCTACTGATGTATAGGCTACTGATGTATAGGCTACACTTGTATAGGCTACTGATGTATAGGCTACATAATGTATAGGCTACACTTGTATAGGCTACTGATGTACAGGCTACTGATGTATAGGCTACACTTGTATAGGCTACTGATGTATAGGCTACATAATGTATAGGCTACATGATGTATAGGCTACATGATGTATAGGCTACTGATGTATAGGCTACACTTGTATAGGCTACATGATGTATAGGCTACATGATGTATAGGCTACACTTGTATAGGCTACTGATGTATAGGCTACTAATGTATAGGCTACTGATGTATAGGCTACATGAAGTATAGGCTACACGAAGTATAGGCTACTGAAGTATAGGCTACATGAAGTATAGGCTACTGAAGTATAGGCTACACGAAGTATAGGCTACTGAAGTATAGGCTACATGATGTATAGGCTACTGATGTATAGGCTACTGAAGTATAGGCTACTGAAGTATAGGCTACATGATGTGTAGGCTACTGATGTATAGGCTACTGATGTATAGGCTACATGATGTATAGGCTACATGATGCATAGGCTACTGAAGTATAGGCTACACGAAGTATAGGCTACTGAAGTATAGGTTACATGATGTATAGGCTACACCAAGTATAGGCTACTGAAGTATAGGCTACATGATGTATAGGCTACATGATGTATAGGCTACTGAAGTATAAGCTACACGATGTATAGGCTACTGAAGTATAGGCTACTGATGTATAGGCTACATGATGTATAGGCTACATGATGTATAGGCTACTGAAGTATAGGCTACTGAAGTATGGGCTACTGATGTATAGGCTACTTGATGTATAGGCTACATGATGTATAGGCTACATGTTGTATAGGCTACACGAAGTATAGGCTACATGATGTATAGGCTACTGATGTATAGGCTACATGATGTATAGGCTACTGAAGTATAGGCTACTGAAGTATAGGCTACTGATGTATAGGCTACATGTTGTATAGGCTACACGAAGTATAGGCTACTGATGTATAGGCTACTGATGTATAGGCTACTGATGTATAGGCTACATGTTGTATAGGCTACTGATGTATAGGCTACTGATGTATAGGCTACATGTTGTATAGGCTACACGAAGTATAGGCTACACGATGTATAGGCTACTGATGTATAGGCTACTGAAGTATAGGCTACTGAAGTATAGGCTATACGAAGTATAGGCTCCTGAAGTATAGGCTACTGATGTATAGGCTACATGATGTATAGGCTACTGAAGTATAGGCTACATGATGTATAGGCTACTGATGAATAGGCTACATGATGTATAGGCTACATGTTGTATAGGCTACACGAAGTATAGGCTACACGATGTATAGGCTACATGATGTATAGGCTACTGATGTATAGGCTACATGATGTATAGGCTACTGAAGTATAGGCTACTGAAGTATAGGCTCCTGATGTATAGGCTGTATGATGTATAGGCTACTGAAGTATAGGCTACATGATGTATAGGCTACTGATATATAGGCTACATGATGTATAGGCTACATGTTGTATAGGCTACTGATGTATAGGCTACATGATGTATAGGCTACTGAAGTATAGGCTACTGATGTATAGGCTACATGATGTATAGGCTACACTTGTATGGGCTACACTTGTATAGGCTACTGATGTATAGGCTACACTTGTATAGGCTACTGATGTATAGGCTACTGATGTATAGGCTACATGATGTATAGGCTACACTTGTATAGGCTACTGATGTATAGGCTACATGATGTATAGGCTACTGATGTATAGGCTACTGATGTATAGGCTACCTGATGTATAGGCTACTGATGTATAGGCTACTGATGTATAGGCTACACTTGTATAGGCTACTGATGTATAGGCTACATGATGTATAGGCTACTGAAGTATAGGCTACATGATGTATAGGCTACTGATGTATAGGCTACATGATGTATAGGCTACATGTTGTATAGGCTACACGAAGTATAGGCTACACGATGTATAGGCTACATGATGTATAGGCTACATATGTATAGGCTACATGATGTATAGGCTACTGAAGTATAGGCTACTGAAGTATAGGCTCCTGATGTATAGGCTACATGATGTATAGGCTACTGAAGTATAGGCTACATGATGTATAGGCTACTGATATATAGGCTACATGATGTATAGGCTACATGTTGTATAGGCTACTGATGTATAGGCTACATGATGTATAGGCTACTGAAGTATAGGCTACTGATGTATAGGCTACATGATGTATAGGCTACACGAAGTATAGGCTACACGAAGTGTAGGCTACTGAAGTATAGGCTACTGAAGTATAGGCTACTGAAGTATAGGCTACTGAAGTATAGGCTACATGTTGTATAGGCTACTGATGTATAGGCTACTGATGTATAGGCTACATGTTGTATAGGCTACATGTTGTATAGGCTACATGTTGTATAGGCTACATGTTGTATAGGCTACTGATGTATAGGCTACTGATGTATAGGCTACAGATGTATAGGCTACTGATGTATAGGCTACATTATGTATAGGCTACACTTGTATAGGCTACTGATGTATAGGCTACATGATGTATAGGCTACATGATGTATAAGCTACACTTGTCTAGGCTACTGAAGTATAGGCTACACTTGTATAGGCTACACTTGTATAGGCTACTGATGTATAGGCTACTGATGTATAGGCTACACTTGTATAGGCTACTGATGTACAGGCTACATGATGTATAGGCTACACTTGTATAGGCTACTGATGTATAGGCTACATGATGTATAGGCTACCTGATGTATAGGCTACCTGATGTATAGGCTACTGATGTATAGGCTACTGATGTATAGGCTACTGATGTATAGGCTACACTTGTATAGGCTACTGATGTATAGGCTACTGATGTATAGGCTACACTTGTATAGGCTACTGATGTATAGGCTACATAATGTATAGGCTACACTTGTATAGGCTACTGATGTATAGGCTACTGATGTATAGGCTACACTTGTATAGGCTACTAATGTATAGGCTACATAATGTATAGGTTACACTTGTATAGGCTACTGATGTACAGGCTACTGATGTATAGGCTACACTTGTATAGGCTACTGATGTATAGGCTACATAATGTATAGGCTACACTTGTATAGGCTACATGATGTATAGGCTACTGATGTATAGGCTACACTTGTATAGGCTACATGATGTATAGGCTACTGATGTATAGGCTACACTTGTATAGGCTACTGATGTATAGGCTACATGATGTATAGGCTACTGATGTATAGGCTACACTTGTATAGGCTACTGATGTATAGGCTAAATGATGTATAGGCTACACTTGTATAGGCTACTGATGTATAGGCTACTGATGTATAGGCTACACTTGTATTGGCTACTGATGTATAGGCTACTGATGTATAGGCTACTCATGTATAGGCTACTCATGTATAGGCTACATGTTGTATAGGCTACATGTTGTATAGGCTACATGTTGTATAGGCTACTGATGTATAGGCTACTGATGTATAGGCTACTGATGTATAGGCTACATGTTGTATAGGCTACATGTTGTATAGGCTGCTGATGTATAGGCTACTGATGTATAGGCTACATGTTGTATACGCTACATGTTGTATAGGCTACATGTTGTATAGGCTACATGTTGTATAGGCTGCTGATGTATAGGCTACTGATGTATAGGCTACATGTTGTATACGCTACATGTTGTATAGGCTACATGTTGTATAGGCTACTCATGTATAGGCTACTGATGTATAGGCTACATGTTGTATAGGCTACATGTTGTATAGGCTACATGTTGTATAGGCTACTGATGTATAGGCTACTGATGTATAGGCTACTGATGGATAGGCTACTGATGTATAGGCTACAGATGTATAGGCTACAGATGTATAGGCTACAGATGTATAGGCTACTGATGTATAGGCTACATGATGTATAGGCTACATGTTGTATAGGCTACATGTTGTATAGGCTACAGATGTATAGGCTACTGATGTATAGGCTACATGTTGTATAGGCTACATGTTGTATAGGCTACTGATGTATAGGCTACTGATGTATAGGCTACATGTTGTATAGGCTACTGATGTATAGGCTACAGATGTATAGGCTACAGATGTATAGGCTACTGATGTATAGGCTACATGTTGTATAGGCTACTGATGTATAGGCTACAGATGTATAGGCTACATGTTGTATAGGCTACTGATGTATAGGCTACTGATGTATAGGCTACTGATGTATAGGCTACATGTTGTATAGGCTACATGTTGTATAGGCTGCTGATGTATAGGCTACTGATGTATAGGCTACATGTTGTATAGGCTACATGTTGTATAGGCTACTGATGTATAGGCTACTGATGTATAGGCTACTGATGAATAGGCTACTGATGTATAGGCTACATGAAGTATAGGCTACACGAAGTATAGGCTACTGAAGTATAGGCTACATGAAGTATAGGCTACACGAAGTATAGGCTACTGAAGTATAGGCTACACGAAGTATAGGCTACTGAAGTATAGGCTACTGAAGTATAGGCTACACGAAGTATAGGCTACACGAAGTATAGGCTACTGAAGTATAGGCTACACGAAGTATAGGCTACACGAAGTATAGGCTACACGAAGTATAGGCTACACGAAGTATAGGCTACACGAAGTATAGGCTACACGAAGTGTAGGCTACTGAAGTATAGGCTACTGAAGTATAGGCTACTGAAGTATAGGCTACTGAAGTATAGGCTACACTTGTATAGGCTACAGATGTATAGGCTACTGATGTATAGGCTACATGTTGTATAGGCTACTGATGTATAGGCTACTGATGTATAGGCTACATGTTGTATAGGCTACTGATGTATAGGCTACAGATGTATAGGTTACTGATGTATAGGCTACATGTTGTATAGGCTACATGTTGTATAGGCTACATGTTGTATAGGCTACTGATGTATAGGCTACTGATGTATAGGCTACATGTTGTATAGGCTACTGATGTATAGGCTACATGTTGTATAGGCTACATGTTGTATAGGCTGCTGATGTATAGGCTACTGATGTATAGGCTACATGTTGTATAGGCTACATGTTGTATAGGCTACTGATGTATAGGCTACTGATGTATAGGCTACTGAAGTATAGGCTCCTGATGTATAGGCTACATGATGTATAGGCTACTGAAGTATAGGCTACATGATGTATAGGCTACTGATATATAGGCTACATGATGTATAGGCTACATGTTGTATAGGCTACTGATGTATAGGCTACATGATGTATAGGCTACTGAAGTATAGGCTACTGATGTATAGGCTACACGATGTATAGGCTACACGAAGTATAGGCTACACGAAGTGTAGGCTACTGAAGTATAGGCTACTGAAGTATAGGCTACTGAAGTATAGGCTACATGTTGTATAGGCTACTGATGTATAGGCTACTGATGTATAGGCTACATGTTGTATAGGCTACATGTTGTATAGGCTACATGTTGTATAGGCTACTGATGTATAGGCTACTGATGTATAGGCTACAGATGTATAGGCTACATTATGTATAGGCTACACTTGTATAGGCTACTGATGTATAGGCTACATGATGTATAGGCTACATGATGTATAAGCTACACTTGTCTAGGCTACTGAAGTATAGGCTACACTTGTATAGGCTACACTTGTATAGGCTACTGATGTATAGGCTACATGATGTATAGGCTACACTCTTATAGGCTACTGATGTATAGGCTACATGATGTATAGGCTACTGATGTATAGGCTACTGATGTATAGGCTACCTGATGTATAGGCTACTGATGTATAGGCTACTGATGTATAGGCTACACTTGTATAGGCTACTGATGTATAGGCTACATGATGTATAGGCTACTGAAGTATAGGCTACATGATGTATAGGCTACTGATGTATAGGCTACATGATGTATAGGCTACATGTTGTATAGGCTACACGAAGTATAGGCTACACGATGTATAGGCTACATGATGTATAGGCTACACTTGTATAGGCTACTGATGTATAGGCTACATGATGTATAGGCTACTGAAGTATAGGCTACATGATGTATAGGCTACTGATGTATAGGCTACATGATGTATAGGCTACATGATGTATAGGCTACATGTTGTATAGGCTACACGAAGTATAGGCTACACGATGTATAGGCTACATGATGTATAGGCTACATATGTATAGGCTACATGATGTATAGGCTACTGAAGTATAGGCTACTGAAGTATAGGCTCCTGATGTATAGGCTACATGATGTATAGGCTACTGAAGTATAGGCTACATGATGTATAGGCTACTGATATATAGGCTACATGATGTATAGGCTACATGTTGTATAGGCTACTGATGTATAGGCTACATGATGTATAGGCTACTGAAGTATAGGCTACTGATGTATAGGCTACATGATGTATAGGCTACACGAAGTATAGGCTACACGAAGTGTAGGCTACTGAAGTATAGGCTACTGAAGTATAGGCTACTGAAGTATAGGCTACTGAAGTATAGGCTACATGTTGTATAGGCTACTGATGTATAGGCTACTGATGTATAGGCTACATGTTGTATAGGCTACATGTTGTATAGGCTACATGTTGTATAGGCTACATGTTGTATAGGCTACTGATGTATAGGCTACTGATGTATAGGCTACAGATGTATAGGCTACTGATGTATAGGCTACATTATGTATAGGCTACACTTGTATAGGCTACTGATGTATAGGCTACATGATGTATAGGCTACATGATGTATAAGCTACACTTGTCTAGGCTACTGAAGTATAGGCTACACTTGTATAGGCTACACTTGTATAGGCTACTGATGTATAGGCTACTGATGTATAGGCTACACTTGTATAGGCTACTGATGTACAGGCTACATGATGTATAGGCTACACTTGTATAGGCTACTGATGTATAGGCTACATGATGTATAGGCTACCTGATGTATAGGCTACCTGATGTATAGGCTACTGATGTATAGGCTACTGATGTATAGGCTACTGATGTATAGGCTACACTTGTATAGGCTACTGATGTATAGGCTACTGATGTATAGGCTACACTTGTATAGGCTACTGATGTATAGGCTACATAATGTATAGGCTACACTTGTATAGGCTACTGATGTATAGGCTACTGATGTATAGGCTACACTTGTATAGGCTACTAATGTATAGGCTACATAATGTATAGGCTACACTTGTATAGGCTACTGATGTACAGGCTACTGATGTATAGGCTACACTTGTATAGGCTACATAATGTATAGGCTACACTTGTATAGGCTACATGATGTATAGGCTACTGATGTATAGGCTACACTTGTATAGGCTACATGATGTATAGGCTACTGATGTATAGGCTACACTTGTATAGGCTACTGATGTATAGGCTACATGATGTATAGGCTACTGATGTATAGGCTACACTTGTATAGGCTACTGATGTATAGGCTAAATGATGTATAGGCTACACTTGTATAGGCTACTGATGTATAGGCTACTGATGTATAGGCTACACTTGTATTGGCTACTGATGTATAGGCTACTGATGTATAGGCTACTCATGTATAGGCTACTCATGTATAGGCTACATGTTGTATAGGCTACATGTTGTATAGGCTACATGTTGTATAGGCTACTGATGTATAGGCTACTGATGTATAGGCTACTGATGTATAGGCTACATGTTGTATAGGCTACATGTTGTATAGGCTGCTGATGTATAGGCTACTGATGTATAGGCTACATGTTGTATACGCTACATGTTGTATAGGCTACATGTTGTATAGGCTACATGTTGTATAGGCTGCTGATGTATAGGCTACTGATGTATAGGCTACATGTTGTATACGCTACATGTTGTATAGGCTACATGTTGTATAGGCTACTCATGTATAGGCTACTGATGTATAGGCTACATGTTGTATAGGCTACATGTTGTATAGGCTACATGTTGTATAGGCTACTGATGTATAGGCTACTGATGTATAGGCTACTGATGGATAGGCTACTGATGTATAGGCTACTGATGTATAGGCTACAGATGTATAGGCTACAGATGTATAGGCTACAGATGTATAGGCTACTGATGTATAGGCTACATGATGTATAGGCTACATGTTGTATAGGCTACATGTTGTATAGGCTACAGATGTATAGGCTACTGATGTATAGGCTACATGTTGTATAGGCTACATGTTGTATAGGCTACTGATGTATAGGCTACTGATGTATAGGCTACATGTTGTATAGGCTACTGATGTATAGGCTACAGATGTATAGGCTACAGATGTATAGGCTACTGATGTATAGGCTACATGTTGTATAGGCTACTGATGTATAGGCTACAGATGTATAGGCTACATGTTGTATAGGCTACTGATGTATAGGCTACTGATGTATAGGCTACTGATGTATAGGCTACATGTTGTATAGGCTACATGTTGTATAGGCTGCTGATGTATAGGCTACTGATGTATAGGCTACATGTTGTATAGGCTACATGTTGTATAGGCTACTGATGTATAGGCTACTGATGAATAGGCTACTGATGTATAGGCTACATGAAGTATAGGCTACACGAAGTATAGGCTACTGAAGTATAGGCTACATGAAGTATAGGCTACACGAAGTATAGGCTACTGAAGTATAGGCTACACGAAGTATAGGCTACTGAAGTATAGGCTACTGAAGTATAGGCTACACGAAGTATAGGCTACACGAAGTATAGGCTACTGAAGTATAGGCTACACGAAGTATAGGCTACACGAAGTATAGGCTACACGAAGTATAGGCTACACGAAGTATAGGCTACACGAAGTATAGGCTACACGAAGTATAGGCTACACGAAGTGTAGGCTACTGAAGTATAGGCTACTGAAGTATAGGCTACTGAAGTATAGGCTACACTTGTATAGGCTACAGATGTATAGGCTACTGATGTATAGGCTACATGTTGTATAGGCTACTGATGTATAGGCTACTGATGTATAGGCTACATGTTGTATAGGCTACTGATGTATAGGCTACAGATGTATAGGTTACTGATGTATAGGCTACATGTTGTATAGGCTACATGTTGTATAGGCTACATGTTGTATAGGCTACTGATGTATAGGCTACTGATGTATAGGCTACATGTTGTATAGGCTACTGATGTATAGGCTACATGTTGTATAGGCTACATGTTGTATAGGCTGCTGATGTATAGGCTACTGATGTATAGGCTACATGTTGTATAGGCTACATGTTGTATAGGCTACTGATGTATAGGCTACTGATGTATAGGCTACTGAAGTATAGGCTCCTGATGTATAGGCTACATGATGTATAGGCTACTGAAGTATAGGCTACATGATGTATAGGCTACTGATATATAGGCTACATGATGTATAGGCTACATGTTGTATAGGCTACTGATGTATAGGCTACATGATGTATAGGCTACTGAAGTATAGGCTACTGATGTATAGGCTACACGATGTATAGGCTACACGAAGTATAGGCTACACGAAGTGTAGGCTACTGAAGTATAGGCTACTGAAGTATAGGCTACTGAAGTATAGGCTACATGTTGTATAGGCTACTGATGTATAGGCTACTGATGTATAGGCTACATGTTGTATAGGCTACATGTTGTATAGGCTACATGTTGTATAGGCTACTGATGTATAGGCTACTGATGTATAGGCTACAGATGTATAGGCTACTGATGTATAGGCTACATTATGTATAGGCTACACTTGTATAGGCTACTGATGTATAGGCTACATGATGTATAGGCTACATGATGTATAAGCTACACTTGTCTAGGCTACTGAAGTATAGGCTACACTTGTATAGGCTACACTTGTATAGGCTACTGATGTATAGGCTACATGATGTATAGGCTACACTCTTATAGGCTACTGATGTATAGGCTACTGATGTATAGGCTACTGATGTATAGGCTACACTTGTATAGGCTACTGATGTACAGGCTACATGATGTATAGGCTACACTTGTATAGGCTACTGATGTATAGGCTACATGATGTATAGGCTACCTGATGTATAGGCTACCTGATGTATAGGCTACTGATGTATAGGCTACTGATGTATAGGCTACACTTGTATAGGCTACTGATGTATAGGCTACTGATGTATAGGCTACTGATGTATAGGCTACACTTGTATAGGCTACTGATGTATAGGCTACTGATGTATAGGCTACACTTGTATAGGCTACTGATGTATAGGCTACATAATGTATAGGCTACACTTGTATAGGCTACTGATGTATAGGCTACTGATGTATAGGCTACACTTGTATAGGCTACTAATGTATAGGCTACATAATGTATAGGCTACACTTGTATAGGCTACTGATGTACAGGCTACTGATGTATAGGCTACACTTGTATTGGCTACTGATGTATAGGCTACATAATGTATAGGCTACACTTGTATAGGCTACATGATGTATAGGCTACTGATGTATAGGCTACACTTGTATAGGCTACATGATGTATAGGCTACATGATGTATAGGCTACTGATGTATAGGCTACACTTGTATAGGCTACTGATGTATAGGCTACATGATGTATAGGCTACTGATGTATAGGCTACACTTGTATAGGCTACTGATGTATAGGCTAAATGATGTATAGGCTACACTTGTATAGGCTACTGATGTATAGGCTACTGATGTATAGGCTACTGATGTATAGGCTACACTTGTATTGGCTACTGATGTATAGGCTACTGATGTATAGGCTACTCATGTATAGGCTACTCATGTATAGGCTACATGTTGTATAGGCTACATGTTGTATAGGCTACATGTTGTATAGGCTACTGATGTATAGGCTACTGATGTATAGGCTACTGATGTATAGGCTACATGTTGTATAGGCTACATGTTGTATAGGCTGCTGATGTATAGGCTACTGATGTATAGGCTACATGTTGTATACGCTACATGTTGTATAGGCTACATGTTGTATAGGCTACTGATGTATAGGCTACTGATGTATAGGCTACTGATGTATAGGCTACATGTTGTATAGGCTACTCATGTATAGGCTACTGATGTATAGGCTACATGTTGTATAGGCTACATGTTGTATAGGCTACATGTTGTATAGGCTACTGATGTATAGGCTACTGATGTATAGGCTACTGATGTATAGGCTACAGATGTATAGGCTACAGATGTATAGGCTACAGATGTATAGGCTACTGATGTATAGGCTACTGATGTATAGGCTACATGATGTATAGGCTACATGTTGTATAGGCTACATGTTGTATAGGCTACATGTTGTATAGGCTACATGTTGTATAGGCTACAGATGTATAGGCTACAGATGTATAGGCTACTGATGTATAGGCTACATGTTGTATAGGCTACATGTTGTATAGGCTACTGATGTATAGGCTACTGATGTATAGGCTACATGTTGTATAGGCTACTGATGTATAGGCTACATGTTGTATAGGCTACTGATGTATAGGCTACTGATGTATAGGCTACTGATGTATAGGCTACATGTTGTATAGGCTACATGTTGTATAGGCTGCTGATGTATAGGCTACATGTTGTATAGGCTACATGTTGTATAGGCTACTGATGTATAGGCTACTGATGAATAGGCTACTGATGTATAGGCTACATGAAGTATAGGCTACACGAAGTATAGGCTACTGAAGTATAGGCTACATGAAGTATAGGCTACACGAAGTATAGGCTACTGAAGTATAGGCTACACGAAGTGTAGGCTACTGAAGTATAGGCTACTGAAGTATAGGCTACTGAAGTATAGGCTACACTTGTATAGGCTACAGATGTATAGGCTACTGATGTATAGGCTACATGTTGTATAGGCTACTGATGTATAGGCTACTGATGTATAGGCTACATGTTGTATAGGCTACTGATGTATAGGCTACAGATGTATAGGTTACTGATGTATAGGCTACATGTTGTATAGGCTACATGTTGTATAGGCTACATGTTGTATAGGCTACTGATGTATAGGCTACTGATGTATAGGCTACATGTTGTATAGGCTACTGATGTATAGGCTACATGTTGTATAGGCTACATGTTGTATAGGCTGCTGATGTATAGGCTACTGATGTATAGGCTACATGTTGTATAGGCTACATGTTGTATAGGCTACTGATGTATAGGCTACTGATGTATAGGCTACTGAAGTATAGGCTCCTGATGTATAGGCTACATGATGTATAGGCTACTGAAGTATAGGCTACATGATGTATAGGCTACTGATGTATAGGCTACTGATGTATAGGCTACATGTTGTATAGGCTACATGTTGTATAGGCTGCTGATGTATAGGCTACTGATGTATAGGCTACATGTTGTATACGCTACATGTTGTATAGGCTACATGTTGTATAGGCTACTGATGTATAGGCTACTGATGTATAGGCTACTGATGTATAGGCTACATGATGTATAGGCTACTGATGTATAGGCTACACTTGTATAGGCTACATGATGTATAGGCTACATGATGTATAGGCTACACTTGTATAGGCTACTGATGTATAGGCTACTGATGTATAGGCTACTGATGTATAGGCTACATGAAGTATAGGCTACACGAAGTATAGGCTACTGAAGTATAGGCTACATGAAGTATAGGCTACTGAAGTATAGGCTACACGAAGTATAGGCTACTGAAGTATAGGCTACATGATGTATAGGCTACTGATGTATAGGCTACTGAAGTATAGGCTACTGAAGTATAGGCTACATGATGTGTAGGCTACTGATGTATAGGCTACATGATGTATAGGCTACATGATGCATAGGCTACTGAAGTATAGGCTACACGAAGTATAGGCTACTGAAGTATAGGTTACATGATGTATAGGCTACATGATGTATAGGCTACTGAAGTATAGGCTACTGAAGTATAGGCTACACGAAGTATAGGCTACTGAAGTATAGGCTACATGATGTATAGGCTACATGATGTATAGGCTACATGATGTATAGGCTACTGAAGTATAAGCTACACGATGTATAGGCTACTGAAGTATAGGCTACTGATGTATAGGCTACATGATGTATAGGCTACATGATGTATAGGCTACTGAAGTATAGGCTACTGAAGTATGGGCTACTGATGTATAGGCTACTGAAGTATAGGCTACTGATGTATAGGCTACTTGATGTATAGGTTACATGATGTATAGGCTACATGATGTATAGGCTACTGAAGTATAGGCTACATGATGTATAGGCTACATGATGTATAGGCTACACGATGTATAGGCTACTGAAGTATAGGTTACATGATGTATAGGCTACATGATGTATAGGCTACTGAAGGATAGGCTACTGAAGTATAGGCTACTGAAGTATAGGCTACACGAAGTATAGGCTACACGAAGTATAGGCTACTGAAGTATAGGCTACTGAAGTATAGGCTACATGATGTATAGGCTACTGAAGTATAGGTTACATGATGTATAGGCTACATGTTGTATAGGCTACTGAAGTATAGGCTACACTTGTATAGGCTACTGATGTATAGGCTACTGATGTATAGGCTAGTGATGTACAGGCTACATGATGTATAGGCTACACTTGTATAGGCTACTGATGTATAGGCTACATGATGTATAGGCTACCTGATGTATAGGCTACCTGATGTATAGGCTACTGTTGTATAGGCTACTGATGTATAGGCTACACTTGTATAGGCTACACTTGTATAGGCTACTGATGTATAGGCTACTGATGTATAGGCTACTGATGTATAGGCTACACTTGTATAGGCTACTGATGTATAGGCTACTGATGTATAGGCTACACTTGTATAGGCTACTGATGTATAGGCTACATAATGTATAGGCTACACTTGTATAGGCTACTGATGTATAGGCTACACTTGTATAGGCTACTGATGTATAGGCTACATAATGTATAGGCTACACTTGTATAGGCTACTGATGTACAGGCTACTGATGTATAGGCTACACTTGTATAGGCTACATAATGTATAGGCTACACTTGTATAGGCTACATGATGTATAGGCTACTGATGTATAGGCTACACTTGTATAGGCTACATGATGTATAGGCTACATGATGTATAGGCTACACTTGTATAGGCTACTGATGTATAGGCTACTGATGTATAGGCTACACTTGTATAGGCTACTGATGTATAGGCTACATGATGTATAGGCTACTGATGTATAGGCTACACTTGTATAGGCTACTGATGTATAGGCTAAATGATGTATAGGCTACACTTGTATAGGCTACTGATGTATAGGCTACTGATGTATAGGCTACACTTGTATTGGCTACTGATGTATAGGCTACTGATGTATAGGCTACTCATGTATAGGCTACTGATGTATAGGCTACATCTTGTATAGGCTACATGTTGTATAGGCTACTGATGTATAGGCTACTGATGTATAGGCTACATGTTGTATAGGCTACACGTTGTATAGGCTGCTGATGTATAGGCTACTGATGTATAGGCTACATGTTGTATAGGCTACATGTTGTATAGGCTACATGTTGTATAGGCTACTGATGTATAGGCTACTGATGTATAGGCTACATGTTGTATAGGCTACTCATGTATAGGCTACTGATGTATAGGCTACATGTTGTATAGGCATCATGTTGTATAGGCTACTGATGTATAGGCTACTGATGTATAGGCTACTGATGGATAGGCTACAGATGTATAGGCTACAGATGTATAGGCTACTGATGTATAGGCTACATGTTGTATAGGCTACAGATGTATAGGCTACTGATGTATAGGCTACATGATGTATAGGCTACATGTTGTATAGGCTACATGTTGTATAGGCTACATGTTGTATAGGCTACAGATGTATAGGCTACAGATGTATAGGCTACTGATGTATAGGCTACATGTTGTATAGGCTACATGTTGTATAGGCTACACGAAGTATAGGCTACTGAAGTATAGGCTACACGAAGTGTAGGCTACTGAAGTATAGGCTACTGAAGTATAGGCTACTGAAGTATAGGCTACACTTGTATAGGCTACAGATGTATAGGCTACTGATGTATAGGCTACATGTTGTATAGGCTACTGATGTATAGGCTACTGATGTATAGGCTACATGTTGTATAGGCTACTGATGTATAGGCTACAGATGTATAGGTTACTGATGTATAGGCTACATGTTGTATAGGCTACATGTTGTATAGGCTACATGTTGTATAGGCTACTGATGTATAGGCTACTGATGTATAGGCTACATGTTGTATAGGCTACTGATGTATAGGCTACATGTTGTATAGGCTACATGTTGTATAGGCTGCTGATGTATAGGCTACTGATGTATAGGCTACATGTTGTATAGGCTACATGTTGTATAGGCTACTGATGTATAGGCTACTGATGTATAGGCTACTGAAGTATAGGCTCCTGATGTATAGGCTACATGATGTATAGGCTACTGAAGTATAGGCTACATGATGTATAGGCTACTGATATATAGGCTACATGATGTATAGGCTACATGTTGTATAGGCTACTGATGTATAGGCTACATGATGTATAGGCTACTGAAGTATAGGCTACTGATGTATAGGCTACACGATGTATAGGCTACACGAAGTATAGGCTACACGAAGTGTAGGCTACTGAAGTATAGGCTACTGAAGTATAGGCTACTGAAGTATAGGCTACATGTTGTATAGGCTACTGATGTATAGGCTACTGATGTATAGGCTACATGTTGTATAGGCTACATGTTGTATAGGCTACTGATGTATAGGCTACTGATGTATAGGCTACAGATGTATAGGCTACTGATGTATAGGCTACATTATGTATAGGCTACACTTGTATAGGCTACTGATGTATAGGCTACATGATGTATAGGCTACATGATGTATAAGCTACACTTGTCTAGGCTACTGAAGTATAGGCTACACTTGTATAGGCTACACTTGTATAGGCTACTGATGTATAGGCTACATGATGTATAGGCTACACTCTTATAGGCTACTGATGTATAGGCTACTGATGTATAGGCTACTGATGTATAGGCTACACTTGTATAGGCTACTGATGTACAGGCTACATGATGTATAGGCTACACTTGTATAGGCTACTGATGTATAGGCTACATGATGTATAGGCTACCTGATGTATAGGCTACCTGATGTATAGGCTACTGATGTATAGGCTACTGATGTATAGGCTACACTTGTATAGGCTACTGATGTATAGGCTACTGATGTATAGGCTACTGATGTATAGGCTACACTTGTATAGGCTACTGATGTATAGGCTACTGATGTATAGGCTACACTTGTATAGGCTACTGATGTATAGGCTACATAATGTATAGGCTACATAATGTATAGGCTACACTTGTATAGGCTACTGATGTATAGGCTACTGATGTCTAGGCTACACTTGTATAGGCTACTAATGTATAGGCTACATAATGTATAGGCTACACTTGTATAGGCTACTGATGTACAGGCTACTGATGCATAGGCTACACTTGTATTGGCTACTGATGTATAGGCTACATAATGTATAGGCTACACTTGTATAGGCTACATGATGTATAGGCTACTGATGTATAGGCTACACTTGTATAGGCTACATGATGTATAGGCTACATGATGTATAGGCTACTGATGTATAGGCTACACTTGTATAGGCTACTGATGTATAGGCTACATGATGTATAGGCTACTGATGTATAGGCTACACTTGTATAGGCTACTGATGTATAGGCTAAATGATGTATAGGCTACACTTGTATAGGCTACTGATGTATAGGCTACTGATGTATAGGCTACTGATGTATAGGCTACACTTGTATTGGCTACTGATGTATAGGCTACTGATGTATAGGCTACTCATGTATAGGCTACTCATGTATAGGCTACATGTTGTATAGGCTACATGTTGTATAGGCTACATGTTGTATAGGCTACTGATGTATAGGCTACTGATGTATAGGCTACTGATGTATAGGCTACATGTTGTATAGGCTACATGTTGTATAGGCTGCTGATGTATAGGCTACTGATGTATAGGCTACATGTTGTATACGCTACATGTTGTATAGGCTACATGTTGTATAGGCTACTGATGTATAGGCTACTGATGTATAGGCTACTGATGTATAGGCTACATGTTGTATAGGCTACTCATGTATAGGCTACTGATGTATAGGCTACATGTTGTATAGGCTACATGTTGTATAGGCTACATGTTGTATAGGCTACTGATGTATAGGCTACTGATGTATAGGCTACTGATGGATAGGCTACTGATGTATAGGCTACAGATGTATAGGCTACAGATGTATAGGCTACAGATGTATAGGCTACTGATGTATAGGCTACTGATGTATAGGCTACATGATGTATAGGCTACATGTTGTATAGGCTACATGTTGTATAGGCTACATGTTGTATAGGCTACATGTTGTATAGGCTACAGATGTATAGGCTACAGATGTATAGGCTACTGATGTATAGGCTACATGTTGTATAGGCTACATGTTGTATAGGCTACTGATGTATAGGCTACTGATGTATAGGCTACATGTTGTATAGGCTACTGATGTATAGGCTACAGATGTATAGGCTACAGATGTATAGGCTACTGATGTATAGGCTACATGTTGTATAGGCTACATGTTGTATAGGCTACTGATGTATAGGCTACAGATGTATAGGCTACATGTTGTATAGGCTACTGATGTATAGGCTACTGATGTATAGGCTACTGATGTATAGGCTACATGTTGTATAGGCTACATGTTGTATAGGCTGCTGATGTATAGGCTACTGAAGTATAGGCTACATGAAGTATAGGCTACACGAAGTATAGGCTACACGAAGTGTAGGCTACTGAAGTATAGGCTACTGAAGTATAGGCTACTGAAGTATAGGCTACTGAAGTATAGGCTACTGAAGTATAGGCTACTGATGTATAGGCTACTGATGTATAGGCTACACGAAGTATAGGCTACTGAAGTATAGGCTACTGAAGTATAGGCTACTGAAGTATAGGCTACTGAAGTATAGGCTACTGAAGTATAGGCTACACGAAGTATAGGCTACTGAAGTATAGGCTACTGATGTATAGGCTACATGTTGTATAGGCTACACGAAGTATAGGCTACTGAAGTATAGGCTACACGAAGTAAAGGCTACTGAAGTATAGGCTACTGAAGTATAGGCTACTGAAGTATAGGCTACTGAAGTATAGGCTACACGAAGTATAGGCTACTGAAGTATAGGCTACTGAAGTATAGGCTACTGAAGTATAGGCTACACGAAGTATAGGCTACTGAAGTATAGGCTACTGAAGTATAGGCTACACGAAGTATAGGCTACTGAAGTATAGGCTACTGATGTATAGGCTACATGTTGTATAGGCTACACGAAGTATAGGCTACTGAAGTATAGGCTACTGATGTATAGGCTACTGATGTATAGGCTACACTTGTATAGGCTACTGATGTATAGGCTACTGATGTATAGGCTACTGATGTATAGGCTACTGATGTATAGGCTACATGTTGTATAGGCTACATGTTGTATAGGCTACTGAAGTATAGGCTACACGAAGTATAGGCTAATGATGTATAGGCTACTGATGTATAGGCTACACGAAGTATAGGCTACTGAAATATAGGCTACTGATGTATAGGCTACATGTTGTATAGGCTACACGAAGTATAGGCTACTGAAGTATAGGCTACTGATGTATAGGCTACTGATGTATAGGCTACTGATGTATAGGCTACACTTGTATAGGCTACTGAAGTATAGGCTACTGATGTATAGGCTACTGATGTATAGGCTACATGTTGTATACGCTACACTTGTATAGGCTACTGATGTATAGGCTACTGATGTATAGGCAACTGATGTATAGGCTACATGTTGTATAGGCTACATGTTGTATAGGCTGCTGATGTATAGGCTACTGATGTATAGGCTACATGTTGTATAGGCTACATGTTGTATAGGCTACTGATGTATAGGCTACTGATGTATAGGGTACATGAAGTATAGGCTACACGAAGTATAGGCTACTGAAGTATAGGCTACATGAAGTATAGGCTACTGATGTATAGGCTACACTTGTATAGGCTACTGAAGTATAGGCTACTGATGTATAGGCTACTGATGTATAGGCTACATGTTGTATAGGCTACACTTGTATAGGCTACTGATGTATAGGCTACTGATGTATAGGCTACTGATGTATAGGCTACATGTTGTATAGGCTACATGTTGTATAGGCTGCTGATGTATAGGCTACTGATGTATAGGCTACATGTTGTATAGGCTACATGTTGTATAGGCTACTGATGTATAGGCTACTGATGTATAGGCTACTGATGTATAGGCTACATGAAGTATAGGCTACACGAAGTATAGGCTACTGAAGTATAGGCTACATGAAGTATAGGCTACTGAAGTATAGGCTACACGAAGTATAGGCTACATGATGTATAGGCTACTGATGTATAGGCTACTGATGTATAGGCTACTGAAGTATAGGCTACTGAAGTATAGGCTACATGATGTGTAGGCTACTGATGTATAGGCTACATGATGTATAGGCTACATGATGCATAGGCTACTGAAGTATAGGCTACACGAAGTATAGCCTACTGAAGTATAGGTTACATGATGTATAGGCTACATGATGTATAGGCTACTGAAGTATAGGCTACTGAAGTATAGGCTACACGAAGTATAGGCTACTGAAGTATAGGCTACATGATGTATAGGCTACATGATGTATAGGCTACTGAAGTATAAGCTACACGATGTATAGGCTACTGAAGTATAGGTTACTGAAGTATAGGCTACATGATGTATAGGCTACTCATGTATAGGCTACTGAAGTATAGGCTACTGAAGTATAGGCTACTGAAGTATAGGCTACTGAAGTATAGGCTACTGATGTATAGGCTACATGTTGTATAGGCTACATGTTGTATAGGCTACTGATGTATAGGTTACTGATGTATAGGCTACTGATGTATAGGCTACACGAAGTATAGGCTACACGAAGTATAGGCTACTGAAGTATAGGCTACATGAAGTATAGGCTACACGAAGTATAGGCTACACGAAGTGTAGGCTACTGAAGTATAGGCTACTGAAGTATAGGCTACTGAAGTATAGGCTACTGAAGTATAGGCTACTGAAGTATAGGCTACTGATGTATAGGCTACTGATGTATAGGCTACACGAAGTATAGGCTACTGAAGTATAGGCTACTGAAGTATAGGCTACACGAAGTATAGGCTACTGAAGTATAGGCTACTGATGTATAGGCTACATGTTGTATAGGCTACACGAAGTATAGGCTACTGAAGTATAGGCTACACGAAGTAAAGGCTACTGAAGTATAGGCTACTGAAGTATAGGCTACTGAAGTATAGGCTACACGAAGTATAGGCTACTGAAGTATAGGCTACTGAAGTATAGGCTACTGAAGTATAGGCTACACGAAGTATAGGCTACTGAAGTTTAGGCTACTGAAGTATAGGCTACACGAAGTATAGGCTACTGAAGTATAGGCTACTGATGTATAGGCTACATGTTGTATAGGCTACACGAAGTATAGGCTACTGAAGTATAGGCTACAGATGTATAGGCTACTGATGTATAGGCTACTGATGTATAGGCTACACTTGTATAGGCTACTGATGTATAGGCTACTGATGTATAGGCTACTGATGTATAGGCTACATGTTGTATAGGCTACATGTTGTATAGGCTACTGAAGTATAGGCTACACGAAGTATAGGCTAATGATGTATAGGCTACTGATGTATAGGCTACACGAAGTATAGGCTACTGAAGTATAGGCTACTGATGTATAGGCTACATGTTGTATAGGCTACACGAAGTATAGGCTACTGAAGTATAGGCTACTGATGTATAGGCTACTGATGTATAGGCTACTGATGTATAGGCTACACTTGTATAGGCTACTGAAGTATAGGCTACTGATGTATAGGCTACATGTTGTATAGGCTACACGAAGTATAGGCTACTGAAGTATAGGCTACAGATGTATAGGCTACTGATGTATAGGCTACTGATGTATAGGCTACATGTTGTATAGGCTACACTTGTATAGGCTACTGATGTATAGGCTACTGATGTATAGGCTACTGATGTATAGGCTACATGTTGTATAGGCTACATGTTGTATAGGCTGCTGATGTATAGGCTACTGATGTATAGGCTACATGTTGTATAGGCTACTGATGTATAGGCTACTGATGTATAGGCTACTAATGTATAGGCTACATGAAGTATAGGCTACACGAAGTATAGGCTACTGAAGTATAGGCTACATGAAGTATAGGCTACTGATGTATAGGCTACACTTGTATAGGCTACTGAAGTATAGGCTACTGATGTATAGGCTACATGTTGTATAGGCTACACTTGTATAGGCTACTGATGTATAGGCTACTGATGTATAGGCTACTGATGTATAGGCTACATGTTGTATAGGCTACATGTTGTATAGGCTGCTGATGTATAGGCTACTGATGTATAGGCTACATGTTGTATAGGCTACATGTTGTATAGGCTACTGATGTATAGGCTACTGATGTATAGGCTACATGAAGTATAGGCTACACGAAGTATAGGCTACTGAAGTATAGGCTACATGAAGTATAGGCTACATGATGTATAGGCTACTGATGTATAGGCTACTGAAGTATAGGCTACTGAAGTATAGGCTACATGATGTGTAGGCTACTGATGTATAGGCTACATGATGTATAGGCTACATGATGCATAGGCTACTGAAGTATAGGCTACACGAAGTATAGGCTACTGAAGTATAGGTTACATGATGTATAGGCTACATGATGTATAGGCTACTGAAGTATAGGCTACTGAAGTATAGGCTACTGAAGTATAGGCTACTGATGTATAGGCTACTGATGTATAGGCTACACGAAGTATAGGCTACTGAAGTATAGGCTACTGAAGTATAGGCTACTGAAGTATAGGCTACTGAAGTATAGGCTACACGAAGTATAGGCTACTGAAGTATAGGCTACTGATGTATAGGCTACATGTTGTATAGGCTACACGAAGTATAGGCTACTGAAGTATAGGCTACACGAAGTAAAGGCTACTGAAGTATAGGCTACTGAAGTATAGGCTACTGAAGTATAGGCTACACGAAGTATAGGCTACTGAAGTATAGGCTACTGAAGTATAGGCTACTGAAGTATAGGCTACACGAAGTATAGGCTAGTGAAGTATAGGCTACTGAAGTATAGGCTACACGAAGTATAGGCTACTGAAGTATAGGCTACTGATGTATAGGCTACATGTTGTATAGGCTACACGAAGTATAGGCTACTGAAGTATAGGCTACAGATGTATAGGCTACTGATGTATAGGCTACTGATGTATAGGCTACACTTGTATAGGCTACTGATGTATAGGCTACTGATGTATAGGCTACTGATGTATAGGCTACATGTTGTATAGGCTACATGTTGTATAGGCTACTGAAGTATAGGCTACACGAAGTATAGGCTAATGATGTATAGGCTACTGATGTATAGGCTACACGAAGTATAGGCTACTGAAGTATAGGCTACTGATGTATAGGCTACTGATGTATAGGCTACTGATGTATAGGCTACACTTGTATAGGCTACTGAAGTATAGGCTACTGATGTATAGGCTACTGATGTATAGGCTACATGTTGTATAGGCTACACTTGTATAGGCTACTGATGTATAGGCTACTGATGTATAGGCTACTGATGTATAGGCTACATGTTGTATAGGCTACATGTTGTATAGGCTGCTGATGTATAGGCTACTGATGTATAGGCTACATGTTGTATAGGCTACATGTTGTATAGGCTACTGATGTATAGGCTACTGATGTATAGGCTACTGATGTATAGGCTACATGAAGTATAGGCTACACGAAGTATAGGCTACTGAAGTATAGGCTACATGAAGTATAGGCTACTGATGTATAGGCTACACTTGTATAGGCTACTGAAGTATAGGCTACTGATGTATAGGCTACATGTTGTATAGGCTACACTTGTATAGGCTACTGATGTATAGGCTACTGATGTATAGGCTACATGTTGTATAGGCTACATGTTGTATAGGCTGCTGATGTATAGGCTACTGATGTATAGGCTACATGTTGTATAGGCTACATGTTGTATAGGCTACTGATGTATAGGCTACTGATGTATAGGCTACACGAAGTATAGGCTACACGAAGTATAGGCTACTGAAGTATAGGCTACATGAAGTATAGGCTACATGATGTATAGGCTACTGATGTATAGGCTACTGAAGTATAGGCTACTGAAGTATAGGCTACATGATGTGTAGGCTACTGATGTATAGGCTACATGATGTATAGGCTACATGATGCATAGGCTACTGAAGTATAGGCTACACGAAGTATAGGCTACTGAAGTATAGGTTACATGATGTATAGGCTACATGATGTATAGGCTACTGAAGTATAGGCTACTGAAGTATAGGCTACACGAAGTATAGGCTACTGAAGTATAGGCTACATGATGTATAGGCTACATGATGTATAGGCTACTGAAGTATAAGCTACACGATGTATAGGCTACTGAAGTATAGGTTACTGAAGTATAGGCTACATGATGTATAGGCTACTGATGTATAGGCTATTGAAGTATAGGCTACTGAAGTATAGGCTACTGAAGTATAGGCTACTGAAGTATAGGCTACTGATGTATAGGCTACTGATGTATAGGCTACTGAAGTATAGGCTACTGAAGTATAGGCTACTGATGTATAGGCTACTGATGTATAGGCTACATGTTGTATAGGCTACATGTTGTATAGGCTGCTGATGTATAGGCTACTGATGTATAGGCTACATGTTGTATAGGCTACATGTTGTATAGGCTACTGATGTATAGGCTACTGATGTATAAGCTACATGAAGTATAGGCTACACGAAGTATAGGCTACTGAAGTATAGGCTACATGAAGTATAGGCTACTGAAGTATAGGCTACACGAAGTATAGGCTACTGAAGTATAGGCTACACGAAGTATAGGCTACTGAAGTATAGGCTACACGAAGTATAGGCTACACGAAGTATAGGCTACTGAAGTATAGGCTACACGAAGTATAGGCTACACGAAGTATAGGCTACATGAAGTATAGGCTACACGAAGTATAGGCTACACGAAGTGTAGGCTACTGAAGTATAGGCTACTGAAGTATAGGCTACACTTGTATAGGCTACAGATGTATAGGCTACAGATGTATAGGCTACATGTTGTATAGGCTACATGTTGTATAGGCTACATGTTGTATAGGCTACTGATGTATAGGCTACTGATGTATAGGCTACTGATGTATAGGCTACATGTTGTATAGGGTACTGATGTATAGGCTACAGATGTATAGGCTACATGTTGTATAGGCTACATGTTGTATAGGCTGCTGATGTATAGGCTACATGTTGTATAGGCTACATGTTGTATAGGCTACTGATGTATAGGCTACTGATGTATAGGCTACACGAAGTATAGGCTACACGAAGTATAGGCTACTGAAGTATAGGCTACATGAAGTATAGGCTACACGAAGTATAGGCTACTGAAGTATAGGCTACACGAAGTATAGGCTACTGAAGTATAGGCTACACGAAGTATAGGCTACACGAAGTGTAGGCTACTGAAGAATAGGCTACTGAAGTATAGGCTACTGAAGTATAGGCTACATGATGTATAGGCTACTGAATAATAGGCTACTGATGTATAGGCTACATGATGTATAGGCTACTGAATAATAGGCTACCTATGTATAGGCTACATGATGTATAGGCTACATGTTGTATAGGCTACTGATGTATAGGCTACTGATGTATAGGCTACTGATGTATAGGCTACATGAAGTATAGGCTACACGAAGTATAGGCTACTGAAGTATAGGCTACATGAAGTATAGGCTACACGAAGTATAGGCTACTGAAGTATAGGCTACACGAAGTATAGGCTACTGAAGTATAGGCTACACGAAGTATAGGCTACACGAAGTATAGGCTACATGAAGTATAGGCTACACGAAGTGTAGGCTACTGAAGTATAGGCTACTGATGTATAGGCTACATGAAGTATAGGCTACACGAAGTATATGCTACTGAAGTATAGGCTACATGAAGTATAGGCTACACTCTTATAGGCTACTGATGTATAGGCTACTGATGTATAGGCTACACTTGTATAGGCTACTGATGTACAGGCTACATGATGTATAGGCTACACTTGTATAGGCTACTGATGTATAGGCTACATGATGTATAGGCTACCTGATGTATAGGCTACTGATGTATAGGCTACTGATGTATAGGCTACAGTTGTATAGGCTACTGATGTATAGGCTACTGATGTATAGGCTACACTTGTATAGGCTACTGATGTATAGGCTACTGATGTATAGGCTACACTTGTATAGGCTACACTTGTATAGGCTACTGATGTATAGGCTACATAATGTATAGGCTACACTTGTATAGGCTACTGATGTATAGGCTACTGATGTATAGGCTACACTTGTATAGGCTACTGATGTATAGGCTACATAATGTATAGGCTACACTTGTATAGGCTACTGATGTACAGGCTACTGATGTATAGGCTACACTTGTATAGGCTACTGATGTATAGGCTACATAATGTATAGCCTACACTTGTATAGGCTACATGATGTATAGGCTACTGATGTATAGGCTACACTTGTATAGGCTACATGATGTATAGGCTACATGATGTATAGGCTACACTTGTATAGGCTACTGATGTATAGGCTACTGATGTATAGGCTACTGATGTATAGGCTACATGAAGTATAGGCTACACGAAGTATAGGCTACTGAAGTATAGGCTACATGAAGTATAGGCTACTGAAGTATAGGCTACACGAAGTATAGGCTACTGAAGTATAGGCTACATGATGTATAGGCTACTGATGTATAGGCTACTGAAGTATAGGCTACTGAAGTATAGGCTACATGATGTGTAGGCTACTGATGTATAGGCTACATGATGTATAGGCTACATGATGCATAGGCTACTGAAGTATAGGCTACACGAAGTATAGGCTACTGAAGTATAGGTTACATGATGTATAGGCTACATGATGTATAGGCTACTGAAGTATAGGCTACTGAAGTATAGGCTACACGAAGTATAGGCTACTGAAGTATAGGCTACATGATGTATAGGCTACATGATGTATAGGCTACATGATGTATAGGCTACTGAAGTATAAGCTACACGATGTATAGGCTACTGAAGTATAGGCTACTGATGTATAGGCTACATGATGTATAGGCTACATGATGTATAGGCTACTGAAGTATAGGCTACTGAAGTATGGGCTACTGATGTATAGGCTACTGAAGTATAGGCTACTGATGTATAGGCTACTTGATGTATAGGTTACATGATGTATAGGCTACATGATGTATAGGCTACTGAAGTATAGGCTACATGATGTATAGGCTACATGATGTATAGGCTACACGATGTATAGGCTACTGAAGTATAGGTTACATGATGTATAGGCTACATGATGTATAGGCTACTGAAGGATAGGCTACTGAAGTATAGGCTACTGAAGTATAGGCTACACGAAGTATAGGCTACACGAAGTATAGGCTACTGAAGTATAGGCTACTGAAGTATAGGCTACATGATGTATAGGCTACTGAAGTATAGGTTACATGATGTATAGGCTACATGTTGTATAGGCTACTGAAGTATAGGCTACACTTGTATAGGCTACTGATGTATAGGCTACTGATGTATAGGCTAGTGATGTACAGGCTACATGATGTATAGGCTACACTTGTATAGGCTACTGATGTATAGGCTACATGATGTATAGGCTACCTGATGTATAGGCTACCTGATGTATAGGCTACTGTTGTATAGGCTACTGATGTATAGGCTACACTTGTATAGGCTACACTTGTATAGGCTACTGATGTATAGGCTACTGATGTATAGGCTACTGATGTATAGGCTACACTTGTATAGGCTACTGATGTATAGGCTACTGATGTATAGGCTACACTTGTATAGGCTACTGATGTATAGGCTACATAATGTATAGGCTACACTTGTATAGGCTACTGATGTATAGGCTACACTTGTATAGGCTACTGATGTATAGGCTACATAATGTATAGGCTACACTTGTATAGGCTACTGATGTACAGGCTACTGATGTATAGGCTACACTTGTATAGGCTACATAATGTATAGGCTACACTTGTATAGGCTACATGATGTATAGGCTACTGATGTATAGGCTACACTTGTATAGGCTACATGATGTATAGGCTACATGATGTATAGGCTACACTTGTATAGGCTACTGATGTATAGGCTACTGATGTATAGGCTACACTTGTATAGGCTACTGATGTATAGGCTACATGATGTATAGGCTACTGATGTATAGGCTACACTTGTATAGGCTACTGATGTATAGGCTAAATGATGTATAGGCTACACTTGTATAGGCTACTGATGTATAGGCTACTGATGTATAGGCTACACTTGTATTGGCTACTGATGTATAGGCTACTGATGTATAGGCTACTCATGTATAGGCTACTGATGTATAGGCTACATCTTGTATAGGCTACATGTTGTATAGGCTACTGATGTATAGGCTACTGATGTATAGGCTACATGTTGTATAGGCTACACGTTGTATAGGCTGCTGATGTATAGGCTACTGATGTATAGGCTACATGTTGTATAGGCTACATGTTGTATAGGCTACATGTTGTATAGGCTACTGATGTATAGGCTACTGATGTATAGGCTACATGTTGTATAGGCTACTCATGTATAGGCTACTGATGTATAGGCTACATGTTGTATAGGCATCATGTTGTATAGGCTACTGATGTATAGGCTACTGATGTATAGGCTACTGATGGATAGGCTACAGATGTATAGGCTACAGATGTATAGGCTACTGATGTATAGGCTACATGTTGTATAGGCTACAGATGTATAGGCTACTGATGTATAGGCTACATGATGTATAGGCTACATGTTGTATAGGCTACATGTTGTATAGGCTACATGTTGTATAGGCTACAGATGTATAGGCTACAGATGTATAGGCTACTGATGTATAGGCTACATGTTGTATAGGCTACATGTTGTATAGGCTACACGAAGTATAGGCTACTGAAGTATAGGCTACACGAAGTATAGGCTACTGAAGTATAGGCTACACGAAGTATAGGCTACACGAAGTATAGGCTACTGAAGTATAGGCTACACGAAGTATAGGCTACACGAAGTATAGGCTACACGAAGTATAGGCTACACGAAGTATAGGCTACACGAAGTATAGGCTACACGAAGTGTAGGCTACTGAAGTATAGGCTACTGAAGTATAGGCTACACTTGTATAGGCCACAGATGTATAGGCTACAGATGTATAGGCTACTGATGTATAGGCTACATGTTGTATAGGCTACATGTTGTATAGGCTACATGTTGTATAGGCTACAGATGTATAGGCTACAGATGTATAGGCTGCTGATGTATAGGCTACTGATGTATAGGCTACATGTTGTATAGGCTACATGTTGTATAGGCTACTGATGTATAGGCTACTGATGTATAGGCTACTGATGTATAGGCTACATGAAGTATAGGCTACACGAAGTATAGGCTACTGAAGTATAGGCTACATGAAGTATAGGCTACACGAAGTATAGGCTACTGAAGTATAGGCTACACGAAGTATAGGCTACTGAAGTATAGGCTACACGAAGTATAGGCTACACGAAGTGTAGGCTACTGAAGTATAGGCTACTGAAGTATAGGCTACTGAAGTATAGGCTAGATGATGTATAGGCTACTGAATAATAGGCTACTGATGTATAGGCTACATGATGTATAGGCTACATGATGTATAGGCTACTGATGTATAGGCTACATAACGTATAGGATACTGAAGTATAGGCTACATGATGTATAGGTTACATGATGTATAGGCTACATGATGTATAGGCTACTGAAGTATAGGCTACTGATGTATAGGCTACATGATGTATAGGCTACATGATGTATAGGCTACTGATGTATAGGCTACATGATGTATAGGCTACACGAAGTATAGGCTACACGATGTATAGGCTACTGAAGTATAGGCTACATGATGTATAGGCTACATGATGTATAGGCTACTGAAGTATAGGCTACATGTTGTATAGGCTACACGAAGTATATTCTACACGATGTATAGGCTACTGAAGTATAGGTTACATGATGTATAGGCTACTGAAGTATAGGCTACAGATGTATAGGCTACTGAAGTATAGGCTACATGTTGTATAGGCTACTGAAGTATAGGCTACATGATGTATAGGCTACATGATGTATAGGCTACTGATGTATAGGCTACATGTTGTATAGGCTACTGAAGTATAGGCTACATGATGTATAGGCTACATGTTGTATAGGCTACTGATGTATAGGCTACATGTTGTATAGGCTACATGTTGTATAGGCTACTGAGCTATAGGCTACATGATGTATAGGCTACATGTTGTATAGGCTACTGAAGTATAGGCTACTGATGTATAGGCTACATGTTGTATAGGCTACTGATGTATAGGCTACATGATATATAGGCTACTGAAGTATAGGCTACATGTTGTATAGGCTACTGAAGTATAGGCTACAGATGTATAGGCTACATGTTGTATAGGCTACTGAAGTATAGGCTACATGTTGTATAGGCTACTGAACTATAGGCTACATGATGTATAGGCTACATGTTGTATAGGCTACTGAAGTATAGGCTACTGATGTATAGGCTACATGATGTATAGGCTACTGATGTATAGGCTACATGTTGTATAGGCTACTGAACTATAGGGTACATGTTGTATAGGCTACTGAAGTATACACTACTGAAGTATAGGCTACATGATGTATAGGCTACTGATGTACAGGCTACTGATGTATAGGCTACACTTGTATAGGCTACTGATGTATAGGCTACATAATGTATAGGCTACACTTGTATAGGCTACATGATGTATAGGCTACTGATGTATAGGCTACACTTGTATAGGCTACATGATGTATAGGCTACTGATGTATAGGCTACACTTGTATAGGCTACTGATGTATAGGCTACATGATGTATAGGCTACTGATGTATAGGCTACACTTGTATAGGCTACTGATGTATAGGCTAAATGATGTATAGGCTACACTTGTATAGGCTACTGATGTATAGGCTACTGATGTATAGGCTACACTTGTATTTGCTACTGATGTATAGGCTACTGATGTATAGGCTACTCATGTATAGGCTACTGATGTATAGGCTACATGTTGTATAGGCTACATGTTGTATAGGCTACATGTTGTATAGGCTACTGATGTATAGGCTACTGATGTATAGGCTACATGTTGTATAGGCTACATGTTGTATAGGCTGCTGATGTATAGGCTACATGTTGTATACGCTACATATTGTATAGGCTACATGTTGTATAGGCTACTGATGTATAGGCTACTGATGTATAGGCTACATGTTGTATAGGCTACTCATGTATAGGCTACTGATGTATAGGCTACATGTTGTATAGGCTACATGTTGTATAGGCTACATGTTGTATAGGCTACATGTTGTATAGGCTACATGTTGTATAGGCTACTGATGTATAGGCTACTGATGTATAGGCTACTGATGGATAGGCTACTGATGTATAGGCTACAGATGTATAGGCTACAGATGTATAGGCTACAGATGTATAGGCTACAGATGTATAGGCTACTGATGTATAGGCTACTGATGTATAGGCTACATGATGTATAGGCTACATGTTGTATAGGCTACATGTTGTATAGGCTACATGTTGTATAGGCTACAGATGTATAGGCTACAGATGTATAGGCTACTGATGTATAGGCTACATGTTGTATAGGCTACATGTTGTATAGGCTACTGATGTATAGGCTACTGATGTATAGGCTACATGTTGTATAGGCTACAGATGTATAGGCTACAGATGTATAGGCTACTGATGTATAGGCTACATGTTGTATAGGCTACATGTTGTATAGGCTACTGATGTATAGGCTACAGATGTATAGGCTACTGATGTATAGGCTACATGTTGTATAGGCTACTGATGTATAGGCTACTGATGTATAGGCTACTGATGTATAGGCTACATGTTGTATAGGCTACATAATGTATAGGCTGCTGATGTATAGGCTACTGATGTATAGGCTACATGTTGTATAGGCTACATGTTGTATAGGCTACTGATGTATAGGCTACTGATGAATAGGCTACTGATGTATAGGCTACATGAAGTATAGGCTACACGAAGTATAGGCTACTGAAGTATAGGCTACATGAAGTATAGGCTACTGAAGTATAGGCTACACGAAGTATAGGCTACTGAAGTATAGGCTACACGAAGTATAGGCTACTGAAGTATAGGCTACTGAAGTATAGGCTACACGAAGTATAGGCTACACGAAGTATAGGCTACTGAAGTATAGGCTACACGAAGTATAGGCTACACGAAGTATAGGCTACACGAAGTATAGGCTACATGAAGTATAGGCTACACGAAGTATAGGCTACACGAAGTGTAGGCTACTGAAGTATAGGCTACTGAAGTATAGGCTACACTTGTATAGGCTACAGATGTATAGGCTACAGATGTATAGGCTACTGATGTATAGGCTACATGTTGTATAGGCTACTGATGTATAGGCTACATGTTGTATAGGCTACTGATGTATAGGCTACAGATGTATAGGCTACTGATGTATAGGCTACTGATGTATAGGCTACATGTTGTATAGGCTACATGTTGTATAGGCTACATGTTGTATAGGCTACTGATGTATAGCCTACTGATGTATAGGCTACTGATGTATAGGCTACATGTTGTATAGGCTACTGATGTATAGGCTACTGATGTATAGGCTACATGTTGTATAGGCTACATGTTGTATAGGCTGCTGATGTATAGGCTACTGATGTATAGGCTACTGATGTATAGGCTACATGAAGTATAGGCTACACGAAGTATAGGCTACTGAAGTATAGGCTACATGAAGTATAGGCTACTGAAGTATAGGCTACACGAAGTATAGGCTACTGAAGTATAGGCTACACGAAGTATAGAATACTGAAGTATAGGCTACTGAAGTATAGGCTACACGAAGTATAGGCTACACGAAGTATAGGCTACTGAAGTATAGGCTACACGAAGTATAGGCTACACGAAGTATAGGCTACTGAAGTATAGGCTACATGAAGTATAGGCTACACGAAGTATAGGCTACACGAAGTGTAGGCTACTGAAGTATAGGCTACTGAAGTATAGGCTACTGAAGTATAGGCTACTGAAGTATAGGCTACTGAAGTATAGGCTACTGATGTATAGGCTACTGATGTATAGGCTACACGAAGTATAGGCTACTGAAGTATAGGCTACTGAAGTATAGGCTACTGAAGTATAGGCTACTGAAGTATAGGCTACACGAAGTATAGGCTACTGAAGTATAGGCTACTGATGTATAGGCTACATGTTGTATAGGCTACACGAAGTATAGGCTACTGAAGTATAGGCTACACGAAGTAAAGGCTACTGAAGTATAGGCTACTGAAGTATAGGCTACTGAAGTATAGGCTACACGAAGTATAGGCTACTGAAGTATAGGCTACTGAAGTATAGGCTACTGAAGTATAGGCTACACGAAGTATAGGCTACTGAAGTATAGGCTACTGAAGTATAGGCTACACGAAGTATAGGCTACTGAAGTATAGGCTACTGATGTATAGGCTACATGTTGTATAGGCTACACGAAGTATAGGCTACACGAAGTATAGGCTACTGAAGTATAGGCTACTGATGTATAGGCTACTGATGTATAGGCTACACTTGTATTGGCTACTGATGTATAGGCTACTGATGTATAGGCTACTGATGTATAGGCTACTGATGTATAGGCTACATGTTGTATAGGCTACATGTTGTATAGGCTACTGAAGTATAGGCTACACGAAGTATAGGCTAATGATGTATAGGCTACTGATGTATAGGCTACACGAAGTATAGGCTACTGAAGTATAGGCTACTGATGTATAGGCTACATGTTGTATAGGCTACACGAAGTATAGGCTACTGAAGTATAGGCTACTGATGTATAGGCTACTGATGTATAGGCTACTCTTGTATAGGCTACACTTGTATAGGCTACTGATGTATAGGCTACTGATGTATAAGCTACATGTTGTATAGGCTACACTTGTATAGGCTACTGATGTATAGGCTACTGATGTATAGGCTACTGATGTATAGGCTACTGATGTATAGGCTACATGTTGTATAGGCTACATGTTGTATAGGCTGCTGATGTATAGGCTACTGATGTATAGGCTACATGTTGTATAGGCTACATGTTGTATAGGCTACTGATGTATAGGCTACTGATGTATAGGCTACTGATGTATAGGCTACATGAAGTATAGGCTACACGAAGTATAGGCTACTGAAGTATAGGCTACACGAAGTATAGGCTACTGAAGTATAGGCTACACGAAGTATAGGCTACTGAAGTATAGGGTACATGATGTATAGGCTACTGATGTATAGGCTACTGAAGTATAGGCTACTGAAGTATAGGCTACATGATGTGTAGGCTACTGATGTATAGGCTACATGATGTATAGGCTACATGATGCATAGGCTACTGAAGTATAGGCTACACGAAGTATAGGCTACTGAAGTATAGGTTACATGATGTATAGGCTACATGATGTATAGGCTACTGAAGTATAGGCTACTGAAGTATAGGCTACACGAAGTATAGGCTACTGAAGTATAGGCTACATGATGTATAGGCTACATGATGTATAGGCTACTGAAGTATAAGCTACACGATGTATAGGCTACTGAAGTATAGGTTACTGAAGTATAGGCTACATGATGTATAGGCTACTGATGTATAGGCTACTGAAGTATAGGCTACTGAAGTATAGGCTACTGAAGTATAGGCTACTGATGTATAGGCTACTGATGTATAGGCTACTGAAGTATAGGCTACTGAAGTATAGGCTACTGATGTATAGGCTACTGATGTATAGGCTACATGTTGTATAGGCTACATGTTGTATAGGCTGCTGATGTATAGGCTACTGATGTATAGGCTACATGTTGTATAGGCTACATGTTGTATAGGCTACTGATGTATAGGCTACTGATGTATAGGCTACATGAAGTATAGGCTACACGAAGTATAGGCTACTGAAGTATAGGCTACATGAAGTATAGGCTACTGAAGTATAGGCTACACGAAGTATAGGCTACTGAAGTATAGGCTACACGAAGTATAGGCTACACTAAGTATAGGCTACTGAAGTATAGGCTACACGAAGTATAGGCTACACGAAGTATAGGCTACACGAAGTATAGGCTACATGAAGTATAGGCTACACGAAGTATAGGCTACACGAAGTGTAGGCTACACGAAGTGTAGGCTACTGAAGTATAGGCTACTGAAGTATAAGCTACACGATGTATAGGCTACTGAAGTATAGGTTACTGAAGTATAGGCTACAGATGTATAGGCTACTGCTGTATAGGCTACATGTTGTATAGGCTACATGTTGTATAGGCTACATGTTGTATAGGCTACATGTTGTATAGGCTACATGTTGTATAGGCTACTGATGTATAGGCTACTGATGTATAGGCTACTGATGTATAGGCTACTGATGTATAGGCTACATGTTGTATAGGCTACTGATGTATAGGCTACAGATGTATAGGCTACATGTTGTATAGGCTACATGTTGTATAGGCTACATGTTGTATAGGCTGCTGATGTATAGGCTACATGTTGTATAGGCTACATGTTGTATAGGCTACATGTTGTATAGGCTACTGATGTATAGGCTACTGATGTATAGGCTACTGATGTATAGGCTACATGAAGTATAGGCTACACGAAGTATAGGCTACTGAAGTATAGGCTACATGAAGTATAGGCTACACGAAGTATAGGCTACTGAAGTATAGGCTACACGAAGTATAGGCTACTGAAGTATAGGCTACACGAAGTATAGGCTACACGAAGTGTAGGCTACTGAAGTATAGGCTACTGAAGTATAGGCTACATGATGTATAGGCTACTGAATAATAGGCTACTGATGTATAGGCTACATGATGTATAGGCTACTGAATAATAGGCTACCTATGTATAGGCTACATGATGTATAGGCTACATGTTGTATAGGCTACTGATGTATAGGCTACTGATGTATAGGCTACTGATGTATAGGCTACATGAAGTATAGGCTACACGAAGTATAGGCTACTGAAGTATAGGCTACATGAAGTATAGGCTACACGAAGTATAGGCTACTGAAGTATAGGCTACACGAAGTATAGGCTACTGAAGTATAGGCTACACGAAGTATAGGCTACACGAAGTATAGGCTACATGAAGTATAGGCTACACGAAGTGTAGGCTACTGAAGTATAGGCTACTGATGTATAGGCTACATGAAGTATAGGCTACACGAAGTATAGGCTACTGAAGTATAGGCTACATGAAGTATAGGCTACACTCTTATAGGCTACTGATGTATAGGCTACTGATGTATAGGCTACATGATGTATAGGCTACACTTGTATAGGCTACTGATGTATAGGCTACATGATGTATAGGCTACCTGATGTATAGGCTACTGATGTATAGGCTACTGATGTATAGGCTACACTTGTATAGGCTACACTTGTATAGGCTACTGATGTATAGGCTACACTTGTATAGGCTACTGATGTATAGGCTACTGATGTATAGGCTACACTTGTATAGGCTACTGATGTATAGGCTACACTTGTATAGGCTACTGATGTATAGGCTACATAATGTATAGGCTACACTTGTATAGGCTACTGATGTACAGGCTACTGATGTATAGGCTACACTTGTATAGGCTACTGATGTATAGGCTACATAATGTATAGGCTACACTTGTATAGGCTACATGATGTATAGGCTACTGATGTATAGGCTACACTTGTATAGGCTACATGATGTATAGGCTACATGATGTATAGGCTACACTTGTATAGGCTACTGATGTATAGGCTACATGATGTATAGGCTACACTTGTATAGGCTACTGATGTATAGGCTACTGATGTATAGGCTACTGATGTATAGGCTACATGAAGTATAGGCTACACGAAGTATAGGCTACTGAAGTATAGGCTACATGAAGTATAGGCTACACGAAGTATAGGCTACTGAAGTATAGGCTACATGATGTATAGGCTACTGATGTATAGGCTACTGAAGTATAGGCTACATGATGTGTAGGCTACTGATGTATAGGCTACATGATGCATAGGCTACTGAAGTATAGGCTACACGAAGTATAGGCTACTGAAGTATAGGTTACATGATGTATAGGCTACATGATGTATAGGCTACTGAAGTATAGGCTACTGAAGTATAGGCTACACGAAGTATAGGCTACTGAAGTATAGGCTACATGATGTATAGGCTACATGATGTATAGGCTACATGATGTATAGGCTACTGAAGTATAAGCTACACGATGTATAGGCTACTGAAGTATAGGCTACTGATGTATAGGCTACATGATGTATAGGCTACATGATGTATAGGCTACTGAAGTATAGGCTACTGAAGTATAGGCTACACGAAGTATAGGCTACACGAAGTATAGGCTACTGAAGTATAGGCTACTGAAGTATAGGCTACATGATGTATAGGCTACTGAAGTATAGGTTACATGATGTATAGGCTACATGTTGTATAGGCTACTGAAGTATAGGCTACACTTGTATAGGCTACTGATGTATAGGCTACACTCTTATAGGCTACTGATGTATAGGCTACTGATGTACAGGCTACATGATGTATAGGCTACACTTGTATAGGCTACTGATGTATAGGCTACATGATGTATAGGCTACCTGATGTATAGGCTACCTGATGTATAGGCTACTGATGTATAGGCTACTGATGTATAGGCTACACTTGTATAGGCTACACTTGTATAGGCTACTGATGTATAGGCTACTGATGTATAGGCTACTGATGTATAGGCTACTGATGTATAGGCTACACTTGTATAGGCTACTGATGTATAGGCTACTGATGTATAGGCTACACTTGTATAGGCTACTGATGTATAGGCTACATAATGTATAGGCTACTGATGTATAGGCTACTGATGTATAGGCTACACTTGTATAGGCTACTGATGTATAGGCTACATAATGTATAGGCTACACTTGTATAGGCTACTGATGTACAGGCTACTGATGTATAGGCTACACTTGTATAGGCTACTGATGTATAGGCTACATAATGTATAGGCTACACTTGTATAGGCTACATGATTTATAGGCTACTGATGTATAGGCTACACTTGTATAGGCTACATGATGTATAGGCTACATGATGTATAGGCTACACTTGTATAGGCTACTGATGTATAGGCTACTGATGTATAGGCTACACTTGTATAGGCTACTGATGTATAGGCTACATGATGTATAGGCTACTGATGTATAGGCTACACTTGTATAGGCTACTGATGTATAGGCTAAATGATGTATAGGCTACACTTGTATAGGCTACTGATGTATAGGCTACTGATGTATAGGCTACACTTGTATTGGCTACTGATGTATAGGCTACTGATGTATAGGCTACTCATGTATAGGCTACTGATGTATAGGCTACATCTTGTATAGGCTACATGTTGTATAGGCTACTGATGTATAGGCTACTGATGTATAGGCTACATGTTGTATAGGCTGCTGATGTATAGGCTACTGATGTATAGGCTACATGTTGTATAGGCTACATGTTGTATAGGCTACATGTTGTATAGGCTACTGATGTATAGGCTACTGATGTATAGGCTACTGATGTATAGGCTACATGTTGTATAGGCTACATGTTGTATAGGCTACATGTTGTATAGGCTACTGATGTATAGGCTACTGATGTATAGGCTACAGATGTATAGGCTACTGATGTATAGGCTACATGTTGTATAGGCTACATGTTGTATAGGCTACTGATGTATAGGCTACAGATGTATAGGCTACTGATGTATAGGCTACATGTTGTATAGGCTACTGATGTATAGGCTACTGATGTATAGGCTACTGATGTATAGGCTACATGTTGTATAGGCTACATAATGTATAGGCTGCTGATGTATAGGCTACTGATGTATAGGCTACATGTTGTATAGGCTACATGTTGTATAGGCTACTGATGTATAGGCTACTGATGAATAGGCTACTGATGTATAGGCTACATGAAGTATAGGCTACACGAAGTATAGGCTACTGAAGTATAGGCTACATGAAGTATAGGCTACTGAAGTATAGGCTACACGAAGTATAGGCTACTGAAGTATAGGCTACACGAAGTATAGGCTACTGAAGTATAGGCTACTGAAGTATAGGCTACACGAAGTATAGGCTACACGAAGTATAGGCTACTGAAGTATAGGCTACACGAAGTATAGGCTACACGAAGTATAGGCTACACGAAGTATAGGCTACATGAAGTATAGGCTACACGAAGTATAGGCTACACGAAGTGTAGGCTACTGAAGTATAGGCTACTGAAGTATAGGCTACACTTGTATAGGCTACAGATGTATAGGCTACAGATGTATAGGCTACTGATGTATAGGCTACATGTTGTATAGGCTACTGATGTATAGGCTACATGTTGTATAGGCTACTGATGTATAGGCTACTGATGTATAGGCTACATGTTGTATAGGCTACATGTTGTATAGGCTACATGTTGTATAGGCTACTGATGTATAGGCTACTGATGTATAGGCTACTGATGTATAGGCTACATGTTGTATAGGCTACTGATGTATAGGCTACTGATGTATAGGCTACATGTTGTATAGGCTACATGTTGTATAGGCTGCTGATGTATAGGCTACTGATGTATAGGCTACTGATGTATAGGCTACATGAAGTATAGGCTACACGAAGTATAGGCTACTGAAGTATAGGCTACATGAAGTATAGGCTACTGAAGTATAGGCTACACGAAGTATAGGCTACTGAAGTATAGGCTACACGAAGTATAGAATACTGAAGTATAGGCTACTGAAGTATAGGCTACACGAAGTATAGGCTACACGAAGTATAGGCTACTGAAGTATAGGCTACACGAAGTATAGGCTACACGAAGTATAGGCTACTGAAGTATAGGCTACATGAAGTATAGGCTACACGAAGTATAGGCTACACGAAGTGTAGGCTACTGAAGTATAGGCTACTGAAGTATAGGCTACTGAAGTATAGGCTACTGAAGTATAGGCTACTGAAGTATAGGCTACTGATGTATAGGCTACTGATGTATAGGCTACACGAAGTATAGGCTACTGAAGTATAGGCTACTGAAGTATAGGCTACTGAAGTATAGGCTACACGAAGTATAGGCTACTGAAGTATAGGCTACTGATGTATAGGCTACATGTTGTATAGGCTACACGAAGTATAGGCTACTGAAGTATAGGCTACACGAAGTAAAGGCTACTGAAGTATAGGCTACTGAAGTATAGGCTACTGAAGTATAGGCTACACGAAGTATAGGCTACTGAAGTATAGGCTACTGAAGTATAGGCTACTGAAGTATAGGCTACACGAAGTATAGGCTACTGAAGTATAGGCTACTGAAGTATAGGCTACACGAAGTATAGGCTACTGAAGTATAGGCTACTGATGTATAGGCTACATGTTGTATAGGCTACACGAAGTATAGGCTACACGAAGTATAGGCTACTGAAGTATAGGCTACTGATGTATAGGCTACTGATGTATAGGCTACACTTGTATTGGCTACTGATGTATAGGCTACTGATGTATAGGCTACTGATGTATAGGCTACTGATGTATAGGCTACATGTTGTATAGGCTACATGTTGTATAGGCTACTGAAGTATAGGCTACACGAAGTATAGGCTAATGATGTATAGGCTACTGATGTATAGGCTACACGAAGTATAGGCTACTGAAGTATAGGCTACTGATGTATAGGCTACATGTTGTATAGGCTACACGAAGTATAGGCTACTGAAGTATAGGCTACTGATGTATAGGCTACTCTTGTATAGGCTACACTTGTATAGGCTACTGATGTATAGGCTACTGATGTATAGGCTACATGTTGTATAGGCTACACTTGTATAGGCTACTGATGTATAGGCTACTGATGTATAGGCTACTGATGTATAGGCTACTGATGTATAGGCTACATGTTGTATAGGCTACATGTTGTATAGGCTGCTGATGTATAGGCTACTGATGTATAGGCTACATGTTGTATAGGCTACATGTTGTATAGGCTACTGATGTATAGGCTACTGATGTATAGGCTACTGATGTATAGGCTACATGAAGTATAGGCTACACGAAGTATAGGCTACTGAAGTATAGGCTACACGAAGTATAGGCTACTGAAGTATAGGCTACACGAAGTATAGGCTACTGAAGTATAGGCTACATGATGTATAGGCTACTGATGTATAGGCTACTGAAGTATAGGCTACTGAAGTATAGGCTACATGATGTGTAGGCTACTGATGTATAGGCTACATGATGTATAGGCTACATGATGCATAGGCTACTGAAGTATAGGCTACACGAAGTATAGGCTACTGAAGTATAGGTTACATGATGTATAGGCTACATGATGTATAGGCTACTGAAGTATAGGCTACTGAAGTATAGGCTACACGAAGTATAGGCTACTGAAGTATAGGCTACATGATGTATAGGCTACATGATGTATAGGCTACTGAAGTATAAGCTACACGATGTATAGGCTACTGAAGTATAGGTTACTGAAGTATAGGCTACATGATGTATAGGCTACTGATGTATAGGCTACTGAAGTATAGGCTACTGAAGTATAGGCTACTGAAGTATAGGCTACTGATGTATAGGCTACTGATGTATAGGCTACTGAAGTATAGGCTACTGAAGTATAGGCTACTGATGTATAGGCTACTGATGTATAGGCTACATGTTGTATAGGCTACATGTTGTATAGGCTGCTGATGTATAGGCTACTGATGTATAGGCTACATGTTGTATAGGCTACATGTTGTATAGGCTACTGATGTATAGGCTACTGATGTATAGGCTACATGAAGTATAGGCTACACGAAGTATAGGCTACTGAAGTATAGGCTACATGAAGTATAGGCTACTGAAGTATAGGCTACACGAAGTATAGGCTACTGAAGTATAGGCTACACGAAGTATAGGCTACACTAAGTATAGGCTACTGAAGTATAGGCTACACGAAGTATAGGCTACACGAAGTATAGGCTACACGAAGTATAGGCTACATGAAGTATAGGCTACACGAAGTATAGGCTACACGAAGTGTAGGCTACACGAAGTGTAGGCTACTGAAGTATAGGCTACTGAAGTATAAGCTACACGATGTATAGGCTACTGAAGTATAGGTTACTGAAGTATAGGCTACAGATGTATAGGCTACTGATGTATAGGCTACATGTTGTATAGGCTACATGTTGTATAGGCTACATGTTGTATAGGCTACATGTTGTATAGGCTACATGTTGTATAGGCTACTGATGTATAGGCTACTGATGTATAGGCTACTGATGTATAGGCTACTGATGTATAGGCTACATGTTGTATAGGCTACTGATGTATAGGCTACAGATGTATAGGCTACATGTTGTATAGGCTACATGTTGTATAGGCTACATGTTGTATAGGCTGCTGATGTATAGGCTACATGTTGTATAGGCTACATGTTGTATAGGCTACATGTTGTATAGGCTACTGATGTATAGGCTACTGATGTATAGGCTACTGATGTATAGGCTACATGAAGTATAGGCTACACGAAGTATAGGCTACTGAAGTATAGGCTACATGAAGTATAGGCTACACGAAGTATAGGCTACTGAAGTATAGGCTACACGAAGTATAGGCTACTGAAGTATAGGCTACACGAAGTATAGGCTACACGAAGTGTAGGCTACTGAAGTATAGGCTACTGAAGTATAGGCTACATGATGTATAGGCTACTGAATAATAGGCTACTGATGTATAGGCTACATGATGTATAGGCTACTGAATAATAGGCTACCTATGTATAGGCTACATGATGTATAGGCTACATGTTGTATAGGCTACTGATGTATAGGCTACTGATGTATAGGCTACTGATGTATAGGCTACATGAAGTATAGGCTACACGAAGTATAGGCTACTGAAGTATAGGCTACATGAAGTATAGGCTACACGAAGTATAGGCTACTGAAGTATAGGCTACACGAAGTATAGGCTACTGAAGTATAGGCTACACGAAGTATAGGCTACACGAAGTATAGGCTACACGAAGTATAGGCTACATGAAGTATAGGCTACACGAAGTGTAGGCTACTGAAGTATAGGCTACTGATGTATAGGCTACATGAAGTATAGGCTACACGAAGTATAGGCTACTGAAGTATAGGCTACATGAAGTATAGGCTACACTCTTATAGGCTACTGATGTATAGGCTACTGATGTATAGGCTACTGATGTACAGGCTACATGATGTATAGGCTACACTTGTATAGGCTACTGATGTATAGGCTACATGATGTATAGGCTACCTGATGTATAGGCTACTGATGTATAGGCTACTGATGTATAGGCTACACTTGTATAGGCTACACTTGTATAGGCTACTGATGTATAGGCTACACTTGTATAGGCTACTGATGTATAGGCTACTGATGTATAGGCTACACTTGTATAGGCTACTGATGTATAGGCTACACTTGTATAGGCTACTGATGCATAGGCTACATAATGTATAGGCTACACTTGTATAGGCTACTGATGTACAGGCTACTGATGTATAGGCTACACTTGTATAGGCTACTGATGTATAGGCTACATAATGTATAGGCTACACTTGTATAGGCTACATGATGTATAGGCTACTGATGTATAGGCTACACTTGTATAGGCTACATGATGTATAGGCTACATGATGTATAGGCTACACTTGTATAGGCTACTGATGTATAGGCTACATGATGTATAGGCTACACTTGTATAGGCTACTGATGTATAGGCTACTGATGTATAGGCTACATGAAGTATAGGCTACACGAAGTATAGGCTACTGAAGTATAGGCTACATGAAGTATAGGCTACACGAAGTATAGGCTACTGAAGTATAGGCTACATGATGTATAGGCTACTGATGTATAGGCTACTGAAGTATAGGCTACTGAAGTATAGGCTACATGATGTGTAGGCTACTGATGTATAGGCTACATGATGCATAGGCTACTGAAGTATAGGCTACACGAAGTATAGGCTACTGAAGTATAGGTTACATGATGTATAGGCTACATGATGTATAGGCTACTGAAGTATAGGCTACTGAAGTATAGGCTACACGAAGTATAGGCTACTGAAGTATAGGCTACATGATGTATAGGCTACATGATGTATAGGCTACATGATGTATAGGCTACTGAAGTATAAGCTACACGATGTATAGGCTACTGAAGTATAGGCTACTGATGTATAGGCTACATGATGTATAGGCTACATGATGTATAGGCTACTGAAGTATAGGCTACTGAAGTATGGGCTACTGATGTATGGGCTACTTGATGTATAGGCTACTGAAGTATAGGCTACTGATGTATAGGCTACTTGATGTATAGGTTACATGATGTATAGGCTACATGATGTATAGGCTACATGATGTATAGGCTACTGAAGTATAGGCTACATGATGTATAGGCTACATGATGTATAGGCTACACGATGTATAGGCTACTGAAGTATAGGTTACATGATGTATAGGCTACATGATGTATAGGCTACTGAAGGATAGGCTACTGAAGTATAGGCTACTGAAGTATAGGCTACACGAAGTATAGGCTACACGAAGTATAGGCTACTGAAGTATAGGCTACTGAAGTATAGGCTACATGATGTATAGGCTACTGAAGTATAGGTTACATGATGTATAGGCTACATGTTGTATAGGCTACTGAAGTATAGGCTACACTTGTATAGGCTACTGATGTATAGGCTACACTCTTATAGGCTACTGATGTATAGGCTACTGATGTACAGGCTACATGATGTATAGGCTACACTTGTATAGGCTACTGATGTATAGGCTACATGATGTATAGGCTACCTGATGTATAGGCTACCTGATGTATAGGCTACTGATGTATAGGCTACTGATGTATAGGCTACACTTGTATAGGCTACACTTGTATAGGCTACTGATGTATAGGCTACTGATGTATAGGCTACTGATGTATAGGCTACACTTGTATAGGCTACTGATGTATAGGCTACTGATGTATAGGCTACACTTGTATAGGCTACTGATGTATAGGCTACATAATGTATAGGCTACTGATGTATAGGCTACTGATGTATAGGCTACTGATGTATAGGCTACACTTGTATAGGCTACTGATGTATAGGCTACATAATGTATAGGCTACACTTGTATAGGCTACTGATGTACAGGCTACTGATGTATAGGCTACACTTGTATAGGCTACATAATGTATAGGCTACACTTGTATAGGCTACATGATTTATAGGCTACTGATGTATAGGCTACACTTGTATAGGCTACATGATGTATAGGCTACATGATGTATAGGCTACACTTGTATAGGCTACTGATGTATAGGCTACTGATGTATAGGCTACACTTGTATAGGCTACTGATGTATAGGCTACATGATGTATAGGCTACTGATGTATAGGCTACACTTGTATAGGCTACTGATGTATAGGCTAAATGATGTATAGGCTACACTTGTATAGGCTACTGATGTATAGGCTACTGATGTATAGGCTACACTTGTATTGGCTACTGATGTATAGGCTACTGATGTATAGGCTACTCATGTATAGGCTACTGATGTATAGGCTACATCTTGTATAGGCTACATGTTGTATAGGCTACTGATGTATAGGCTACTGATGTATAGGCTACATGTTGTATAGGCTGCTGATGTATAGGCTACTGATGTATAGGCTACATGTTGTATAGGCTACATGTTGTATAGGCTACATGTTGTATAGGCTACTGATGTATAGGCTACTGATGTATAGGCTACTGATGTATAGGCTACTGATGTATAGGCTACATGTTGTATAGGCTACATGTTGTATAGGCTACATGTTGTATAGGCTACTGATGTATAGGCTACTGATGTATAGGCTACATGTTGTATAGGCTACTCATGTATAGGCTACTGATGTATAGGCTACATGTTGTATAGGCTACATGTTGTATAGGCTACATGTTGTATAGGCTACATGTTGTATAGGCTACATGTTGTATAGGCTACTGATGTATAGGCTACATGATGTATAGGCTACATGTTGTATAGGCTACATGTTGTATAGGCTACATGTTGTATAGGCTACAGATGTATAGGCTACAGATGTATAGGCTACTGATGTATAGGCTACATGTTGTATAGGCTACATGTTGTATAGGCTACACGAAGTATAGGCTACTGAAGTATAGGCTACACGAAGTATAGGCTACTGAAGTATAGGCTACACGAAGTATCGGCTACATGAAGTATAGGCTACACGAAGTATAGGCTACACGAAGTATAGGCTACTGAAGTATAGGCTACACGAAGTATAGGCTACTGAAGTATAGGCTACACGAAGTATCGGCTACACGAAGTATAGGCTACACGAAGTATAGGCTACACGAAGTATAGGCTACTGAAGTATAGGCTACACGAAGTATAGGCTACACGAAGTATAGGCTACACGAAGTATAGGCTACACGAAGTATAGGCTACTGAAGTATAGGCTACACGAAGTATCGGCTACACGAAGTATAGGCTACACGAAGTATAGGCTACATGAAGTATAGGCTACACGAAGTATAGGCTACACGAAGTATAGGCTACTGAAGTATAGGCTACTGAAGTATAGGCTACACTTGTATAGGCTACAGATGTATAGGCTACAGATGTATAGGCTACTGATGTATAGGCTACATGTTGTATAGGCTACATGTTGTATAGGCTACATGTTGTATAGGCTACATGTTGTATAGGCTACTGATGTATAGGCTACTGATGTATAGGCTACTGATGTATAGGCTACATGTTGTATAGGCTACTGATGTATAGGCTACAGATGTATAGGCTACATGTTGTATAGGCTACATGTTGTATAGGCTGCTGATGTATAGGCTACATGTTGTATAGGCTACATGTTGTATAGGCTACTGATGTATAGGCTACTGATGTATAGGCTACTGATGTATAGGCTACACGAAGTATAGGCTACACGAAGTATAGGCTACTGAAGTATAGGCTACATGAAGTATAGGCTACACGAAGTATAGGCTACACGAAGTATAGGCTACACGAAGTATAGGCTACTGAAGTATAGGCTACACGAAGTATAGGCTACACGAAGTGTAGGCTACTGAAGTATAGGCTACTGAAGTATAGGCTACTGAAGTATAGGCTACATGATGTATAGGCTACTGAATAATAGGCTACTGATGTATAGGCTACATGATGTATAGGCTACATGATGTATAGGCTACATAACGTATAGGCTACTGAAGTATAGGCTACATGATGTATAGGTTACATGTTGTATAGGCTACATGATGTATAGGCTACTGAAGTATAGGCTACTGAAGTATAGGCTACATGATGTATAGGCTACATGATGTATAGGCTACATGATGTATAGGCTACACGAAGTATAGGCTACACGATGTATAGGCTACTGAAGTATAGGCTACATGATGTATAGGCTACATGATGTATAGGCTACTGAAGTATAGGCTACATGTTGTATAGGCTACACGAAGTATATTCTACACGATGTATAGGCTACTGAAGTATAGGTTACATGATGTATAGGCTACTGAAGTATAGGCTACAGATGTATAGGCTACTGAAGTATAGGCTACATGTTGTATAGGCTACTGAAGTATAGGCTACATGATGTATAGGCTACATGATGTATAGGCTACTGATGTATAGGCTACATGATGTATAGGCTACATGTTGTATAGGCTACTGATGTATAGGCTACATGTTGTATAGGCTACTGAACTATAGGCTACATGATGTATAGGCTACATGTTGTATAGGCTACTGAAGTATAGGCTACTGATGTATAGGCTACATGTTGTATAGGCTACTGATGTATAGGCTACATGATATATAGGCTACTGAAGTATAGGCTACATGTATAGGCTACTGAAGTATAGGCTACAGATGTATAGGCTACATGTTGTATAGGCTACTGAAGTATAGGCTACATGTTGTATAGGCTACTGAACTATAGGCTACATGATGTATAGGCTACATGTTGTATAGGCTACTGAAGTATAGGCTACTGATGTATAGGTTACATGATGTATAGGCTACTGATGTATAGGCTACTGAACTATAGGCTACATGTTGTATAGGCTACTGAAGTATACACTACTGAAGTATAGGCTACATGATGTATAGGCTACTGAAGTATAGGCTACTGAAGTATAGGCTACTGATGTATAGGCTACTGAAGTATTGGCTACTGATGTATAGGCTACTGATGTATAGGCTACACGAAGTATAGGCTACTGAAGTACAGGCTACACGATGTATAGGCTACTGAAGTACAGGCTACTGATGTATAGGCTACATGTTGTATAGGCTACTGAAGTATAGGCTACATGATGTATAGGCTACATGATGTATAGGCTACATGTTGTATAGGCTACTGATGTATAGGCTACATGTTGTATAGGCTACTGAAGTATAGGCTACATGTTGTATAGGCTACTGAACTATAGGCTACATGATGTATAGGCTACATGATGTATAGGCTACACTTGTATAGGCTACTGATGTATAGGCTACTGATGTATAGGCTACTGATGTATAGGCTACATGTTGTATAGGCTACTGATGTATAGGCTACAGATGTATAGGCTACATGTTGTATAGGCTACATGTTGTATAGGCTGCTGATGTATAGGCTACATGTTGTATAGGCTACATGTTGTATAGGCTACTGATGTATAGGCTACTGATGTATAGGCTACTGATGTATAGGCTACACGAAGTATAGGCTACACGAAGTATAGGCTACTGAAGTATAGGCTACATGAAGTATAGGCTACACGAAGTATAGGCTACTGAAGTATAGGCTACACGAAGTATAGGCTACTGAAGTATAGGCTACACGAAGTATAGGCTACACGAAGTGTAGGCTACTGAAGTATAGGCTACTGAAGTATAGGCTACTGAAGTATAGGCTACATGATGTATAGGCTACTGAATAATAGGCTACTGATGTATAGGCTACATGATGTATAGGCTACTGAATAATAGGCTACTGATGTATAGGCTACATGTTGTATAGGCTACTGATGTATAGGCTACATGAAGTATAGGCTACACGAAGTATAGGCTACATGAAGTATAGGCTACACGAAGTATAGGCTACTGAAGTATAGGCTACACGAAGTATAGGCTACTGAAGTATAGGCTACACGAAGTATAGGCTACACGAAGTATAGGCTACACGAAGTATAGGCTACATGAAGTATAGGCTACACGAAGTGTAGGCTACTGAAGTATAGGCTACTGATGTATAGGCTACATGAAGTATAGGCTACACGAAGAATAGGCTACTGAAGTATAGGCTACTGATGTATAGGCTACATGAAGTATAGGCTACACGAAGTATAGGCTACTGAAGTATAGGCTACATGAAGTATAGGCTACACTCTTATAGGCTACTGATGTATAGGCTACTGATGTATAGGCTACACTTGTATAGGCTACTGATGTACAGGCTACATGATGTATAGGCTACACTTGTATAGGCTACTGATGTATAGGCTACATGATGTATAGGCTACCTGATGTATAGGCTACTGATGTGTAGGCTACACTTGTATAGGCTACACTTGTATAGGCTACTGATGTATAGGCTACTGATGTATAGGCTACACTTGTATAGGCTACTGATGTATAGGCTACTGATGTATAGGCTACACTTGTATAGGCTACTGATGTATAGGCTACATAATGTATAGGCTACACTTGTATAGGCTACTGATGTATAGGCTACTGATGTATAGGCTACACTTGTATAGGCTACTGATGTATAGGCTACATAATGTATAGGCTACACTTGTATAGGCTACTGATGTAAGGGCTACTGATGTATAGGCTACACTTGTATAGGCTACTGATGTATAGGCTACATAATGTATAGGCTACACTTGTATAGGCTACATGATGTATAGGCTACTGATGTATAGGCTACACTTGTATAGGCTACATGATGTATAGGCTACATGATGTATAGGCTACACTTGTATAGGCTACTGATGTATAGGCTACTGATGTATAGGCTACTGATGTATAGGCTACACGAAGTATAGGCTACACGAAGTATAGGCTACTGAAGTATAGGCTACATGAAGTATAGGCTACTGAAGTATAGGCTACATGATGTATAGGCTACTGATGTATAGGCTACTGAAGTATAGGCTACTGAAGTATAGGCTACATGATGTGTAGGCTACTGATGTATAGGCTACATGATGCATAGGCTACTGAAGTATAGGCTACACGAAGTATAGGCTACTGAAGTATAGGTTACATGATGTATAGGCTACATGATGTATAGGCTACATGATGTATAGGCTACTGAAGTATAGGCTACACGAAGTATAGGCTACTGAAGTATAGGCTACATGATGTATAGGCTACATGATGTATAGGCTACATGATGTATAGGCTACTGAAGTTAAGCTACACGATGTATAGGCTACTGAAGTATAGGCTACTGATGTATAGGCTACATGATGTATAGGCTACATCATGTATAGGCTACTGAAGTATAGGCTACTGAAGTATGGGCTACTTGATGTATAGGCTACTGAAGTATAGGCTACTGATGTATAGGCTACTTGATGTATAGGTTACATGATGTATAGGCTACATGATGTATAGGCTACATGATGTATAGGCTACACGATGTATAGGCTACTGAAGTATAGGTTACATGATGTATAGGCTACATGATGTATAGACTACTGAAGGATAGGCTACTGAAGTATAGGCTACTGAAGTATAGGCTACACGAAGTATAGGCTACTGAAGTATAGGCTACTGAAGTACAGGCTACATGATGTATAGGCTACTGAAGTATAGGTTACATGATGTATAGGCTACATGTTGTATAGGCTACTGAAGTATAGGCTACACTTGTATAGGCTACTGATGTATAGGCTACATGATGTATAGGCTACACTCTTATAGGCTACTGATGTATAGGCTACTGATGTATAGGCTACACTTGTATAGGCTACTGATGTACAGGCTACATGATGTATAGGCTACACTTGTATAGGCTACTGATGTATAGGCTACATGATGTATAGGCTACCTGATGTATAGGCTACCTGATGTATAGGCTACTGATGTATAGGCTACTGATGTATAGGCTACACTTGTATAGGCTACACTTGTATAGGCTACTGATGTATAGGCTACTGATGTATAGGCTACACTTGTATAGGCTACTGATGTATAGGCTACTGATGTATAGGCTACACTTGTATAGGCTACTGATGTATAGGCTACATAATGTATAGGCTACACTTGTATAGGCTACTGATGTATAGGCTACACTTGTATAGGCTACTGATGTATAGGCTACATAATGTATAGGCTACACTTGTATAGGCTACTGATGTACAGGCTACTGATGTATAGGCTACACTTGTATAGGCTACTGATGTATAGGCTACATAATGTATAGGCTACACTTGTATAGGCTACATGATGTATAGGCTACTGATGTATAGGCTACACTTGTATAGGCTACATGATGTATAGGCTACATGATGTATAGGCTACACTTGTATAGGCTACTGATGTATAGGCTACTGATGTATAGGCTACACTTGTATAGGCTACTGATGTATAGGCTACATGATGTATAGGCTACTGATGTATAGGCTACACTTGTATAGGCTACTGATGTATAGGCTAAATGATGTATAGGCTACACTTGTATAGGCTACTGATGTATAGGCTACTGATGTATAGGCTACACTTGTATTGGCTACTGATGTATAGGCTACTGATGTATAGGCTACTCATGTATAGGCTACTGATGTATAGGCTACATCTTGTATAGGCTACATGTTGTATAGGCTACTGATGTATAGGCTACTGATGTATAGGCTACATGTTGTATAGGCTACACGTTGTATAGGCTGCTGATGTATAGGCTACTGATGTATAGGCTACATGTTGTATAGGCTACATGTTGTATAGGCTACATGTTGTATAGGCTACTGATGTATAGGCTACTGATGTATAGGCTACTGATGTATAGGCTACATGTTGTATAGGCTACTCATGTATAGGCTACTGATGTATAGGCTACATGTTGTATAGGCTACATGTTGTATAGGCTACATGTTGTATAGGCTACTGATGTATAGGCTACTGATGTATAGGCTACTGATGGATAGGCTACTGATGTATAGGCTACAGATGTATAGGCTACAGATGTATAGGCTACTGATGTATAGGCTACATGTTGTATAGGCTACAGATGTATAGGCTACTGATGTATAGGCTACATGATGTATAGGCTACATGTTGTATAGGCTACATGTTGTATAGGCTACATGTTGTATAGGCTACAGATGTATAGGCTACAGATGTATAGGCTACTGATGTATAGGCTACATCTTGTATAGGCTACATGTTGTATAGGCTACACGAAGTATAGGCTACTGAAGTATAGGCTACACGAAGTATAGGCTACTGAAGTATAGGCTACACGAAGTATAGGCTACACGAAGTATAGGCTACTGAAGTATAGGCTACACGAAGTATAGGCTACACGAAGTATAGGCTACACGAAGTATAGGCTACATGAAGTATAGGCTACACGAAGTATAGGCTACACGAAGTGTAGGCTACTGAAGTATAGGCTACTGAAGTATAGGCTACTGAAGTATAGGCTACACTTGTATAGGCTACAGATGTATAGGCTACAGATGTATAGGCTACTGATGTATAGGCTACATGTTGTATAGGCTACATGTTGTATAGGCTACATGTTGTATAGGCTACTGATGTATAGGCTACTGATGTATAGGCTACTGATGTATAGGCTACATGTTGTATAGGCTACTGATGTATAGGCTACAGATGTATAGGCTACATGTTGTATAGGCTACATGTTGTATAGGCTGCTGATGTATAGGCTACTGATGTATAGGCTACATGTTGTATAGGCTACATGTTGTATAGGCTACTGATGTATAGGCTACTGATGTATAGGCTACTGATGTATAGGCTACATGAAGTATAGGCTACACGAAGTATAGGCTACTGAAGTATAGGCTACACGAAGTATAGGCTACTGAAGTATAGGTTACATGATGTATAGGCTACATGATGTATAGGCTACTGAAGTATAGGCTACTGAAGTATAGGCTACACGAAGTATAGGCTACTGAAGTATAGGCTACATGATGTATAGGCTACATGATGTATAGGCTACATGATATATAGGCTACTGAAGTATAGGCTACATGTTGTATAGGCTACTGAAGTATAGGCTACAGATGTATAGGCTACATGTTGTATAGGCTACTGAAGTATAGGCTACATGTTGTATGGGCTACTGATGTATAGGCTACATGTTGTATAGGCTACTGATGTATAGGCTACATGTTGTATAGGCTACTGAAGTACAGGCTACTGATGTATAGGCTACATGTTGTATAGGCTACTGAAGTATAGGCTACATGATGTATAGGCTACATGTTGTATAGGCTACTGATGTATAGGCTACATGTTGTATAGGCTACTGAAGTATAGGCTACATGTTGTATAGGCTACTGAACTATAGGCTACATGATGTATAGGCTACATGTTGTGTCGGCTACTGAAGTATAGGCTACATGTTGTATAGGCTACTGAACTATAGGCTACATGATGTATAGGCTACATGTTGTATAGGCTACTGAAGTATAGGCTACTGATGTATAGGCTACTGAAGTATAGGCTACATGTTGTATAGGCTACTGAACTATAGGCTACATGATGTATAGGCTACATGTTGTATAGGCTACTGAACTATAGGCTACATGATGTATAGGCTACATGTTGTATAGGCTACTGATGTATAGGCTACATGATGTATAGGCTACTGATGTATAGGCTACATGTTGTATAGGCTACTGAACTATAGGCTACTTGATGTATAGGCTACTGAAGTATACACTACTGAAGTATAGGCTACATGATGTATAGGCTACTGAAGTATAGGCTACTGAAGTATAGGCTACTGATGTATAGGCTACTGAAGTATTGGCTACTGATGTATAGGCTACTGATGTATAGGCTACACGAAGTATAGGCTACTGAAGTACAGGCTACACGATGTATAGGCTACTGAAGTACAGGCTACTGATGTATAGGCTACATGTTGTATAGGCTACTGAAGTATAGGCTACATGATGTATAGGCTACATGTTGTATAGGCTACTGATGTATAGGCTACATGTTGTATAGGCTACATGATGTATAGGCTACTGATGTATAGGCTACATGATGTATAGGCTACACGAAGTATAGGCTACACGATGTATAGGCTACTGAAGTATAGGCTACATGATGTATAGGCTACATGATGTATAGGCTACTGAAGTATAGGCTACATGTTGTATAGGCTACTGATGTATAGGCTACATGTTGTATAGGCTACATGATGTATAGGCTACTGATGTATAGGCTACATGATGTATAGGCTACACGAAGTATAGGCTACACGATGTATAGGCTACTGAAGTATAGGTTACATGATGTATAGGCTACTGAAGTATAGGCTACAGATGTATAGGCTACTGAAGTATAGGCTACATGTTGTATAGGCTACTGAAGTATAGGCTACATGATGTATAGGCTACATGAGATATAGGCTACTGATGTATAGGCTACATGTTGTATAGGCTACTGAAGTATAGGCTACATGATGTATAGGCTACATGTTGTATAGGCTACTGATGTATAGGCTACATGTTGTATAGGCTACTGAAGTATAGGCTACATGTTGTATAGGCTACTGAACTATAGGCTACATGATGTATAGGCTACATGTTGTATAGGCTACTGATGTATAGGCTACATGTTGTATAGGCTACTGATGTATAGGCTACATGATATATAGGCTACTGAAGTATAGGCTACATGTTGTATAGGCTACTGAAGTATAGGCTACAGATGTATAGGCTACATGTTGTATAGGCTACTGAAGTATAGGCTACTGATGTATAGGCTACTTAAGTATAGGCTACAGATGTATAGGCTACATGTTGTATAGGCTACTGAAGTATAGGCTACATGTTGTATAGGCTACTGAACTATAGGCTACATGATGTATAGGCTACATGTTGTATAGGCTACTGAAGTATAGGCTACTGATGTATAGGCTACATGATGTATAGGCTACTGATGTATAGGCTACATGTTGTATAGGCTACTGAACTATAGGCTACATGTTGTATAGGCTACTGATGTATAGGCTACTGATGTATAAGCTACTGATGTATAGGCTACATGTTGTATAGGCTACTGATGTATAGGCTACTGATGTATAGGCTACTGATGTATAGGCTACATGTTGTATAGGCTACTGATGTATAGGCTACAGATGTATAGGCTACTGATGTATAGGCTACATGTTGTATAGGCTACATGTTGTATAGGCTACATGTTGTATAGGCTACTGATGTATAGGCTACTGATGTATAGGCTACTGATGTATAGGCTACATGTTGTATAGGCTACTGATGTATAGGCTACAGATGTATAGGCTACATGTTGTATAGGCTACATGTTGTATAGGCTGCTGATGTATAGGCTACATGAAGTATAGGCTACACGAAGTATAGGCTACTGAAGTATAGGCTACATGAAGTATAGGCTACACGAAGTATAGGCTACTGAAGTATAGGCTACACGAAGTATAGGCTACTGAAGTATAGGCTACACGAAGTATAGGCTACACGAAGTGTAGGCTACTGAAGTATAGGCTACTGAAGTATAGGCTACATGATGTATAGGCTACTGAATAATAGGCTACTGATGTATAGGCTACATGATGTATAGGCTACATGATGTATAGGCTACTGATGTATAGGCTACATAACGTATAGGCTACTGAAGTATAGGCTACATGATGTATAGGTTACATGATGTATAGGCTACATGATGTATAGGCTACTGAAGTATAGGCTAATGATGTATAGGCTACATGATGTATAGGCTACATGATGTATAGGCTACTGATGTATAGGCTACATGATGTATAGGCTACACGAAGTATAGGCTACACGATGTATAGGCTACTGAAGTATAGGCTACATGATGTATAGGCTACTGAAGTATAGGCTACATGATGTATAGGCTACATGATGTATAGGCTACTGAAGTATAGGCTACTGATGTATAGGCTACTGATGTATAGGCTACACTTGTATAGGCTACTGATGTATAGGCTACATAATGTATAGGCTACACTTGTATAGGCTACTGATGTATAGGCTACTGATGTATAGGCTACACTTGTATAGGCTACTGATGTATAGGCTACATAATGTATAGGCTATACTTGTATAGGCTAGTGATGTACAGGCTACTGATGTATAGGCTACACTTGTATAGGCTACTGATGTATAGGCTACATAATGTATAGGCTACACTTGTATAGGCTACATGAAGTATAGGCTACTGATGTATAGGCTACACTTGTATAGGCTACATGATGTATAGGCTACATGATGTATAGGCTACACTTGTATAGGCTACTGATGAATAGGCTACACTTGTATAGGCTACTGATGTATAGGCTACATGATGTATAGGCTACTGATGTATAGGCTACTGATGTATAGGCTACACTTGTATAGGCTACTGATGTATAGGCTAAATGATGTATAGGCTACACTTGTATAGGCTACTGATGTATAGGCTACTGATGTATAGGCTACACTTGTATTGGCTACTGATGTATAGGCTACTGATGTATAGGCTACTGATGTATAGGCTACATCTTGTATAGGCTACATGTTGTATAGGCTACTGATGTATAGGCTACTGATGTATAGGCTACATGTTGTATAGGCTGCTGATGTATAGGCTACATGTTGTATAGGCTACATGTTGTATAGGCTACTGATGTATAGGCTACTGATGTATAGGCTACATGTTGTATAGGCTACTCATGTATAGGCTACTGATGTATAGGCTACATGTTGTATAGGCTACATGTTGTATAGGCTACATGTTGTATAGGCTACTGATGTATAGGCTACTGATGGATAGGCTACTGATGGATAGGCTACTGATGTATAGGCTACAGATGTATAGGCTACAGATGTATAGGCTACTGATGTATAGGCTACATGTTGTATAGGCTACAGATGTATAGGCTACTGATGTATAGGCTACATGATGTATAGGCTAATGTTGTATAGGCTACATGTTGTATAGGCTACATGTTGTATAGGCTACAGATGTATAGGCTACAGATGTATAGGCTACTGATGTATGGGCTACATGTTGTATAGGCTACATGTTGTATAGGCTACACGAAGTATAGGCTATGAAGTATAGGCTACACGAAGTATAGGCTACTGAAGTATAGGCTACACGAAGTATAGGCTACACGAAGTATAGGCTACTGAAGTATAGGCTACCCGAAGTATAGGCTACACGAAGTATAAGCTACACGAAGTATAGGCTACACGAAGTATAGGCTACACGAAGTATAGGCTACACGAAATGTAGGCTACTGAAGTATAGGCTACTGAAGTATAGGCTACACTTGTATAGGCTACAGATGTATAGGCTACAGATGTATAGGCTACTGATGTATAGGCTACATGTTGTATAGGCTACATGTTGTATAGGCTACATGTTGTATAGGCTACTGATGTATAGGCTACTGATGTATAGGCTACATGTTGTATAGGCTACTGATGTATAGGCTACAGATGTATAGGCTACATGTTGTATAGGCTACATGTTGTATAGGCTGCTGATGTATAGGCTACTGATGTATAGGCTACATGTTGTATAGGCTACATGTTGTATAGGCTACTGATGTATAGGCTACTGATGTATAGGCTACATGAAGTATAGGCTACACGAAGTATAGGCTACTGAAGTATAGGCTACATGAAGTATAGGCTACACGAAGTATAGGCTACTGAAGTATAGGCTACACGAAGTATAGGCTACTGAAGTATAGGCTACACGAAGTATAGGCTACACGAAGTGTAGGCTACTGAAGTATAGGCTACTGAAGTATAGGCTACTGAAGTATAGGCTACATGATGTATAGGCTACTGAATAATAGGCTACTGATGTATAGGCTACATGATGTATAGGCTACATGATGTATAGGCTACTGATGTATAGGCTACTGAAGTATAGGCTACATGATGTATAGGTTACATGATGTATAGGCTACATGATGTATAGGCTACTGAAGTATAGGCTACTGAAGTATAGGCTACATGATGTATAGGCTACATGATGTATAGGCTACTGATGTATAGGCTACATGATGTATAGGCTACACGAAGTATAGGCTACACGATGTATAGGCTACTGAAGTATAGGCTACATGATGTATAGGCTACATGATGTATAGGCTACTGAAGTATAGGCTACATGTTGTATAGGCTACACGAAGTATATTCTACACGATGTATAGGCTACTGAAGTATAGGTTACATGATGTATAGGCTACTGAAGTATAGGCTACAGATGTATAGGCTACTGAAGTATAGGCTACATGTTGTATAGGCTACTGAAGTATAGGCTACATGATGTATAGGCTACATGATGTATAGGCTACTGATGTATAGGCTACATGTTGTATAGGCTACTGAAGTATAGGCTACATGATGTATAGGCTACATGTTGTATAGGCTACTGATGTATAGGCTACATGTTGTATAGGCTACTGAAGTATAGGCTACATGTTGTATAGGCTACTGAACTATAGGCTACATGTTGTATAGGCTACTGAAGTATAGGCTACTGATGTATAGGCTACATGTTGTATAGGCTACATGATATATAGGCTACTGAAGTATAGGCTACATGTTGTATAGGCTACTGAAGTATAGGCTACATGATGTATAGGCTACACGAAGTATAGGCTACACGATGTATAGGCTACTGAAGTATAGGCTACATGATGTATAGGCTACTGAAGTACAGGCTACACGATGTATAGGCTACTGAAGTACAGGCTACTGATGTATAGGCTACATGTTGTATAGGCTACTGAAGTATAGGCTACATGATGTATAGGCTACATGTTGTATAGGCTACTGATGTATAGGCTACATGTTGTATAGGCTACTGAAGTATAGGCTACATGTTGTATAGGCTACTGAACTATAGGCTACATGATGTATAGGCTACATGTTGTGTCGGCTACTGAAGTATAGGCTACATGATATATAGGCTACTGAAGTATAGGCTACATGTTGTATAGGCTACTGAAGTATAGGCTACAGATGTATAGGCTACATGTTGTATAGGCTACTGAAGTATAGGCTACATGTTGTATGGGCTACTGAACTATAGGCTACATGATGTATAGGCTACATGTTGTATGGGCTACTGAAGTATAGGCTACTGATGTATAGGCTACATGATGTATAGGCTACTGATGTATAGGCTACATGTTGTATAGGCTACTGAACTATAGGCTACATGATGTATAGGCTACATGTTGTATAGGCTACTGAAGTATACACTACTGAAGTATAGGCTACATGATGTATAGGCTACTGAAGTATAGGCTACTGAAGTATAGGCTACTGAAGTATAAGCTACTGAAGTATAGGCTACTGATGTATAGGCTACTGAAGTATTGGCTACTGATGTATAGGCTACTGATGTATAGGCTACACGAAGTATAGGCTACTGAAGTACAGGCTACACGATGTATAGGTAACTGAAGTACAGGCTACACGATGTATAGGCTACTGATGTATAGGCTACACGAAGTATAGGGTACATGATGTATAGGCTACATGTTGTATAGGCTACACGAAGTATAGGCTACATGATGTATAGGCTACATGATGTATAGGCTACATGTTGTATAGGCTACACGAAGTATAGGCTAATGATGTATAGGCTACTGATGTATAGGCTACTGATGTATAGGCTACACGAAGTATAGGCTACTGAAGTATAGGTTACTGAAGTATAGGCTACATGATGTATAGGCTACTGATGTATAGGCTACTGAAGTATAGGCTACTGAAGTATAGGCTACTGAAGTATAGGCTACTGATGTATAGGCTACTGATGTATAGGCTACATGTTGTATAGGCTACATGTTGTATAGGCTGCTGATGTATAGGCTACTGATGTATAGGCTACATGTTGTATAGGCTACATGTTGTATAGGCTACTGATGTATAGGCTACTGATGTATAGGCTACATGAAGTATAGGCTACACGAAGTATAGGCTACTGAAGTATAGGCTACATGAAGTATAGGCTACTGAAGTATAGGCTACACGAAGTATAGGCTACACGAAGTATAGGCTACTGAAGTATAGGCTACACGAAGTATAGGCTACACGAAGTATAGGCTACTGAAGTATAGGTTACACGAAGTATAGGCTACACGAAGTATAGGCTACACGAAGTATAGGCTACATGAAGTATAGGCTACACGAAGTATAGGCTACACGAAGTGTAGGCTACTGAAGTATAGGCTACTGAAGTATAGGCTACTGAAGTATAGGCTACACTTGTATAGGCTACAGATGTATAGGCTACAGATGTATAGGCTACTGATGTATAGGCTACATGTTGTATAGGCTACATGTTGTATAGGCTACATGTTGTATAGGCTACTGATGTATAGGCTACTGATGTATAGGCTACTGATGTATAGGCTACTGATGTATAGGCTACATGTTGTATAGGCTACTGATGTATAGGCTACAGATGTATAGGCTACATGTTGTATAGGCTACATGTTGTATAGGCTGCTGATGTATAGGCTACTGATGTATAGGCTACATGTTGTATAGGCTACATGTTGTATAGGCTACTGATGTATAGGCTACTGATGTATAGGCTACTGATGTATAGGCTACACGAAGTATAGGCTACTGAAGTATAGGCTATACGAAGTATAGGCTACACGAAGTATAGGCTACACGAAGTATAGGCTACACGAAGTATAGGCTACTGAAGTATAGGCTACACGAAGTATAGGCTACACGAAGTGTAGGCTACTGAAGTATAGGCTACTGAAGTATAGGCTACTGAAGTATAGGCTACATGATGTATAGGCTACTGAATAATAGGCTACTGATGTATAGGCTACATGATGTATAGGCTACTGAATAATAGGCTACTGATGTATAGGCTACATGATGTATAGGCTACATGTTGTATAGGCTACTGATGTATAGGCTACTGATGTATAGGCTACATGAAGTATAGGCTACACGAAGTATAGGCTACTGAAGTATAGGCTACATGAAGTATAGGCTACACGAAGTATAGGCTACACGAATTATAGGCTACTGAAGTATAGGCTACACGAAGTATAGGCTACACGAAGTATAGGCTACACGAAGTATAGGCTACACGAAGTGTAGGCTACTGAAGTATAGGCTACTGAAGTATAGGCTACTGAAGTATAGGCTACACTTGTATAGGCTACAGATGTATAGGCTACAGATGTATAGGCTACTGATGTATAGGCTACATGTTGTATAGGCTACTGATGTATAGGCTACTGATGTATAGGCTACTGATGTATAGGCTACTGACGTATAGGCTACATGTTGTATAGGCTACTGATGTATAGGCTACAGATGTATAGGCTACTGATGTATAGGCTACATGTTGTATAGGCTACATGTTGTATAGGCTACATGTTGTATAGGCTACTGATGTATAGGCTACTGATGTATAGGCTACTGATGTATAGGCTACATGTTGTATAGGCTACTGATGTATAGGCTACAGATGTATAGGCTACATGTTGTATAGGCTACATGTTGTATAGGCTGCTGATGTATAGGCTACATGAAGTATAGGCTACACGAAGTATAGGCTACTGAAGTATAGGCTACATGAAGTATAGGCCACACGAAGTATAGGCTACTGAAGTATAGGCTACACGAAGTATAGGCTACTGAAGTATAGGCTACACGAAGTGTAGGCTACTGAAGTATAGGCTACTGAAGTATAGGCTACTGAAGTATAGGCTACATGATGTATAGGCTACTGAATAATAGGCTACTGATGTATAGGCTACATGATGTATAGGCTACATGATGTATAGGCTACTGATGTATAGGCTACATAACGTATAGGCTACTGAAGTATAGGCTACATGATGTATAGGTTACATGATATATAGGCTACATGATGTATAGGCTACTGAAGTATAGGCTACCTATGTATAGGCTACATGATGTATAGGCTACATGATGTATAGGCTACTGATGTATAGGCTACATGATGTATAGGCTACACGAAGTATAGGCTACACGATGTATAGGCTACTGAAGTATAGGCTACAGATGTATAGGCTACATGTTGTATAGGCTACTGAAGTATTGGCTACATGTTGTATGGGCTACTGAACTATAGGCTACATGATGTATAGGCTACATGTTGTATGGGCTACTGAAGTATAGGCTACTGATGTATAGGCTACATGATGTATAGGCTACTGATGTATAGGCTACATGTTGTATAGGCTACTGAACTATAGGCTACATGATGTATAGGCTACATGTTGTATAGGCTACTGAAGTATACACTACTGAAGTATAGGCTACATGATGTATAGGCTACTGAAGTATAGGCTACTGAAGTATAGGCTACTGAAGTATAGGCTACTGAAGTATAGGCTACTGATGTATAGGCTACTGAAGTATTGGCTACTGATGTATAGGCTACTGATGTATAGGCTACACGAAGTATAGGCTACTGAAGTACAGGCTACACGATGTATAGGTAACTGAAGTACAGGCTACACGATGTATAGGCTACTGATGTATAGGCTACACGAAGTATAGGGTACATGATGTATAGGCTACATGTTGTATAGGCTACACGAAGTATAGGCTACATGATGTATAGGCTACATGATGTATAGGCTACATGTTGTATAGGCTACACGAAGTATAGGCTAATGATGTATAGGCTACTGATGTATAGGCTACTGATGTATAGGCTACACGAAGTATAGGCTACTGAAGTATAGGTTACTGAAGTATAGGCTACATGATGTATAGGCTACTGATGTATAGGCTACTGAAGTATAGGCTACTGAAGTATAGGCTACTGAAGTATAGGCTACTGATGTATAGGCTACTGATGTATAGGCTACATGTTGTATAGGCTACATGTTGTATAGGCTGCTGATGTATAGGCTACTGATGTATAGGCTAGTGATGTATAGGCTACATGAAGTATAGGCTACACGAAGTATAGGCTACTGAAGTATAGGCTACATGAAGTATAGGCTACTGAAGTATAGGCTACACGAAGTATAGGCTACACGAAGTATAGGCTACTGAAGTATAGGCTACACGAAGTATAGGCTACACGAAGTATAGGCTACTGAAGTATAGGCTACACGAAGTATAGGCTACACGAAGTATAGGCTACACGAAGTATAGGCTACATGAAGTATAGGCTACACGAAGTATAGGCTACACGAAGTGTAGGCTACTGAAGTATAGGCTACTGAAGTATAGGCTACACTTGTATAGGCTACAGATGTATAGGCTACAGATGTATAGGCTACTGATGTATAGGCTACATGTTGTATAGGCTAAATGTTGTATAGGCTACATGTTGTATAGGCTACTGATGTATAGGCTACTGATGTATAGGCTACTGATGTATAGGCTACATGTTGTATAGGCTACTGATGTATAGGCTACAGATGTATAGGCTACATGTTGTATAGGCTACATGTTGTATAGGCTGCTGATGTATAGGCTACTGATGTATAGGCTACATGTTGTATAGGCTACATGTTGTATAGGCTACTGATGTATAGGCTACTGATGTATAGGCTACTGATGTATAGGCTACATGAAGTATAGGCTACACGAAGTATAGGCTACTGAAGTATAGGCTACACGAAGTATAGGCTACACAAAGTATAGGCTACACGAAGTATAGGCTACTGAAGTATAGGCTACACGAAGTATAGGCTACACGAAGTGTAGGCTACTGAAGTATAGGCTACTGAAGTATAGGCTACTGAAGTATAGGCTACATGATGTATAGGCTACTGAATAATAGGCTACTGATGTATAGGCTACATGATGTATAGGCTACTGAACAATAGGCTACTGATGTATAGGCTACATGATGTATAGGCTACATGTTGTATAGGCTACTGATGTATAGGCTACTGATGTATAGGCTACATGAAGTATAGGCTACACGAAGTATAGGCTACTGAAGTATAGGCTACATGAAGTATAGGCTACACGAAGTATAGGCTACACGAATTATAGGCTACTGAAGTATAGGCTACACGAAGTATAGGCTACACGAAGTATAGGCTACACGAAGTATAGGCTACACGAAGTGTAGGCTACTGAAGTATAGGCTACTGAAGTATAGGCTACACTTGTATAGGCTACAGATGTATAGGCTACAGATGTATAGGCTACTGATGTATAGGCTACATGTTGTATAGGCTACTGATGTATAGGCTACATGTTGTATAGGCTACTGATGTATAGGCTACAGATGTATAGGCTACTGATGTATAGGCTACATGTTGTATAGGCTACATGTTGTATAGGCTACATGTTGTATAGGCTACTGATGTATAGGCTACTGATGTATAGGCTACTGATGTATAGGCTACATGTTGTATAGGCTACTGATGTATAGGCTACATGTTGTATAGGCTACATGTTGTATAGGCTGCTGATGTATAGGCTACATGAAGTATAGGCTACACGAAGTATAGGCTACTGAAGTATAGGCTACATGAAGTATAGGCTACACGAAGTATAGGCTACTGAAGTATAGGCTACACGAAGTATAGGCTACTGAAGTATAGGCTACACGAAGTGTAGGCTACTGAAGTATAGGCTACTGAAGTATAGGCTACATGATGTATAGGCTACTGAATAATAGGCTACTGATGTATAGGCTACATGATGTATAGGCTACATGATGTATAGGCTACTGATGTATAGGCTACATAACGTATAGGCTACTGAAGTATAGGCTACATGATGTATAGGTTACATGATATATAGGCTACATGATGTATAGGCTACTGAAGTATAGGCTACCTATGTATAGGCTACATGATGTATAGGCTACATGATGTATAGGCTACTGATGTATAGGCTACATGATGTATAGGCTACACGAAGTATAGGCTACACGATGTATAGGCTACTGAAGTATACGCTACATGATGTATAGGCTACATGATGTATAGGCTACTGAAGTATAGGCTACACGTTGTATAGGCTACACGAAGTATATTCTACACGATGTATAGGCTACTGAAGTATAGGTTACATGATGTATAGGCTACTGAAGTATAGGCTACAGATGTATAGGCTACTGAAGTATAGGCTACATGTTGTATAGGCTACTGAAGTATAGGCTACATGATGTATAGGCTACATGATGTATAGGCTACTGATGTATAGGCTACATGTTGTATAGGCTACTGAAGTATAGGCTACATGATGTATAGGCTACATGTTGTATAGGCTACTGATGTATAGGCTACATGTTGTATAGGCTACTGAAGTATAGGCTACATGTTGTATAGGCTACTGAACTATAGGCTACATGATGTATAGGCTACATGTTGTATAGGCTACTGAAGTATAGGCTACAGATGTATAGGCTACATGTTGTATAGGCTACTGAAGTATAGGCTACATGTTGTATAGGCTACTGAACTATAGGCTACATGATGTATAGGCTACATGTTGTATAGGCTACTGAAGTATAGGCTACTGATGTATAGGCTACATGATGTATAGGCTACTGATGTATAGGCTACATGTTGTATAGGCTACTGAACTATAGGCTACATGTTGTATAGGCTACTGAAGTATACACTACTGAAGTATAGGCTACATGATGTATAGGCTACTGAAGTATAGGCTACTGAAGTATAGGCTACTGATGTATAGGCTACTGAAGTATTGGCTACTGATGTATAGGCTACTGATGTATAGGCTACACGAAGTATAGGCTACTGAAGTACAGGCTACACGATGTATAGGCTACTGAAGTACAGGCTACACGATGTATAGGCTACTGATGTATAGGCTACATGTTGTATAGGCTACTGAAGTATAGGCTACATGATGTATAGGCTACATGTTGTATAGGCTACTGATGTATAGGCTACATGTTGTATAGGCTACATGTTGTATAGGCTACTGAACTATAGGCTACATGATGTATAGGCTACATGTTGTGTCGGCTACTGAAGTATAGGCTACTGATGTATAGGCTACTGATGTATAGGCTACATGATATATAGGCTACTGAAGTATAGGCTACATGTTGTATAGGCTACTGAAGTATAGGCTACAGATGTATAGGCTACATGTTGTATAGGCTACTGAAGTATAGGCTACATGTTGTATGGGCTACTGAACTATAGCCTACATGATGTATAGGCTACATGTTGTATGGGCTACTGAAGTATAGGCTACTGATGTATAGGCTACATGATGTATAGGCTACTGATGTATAGGCTACATGTTGTATAGGCTACTGAACTATAGGCTACATGATGTATAGGCTACATGTTGTATAGGCTACTGAAGTATACACTACTGAAGTATAGGCTACATGATGTATAGGCTACTGAAGTATAGGCTACTGAAGTATAGGCTACTGATGTATAGGGTACTGAAATATTGGCTACTGATGTATAGGCTACTGATGTATAGGCTACACGAAGTATAGGCTACACGATGTATAGGCTACTGAAGTACAGGCTACACGATGTATAGGCTACTGATGTATAGGCTACACGAAGTATAGGGTACATGATGTATAGGCTACATGTTGTATAGGCTACACGAAGTATAGGCTACATGATGTATAGGCTACATGTTGTATAGGCTACACGAAGTATAGGCTAATGATGTATAGGCTACTGATGTATAGGCTACACGAAGTATAGGCTACTGAAGTATAGGCTACTGAAGTATAGGCTACACGAAGTATAGGCTACACGAAGTATAGGCTACTGAAGTATAGGCTACTGAAGTATAGGCTACACGAAGTATAGGCTACTGAAGTATAGGCTACTGAAGTATAGGCTACTGAAGTATAGGCTACACGAAGTATAGGCTACTGAAGTATAGGCTACTGAAGTATAGGCTACTGAAGTATAGGCTACACGAAGTATAGGCTACTGAAGTATAGGCTACTGAAGTATAGGCTACTGATGTATAGGCTACACGAAGTATAGGCTACTGAAGTACAGGCTACACGATGTATAGGCTACTGAAGTACAGGCTACACGATGTATAGGCTACTGATGTATAGGCTACACGAAGTATAGGGTACATGATGTATAGGCTACATGTTGTATAGGCTACACGAAGTATAGGCTACAGGAAGTATAGGCTACTGAAGTATAGGTTACTGATGTATAGGCTACTGAAGTATAGGCTACTGAAGTATAGGCTACTGATGTATAGGCTACATGTTGTATAGGCTACACGAAGTATAGGCTACTGAAGTATAGGCTACACGAAGTATAGGCTACTGAAGTATAGGCTACTGAAGTATAGGCTACTGAAGTATAGGCTACACGAAGTATAGGCTACTGAAGTATAGGCTACTGAAGTATAGGCTACTGAAGTATAGGCTACACGAAGTATAGGCTACTGAAGTATAGGCTACTGAAGTATAGGCTACTGAAGTATAGGCTACACGAAGTATAGGCTACTGAAGTATAGGCTACTGAAGTATAGGCTACTGAAGTATAGGCTACACGAAGTATAGGCTACTGAAGTATAGGCTACTGATGTATAGGCTACATGTTGTATAGGCTACACGAAGTATAGGCTACTGAAGTATAGGCTACTGATGTATAGGCTACTGATGTATAGGCTACTGATGTATAGGCTACATGTTGTATAGGCTACATGTTGTATAGGCTACTGAAGTATAGGCTACACGAAGTATAGGCTACTGAAGTATAGGTTACATGATGTATAGGCTACAGATGTATAGGCTACTGAAGTATAGGCTACATGTTGTATAGGCTACTGAAGTATAGGCTACATGATGTATAGGCTACATGATGTATAGGCTACTGATGTATAGGCTACATGTTGTATAGGCTACTGAAGTATAGGCTACATGATGTATAGGCTACATGTTGTATAGGCTACTGATGTATAGGCTACATGTTGTATAGGCTACTGAAGTATAGGCTACATGTTGTATAGGCTACTGAACTATAGGCTACATGATGTATAGGCTACATGTTGTATAGGCTACTGAAGTATAGGCTACAGATGTATAGGCTACATGTTGTATAGGCTACTGAAGTATAGGCTACATGTTGTATAGGCTACTGAACTATAGGCTACATGATGTACAGGCTACATGTTGTATAGGCTACTGAAGTATAGGCTACTGATGTATAGGCTACATGATGTATAGGCTACTGATGTATAGGCTACATGTTGTATAGGCTACTGAACTATAGGCTACATGTTGTATAGGCTACTGAAGTATACACTACTGAAGTATAGGCTACATGATGTATAGGCTACTGAAGTATAGGCTACTGAAGTATAGGCTACTGATGTATAGGCTACTGAAGTATTGGCTACTGATGTATAGGCTACTGATGTATAGGCTACACGAAGTATAGGCTACTGAAGTACAGGCTACACGATGTATAGGCTACTGAAGTACAGGCTACACGATGTATAGGCTACTGATGTATAGGCTACATGTTGTATAGGCTACTGAAGTATAGGCTACATGATGTATAGGCTACATGTTGTATAGGCTACTGATGTATAGGCTACATGTTGTATAGGCTACATGTTGTATAGGCTACTGAACTATAGGCTACATGATGTATAGGCTACATGTTGTGTCGGCTACTGAAGTATAGGCTACTGATGTATAGGCTACTGATGTATAGGCTACATGATATATAGGCTACTGAAGTATAGGCTACATGTTGTATAGGCTACTGAAGTATAGGCTACAGATGTATAGGCTACATGTTGTATAGGCTACTGAAGTATAGGCTACATGTTGTATGGGCTACTGAACTATAGGCTACATGATGTATAGGCTACATGTTGTATGGGCTACTGAAGTATAGGCTACTGATGTATAGGCTACATGATGTATAGGCTACATGTTGTATAGGCTACTGAACTATAGGCTACATGATGTATAGGCTACATGTTGTATAGGCTACTGAAGTATACACTACTGAAGTATAGGCTACATGATGTATAGGCTACTGAAGTATAGGCTACTGAAGTATAGGCTACTGAAGTATAGGCTACTGAAGTATAGGCTACTGATGTATAGGCTACTGAAGTATTGGCTACTGATGTATAGGCTACTGATGTATAGGCTACACGAAGTATAGGCTACTGAAGTACAGGCTACACGATGTATAGGCTACTGAAGTACAGGCTACACGATGTATAGGCTACTGATGTATAGGCTACACGAAGTATAGGGTACATGATGTATAGGCTACATGTTGTATAGGCTACACGAAGTATAGGCTACATGATGTATAGGCTACATGATGTATAGGCTACATGTTGTATAGGCTACACGAAGTATAGGCTAATGATGTATAGGCTACTGATGTATAGGCTACTGATGTATAGGCTACACGAAGTATAGGCTACTGAAGTATAGGTTACTGAAGAATAGGCTACATGATGTATAGGCTACTGATGTATAGGCTACTGAAGTATAGGCTACTGAAGTATAGGCTACTGATGTATAGGCTACATGTTGTATAGGCTACACGAAGTATAGGCTACTGAAGTATAGGCTACACGAAGTATAGGCTACTGAAGTATAGGCTACTGAAGTATAGGCTACTGAAGTATAGGCTACACGAAGTATAGGCTACTGAAGTATAGGCTACTGAAGTATAGGCTACTGAAGTATAGGCTACACGAAGTATAGGCTACTGAAGTATAGGCTACTGAAGTATAGGCTACTGAAGTATAGGCTACTGAAGTATAGGCTACACGAAGTATAGGCTACTGAAGTATAGGCTACTGATGTATAGGCTACATGTTGTATAGGCTACACGAAGTATAGGCTACTGAAGTATAGGCTACTGATGTATAGGCTACTGATGTATAGGCTACTGATGTATAGGCTACTGATGTATAGGCTACATGTTGTATAGGCTACATGTTGTATAGGCTACTGAAGTATAGGCTACACGAAGTATAGGCTAATGATGTATAGGCTACTGATGTATAGGCTACACGAAGTATAGGCTACTGAAGTATAGGCTACTGATGTATAGGCTACACGAAGTATAGGCTACTGAAGTATAGGCTACTGATGTATAGGCTACTGATGTATAGGCTACTGATGTATAGGCTACTGAAGTATAGGCTACTGATGTATAGGCTACTGATGTATAGGCTACATGTTGTATAGGCTACACTTGTATAGGCTACTGATGTATAGGCTACATGTTGTATAGGCTACATGTTGTATAGGCTGCTGATGTATAGGCTACTGATGTATAGGCTACATGTTGTATAGCCTACATGTTGTATAGGCTACTGATGTATAGGCTACTGATGTATAGGCTACTGATGTATAGGGTACATGAAGTATAGGCTACACGAAGTATAGGCTACTGAAGTATAGGCTACATGAAGTATAGGCTACTGAAGTATAGGCTACTGAAGTTTAGGCTACTTGATGTATAGGCTACTGATGTATAGGCTACTGAAGTATAGGCTACTGAAGTATAGGCTACATGATGTGTAGGCTACTGATGTATAGGCTACATGATGTATAGGCTACATGATGCATAGGCTACTGAAGTATAGGCTACACGAAGTATAGGCTACTGAAGTATAGGTTACATGATGTATAGGCTACATGATGTATAGGCTACTGAAGTATAGGCTACTGAAGTATAGGCTACACGAAGTATAGGCTACTGAAGTATAGGCTACATGATGTATAGGCTACATGATGTATAGGCTACTGAAGTATAAGCTACACGATGTATAGGCTTCTGAAGTATAGGCTACTGATGTATAGGCTACATGATGTATAGGCTACATGATGTATAGGCTACTGAAGTATAGGCTACATGTTGTATAGGCTACTGAAGTATAGGCTACAGATGTATAGGCTACATGTTGTATAGGCTACTGAAGTATAGGCTACATGTTGTATAGGCTACTGAACTATAGGCTACATGATGTATAGGCTACATGTTGTATAGGCTACTGAAGTATAGGCTACTGATGTATAGGCTACATGATGTATAGGCTACTGATGTATAGGCTACATGTTGTATAGGCTACTGAACTATAGGCTACATGATGTATAGGCTACATGTTGTATAGGCTACTGAAGTATACACTACTGAAGTATAGGCTACATGATGTATAGGCTACTGAAGTATAGGCTACTGATGTATAGGCTACTGAAGTATTGGCTACTGATGTATAGGCTACTGATGTATAGGCTACACGAAGTATAGGCTACTGAAGTACAGGCTACACGATGTATAGGCTACTGAAGTACAGGCTACACGATGTATAGGCTACTGAAGTACAGGCTACACGATGTATAGGCTACATGTTGTATAGGCTACTGAAGTATAGGCTACTGATGTATAGGCTACATGATGTATAGGCTACTGATGTATAGGCTACATGTTGTATAGGCTACTGAACTATAGGCTACATGATGTATAGGCTACATGTTGTATAGGCTACAGGAAGTATAGGCTACATGATGTATAGGCTACATGATGTATAGGCTACATGTTGTATAGGCTACACGAAGTATAGGCTAATGATGTATAGGCTACTGATGTATAGGCTACTGATGTATAGGCTACACGAAGTATAGGCTACTGAAGTATAGGCTACTGAAGTATAGGCTACATGATGTATAGGCTACTGAAGTATAGGCTACTGAAGTATAGGCTACATGATGTATAGGCTACTGATGTATAGGCTACAGGAAGTATAGGCTACTGAAGTATAGGCTACTGAAGTATAGGCTACTGATGTATAGGCTACACGAAGTATAGGCTACTGAAGTATAGGCTACTGAAGTATAGGCTACTGAAGTATAGGCTATTGAAGTATAGGCTACTGAAGTATAGGCTACACGAAGTATAGGCTACTGATGTATAGGCTACATGTTGTATAGGCTACACGAAGTATAGGCTACTGAAGTATAGGCTACACGAAGTATAGGCTACTGAAGTATAGGCTACTGAAGTATAGGCTACTGAAGTATAGGCTACACGAAGTATAGGCTACTGAAGTATAGGCTACTGAAGTATAGGCTACTGAAGTATAGGCTACTGAAGTATAGGCTACACTTGTATAGGCTACTGATGTATAGGCTACTGATGTATAGGCTACATGTTGTATAGGCTACATGTTGTATAGGCTACTGAAGTATAGGCTACACGAAGTATAGGCTAATGATGTATAGGCTACTGATGTATAGGCTACACGAAGTATAGGCTACTGAAGTATAGGCTACTGATGTATAGGGTACATGTTGTATAGGCTACACGAAGTATAGGCTACTGAAGTATAGGCTACTGAAGTATAGGCTACTGATGTATAGGCTACTGATGTATAGGCTACATGATGTATAGGCTACTGATGTATAGGCTACATGTTGTATAGGCTACTGAAGTATAGGCTACATGATGTATAGGCTACATGTTGTATAGGCTACTGATGTATAGGCTACATGTTGTATAGGCTACTGAAGTATAGGCTACATGTTGTATAGGCTACTGAACTATAGGCTACATGATGTATAGGCTACATGTTGTATAGGCTACTGAAGTATAGGCTACAGATGTATAGGCTACATGTTGTATAGGCTACTGAAGTATAGGCTACATGTTGTATAGGCTACTGAACTATAGGCTACATGATGTACAGGCTACATGTTGTATAGGCTACTGAAGTATAGGCTACTGATGTATAGGCTACATGATGTATAGGCTACATGTTGTATAGGCTACTGAACTATAGGCTACATGTTGTATAGGCTACTGAAGTATACACTACTGAAGTATAGGCTACATGATGTATAGGCTACTGAAGTATAGGCTACTGAAGTATAGGCTACTGATGTATAGGCTACTGAAGTATTGGCTACTGATGTATAGGCTACTGATGTATAGGCTACACGAAGTATAGGCTACTGAAGTACAGGCTACACGATGTATAGGCTACTGAAGTACAGGCTACACGATGTATAGGCTACTGATGTATAGGCTACATGTTGTATAGGCTACTGAAGTATAGGCTACATGATGTATAGGCTACATGTTGTATAGGCTACTGATGTATAGGCTACATGTTGTATAGGCTACATGTTGTATAGGCTACTGAACTATAGGCTACATGATGTATAGGCTACATGTTGTGTCGGCTACTGAAGTATAGGCTACTGATGTATAGGCTACTGATGTATAGGCTACATGATATATAGGCTACTGAAGTATAGGCTACATGTTGTATAGGCTACTGAAGTATAGGCTACAGATGTATAGGCTACATGTTGTATAGGCTACTGAAGTATAGGCTACATGTTGTATGGGCTACTGAACTATAGGCTACATGATGTATAGGCTACATGTTGTATGGGCTACTGAAGTATAGGCTACTGATGTATAGGCTACATGATGTATAGGCTACTGATGTATAGGCTACATGTTGTATAGGCTACTGAACTATAGGCTACATGATGTATAGGCTACATGTTGTATAGGCTACTGAAGTATACACTACTGAAGTATAGGCTACATGATGTATAGGCTACTGAAGTATAGGCTACTGAAGTATAGGCTACTGAAGTATAGGCTACTGAAGTATAGGCTACTGATGTATAGGCTACTGAAGTATTGGCTACTGATGTATAGGCTACTGATGTATAGGCTACACGAAGTATAGGCTACTGAAGTACAGGCTACACGATGTATAGGCTACTGAAGTACAGGCTACACGATGTATAGGCTACTGATGTATAGGCTACACGAAGTATAGGGTACATGATGTATAGGCTACATGTTGTATAGGCTACACGAAGTATAGGCTACATAATGTATAGGCTACATGATGTATAGGCTACACGAAGTATAGGCTAATGATGTATAGGCTACGGATGTATAGGCTACTGATGTATAGGCTACACGAAGTATAGGCTACTGAAGTATAGGTTACTGAAGAATAGGCTACATGATGTATAGGCTACTGATGTATAGGCTACTGAAGTATAGGCTACTGAAGTATAGGCTACTGATGTATAGGCTACATGTTGTATAGGCTACAGGAAGTATAGGCTACATGATGTATAGGCTACATGATGTATAGGCTACATGTTGTATAGGCTACACGAAGTATAGGCTAATGATGTATAGGCTACTGATGTATAGGCTACTGATGTATAGGCTACACGAAGTATAGGCTACTGAAGTATAGGCTACTGAAGTATAGGCTACATGATGTATAGGCTACTGAAGTATAGGCTACTGAAGTATAGGCTACATGATGTATAGGCTACTGATGTATAGGCTACAGGAAGTATAGGCTACTGAAGTATAGGCTACTGAAGTATAGGCTACTGATGTATAGGCTACACGAAGTATAGGCTACTGAAGTATAGGCTACTGAAGTATAGGCTACTGAAGTATAGGCTATTGAAGTATAGGCTACTGAAGTATAGGCTACACGAAGTATAGGCTACTGATGTATAGGCTACATGTTGTATAGGCTACACGAAGTATAGGCTACTGAAGTATAGGCTACACGAAGTATAGGCTACTGAAGTATAGGCTACTGAAGTATAGGCTACTGAAGTATAGGCTACACGAAGTATAGGCTACTGAAGTATAGGCTACTGAAGTATAGGCTACTGAAGTATAGGCTACTGAAGTATAGGCTACACTTGTATAGGCTACTGATGTATAGGCTACTGATGTATAGGCTACATGTTGTATAGGCTACATGTTGTATAGGCTACTGAAGTATAGGCTACACGAAGTATAGGCTAATGATGTATAGGCTACTGATGTATAGGCTACACGAAGTATAGGCTACTGAAGTATAGGCTACTGATGTATAGGGTACATGTTGTATAGGCTACACGAAGTATAGGCTACTGAAGTATAGGCTACTGATGTATAGGCTACTGATGTATAGGCTACTGATGTATAGGCTACATGATGTATAGGCTACTGATGTATAGGCTACATGTTGTATAGGCTACTGAAGTATAGGCTACATGATGTATAGGCTACATGTTGTATAGGCTACTGATGTATAGGCTACATGTTGTATAGGCTACTGAAGTATAGGCTACATGTTGTATAGGCTACTGAACTATAGGCTACATGATGTATAGGCTACATGTTGTATAGGCTACTGAAGTATAGGCTACAGATGTATAGGCTACATGTTGTATAGGCTACTGAAGTATAGGCTACATGTTGTATAGGCTACTGAACTATAGGCTACATGATGTACAGGCTACATGTTGTATAGGCTACTGAAGTATAGGCTACTGATGTATAGGCTACATGATGTATAGGCTACATGTTGTATAGGCTACTGAACTATAGGCTACATGTTGTATAGGCTAGTGAAGTATACACTACTGAAGTATAGGCTACATGATGTATAGGCTACTGAAGTATAGGCTACTGAAGTATAGGCTACTGATGTATAGGCTACTGAAGTATTGGCTACTGATGTATAGGCTACTGATGTATAGGCTACACGAAGTATAGGCTACTGAAGTACAGGCTACACGATGTATAGGCTACTGAAGTACAGGCTACACGATGTATAGGCTACTGATGTATAGGCTACATGTTGTATAGGCTACTGAAGTATAGGCTACATGTTGTATAGGCTACTGATGTATAGGCTACATGTTGTATAGGCTACATGTTGTATAGGCTACTGAACTATAGGCTACATGATGTATAGGCTACATGTTGTGTCGGCTACTGAAGTATAGGCTACTGATGTATAGGCTACTGATGTATAGGCTACATGATATATAGGCTACTGAAGTATAGGCTACATGTTGTATAGGCTACTGAAGTATAGGCTACAGATGTATAGGCTACATGTTGTATAGGCTACTGAAGTATAGGCTACATGTTGTATGGGCTACTGAACTATAGGCTACATGATGTATAGGCTACATGTTGTATGGGCTACTGAAGTATAGGCTACTGATGTATAGGCTACATGATGTATAGGCTACTGATGTATAGGCTACATGTTGTATAGGCTACTGAACTATAGGCTACATGATGTATAGGCTACATGTTGTATAGGCTACTGAAGTATACACTACTGAAGTATAGGCTACATGATGTATAGGCTACTGAAGTATAGGCTACTGAAGTATAGGCTACTGAAGTATAGGCTACTGAAGTATAGGCTACTGATGTATAGGCTACTGAAGTATTGGCTACTGATGTATAGGCTACTGATGTATAGGCTACACGAAGTATAGGCTACTGAAGTACAGGCTACACGATGTATAGGCTACTGAAGTACAGGCTACACGATGTATAGGCTACTGATGTATAGGCTACACGAAGTATAGGGTACATGATGTATAGGCTACATGTTGTATAGGCTACACGAAGTATAGGCTACATGATGTATAGGCTACATGATGTATAGGCTACACGAAGTATAGGCTAATGATGTATAGGCTACGGATGTATAGGCTACTGATGTATAGGCTACACGAAGTATAGGCTACTGAAGTATAGGTTACTGAAGAATAGGCTACATGATGTATAGGCTACTGATGTATAGGCTACTGAAGTATAGGCTACTGAAGTATAGGCTACTGATGTATAGGCTACATGTTGTATAGGCTACACGAAGTATAGGCTACTGAAGTATAGGCTACACGAAGTATAGGCTACTGAAGTATAGGCTACTGAAGTATAGGCTACACGAAGTATAGGCTACTGAAGTATAGGCTACTGAAGTATAGGCTACTGAAGTATAGGCTACACGAAGTATAGGCTACTGAAGTATAGGCTACTGAAGTATAGGCTACTGAAGTATAGGCTACTGAAGTATAGGCTACACGAAGTATAGGCTACTGAAGTATAGGCTACTGATGTATAGGCTACATGTTGTATAGGCAACACGAAGTATAGGCTACTGAAGTATAGGCTACTGATGTATAGGCTACTGATGTATAGGCTACTGATGTATAGGCTACTGATGTATAGGCTACTGATGTATAGGCTACATGTTGTATAGGCTACTGAAGTATAGGCTACACGAAGTATAGGCTAATGATGTATAGGCTACTGATGTATAGGCTACACGAAGTATAGGCTACTGAAGTATAGGCTACTGATGTATAGGCTACATGTTGTATAGGCTACACGAAGTATAGGCTACTGAAGTATAGGCTACTGATGTATAGGCTACTGATGTATAGGCTACTGAAGTATAGGCTACTGATGTATAGGCTACTGATGTATAGGCTACATGTTGTATAGGCTACACTTGTATAGGCTACTGATGTATAGGCTACATGTTGTATAGGCTACATGTTGTATAGGCTGCTGATGTATAGGCTACTGATGTATAGGCTACATGTTGTATAGCCTACATGTTGTATAGGCTACTGATGTATAGGCTACTGATGTATAGGCTACTGATGTATAGGGTACATGAAGTATAGGCTACACGAAGTATAGGCTACTGAAGTATAGGCTACATGAAGTATAGGCTACTGAAGTATAGGCTACTGAAGTTTAGGCTACTTGATGTATAGGCTACTGATGTATAGGCTACTGAAGTATAGGCTACTGAAGTATAGGCTACATGATGTGTAGGCTACTGATGTATAGGCTACATGATGTATAGGCTACATGATGCATAGGCTACTGAAGTATAGGCTACACGAAGTATAGGCTACTGAAGTATAGGTTACATGATGTATAGGCTACATGATGTATAGGCTACTGAAGTATAGGCTACTGAAGTATAGGCTACACGAAGTATAGGCTACTGAAGTATAGGCTACATGATGTATAGGCTACATGATGTATAGGCTACTGAAGTATAAGCTACACGATGTATAGGCTACTGAAGTATAGGCTACTGATGTATAGGCTACATGATGTATAGGCTACATGATGTATAGGCTACTGAAGTATAGGCTACATGTTGTATAGGCTACTGAAGTATAGGCTACAGATGTATAGGCTACATGTTGTATAGGCTACTGAAGTATAGGCTACATGTTGTATAGGCTACTGAACTATAGGCTACATGATGTATAGGCTACATGTTGTATAGGCTACTGAAGTATAGGCTACTGATGTATAGGCTACTGATGTATAGGCTACATGTTGTATAGGCTACTGAACTATAGGCTACATGATGTATAGGCTACATGTTGTATAGGCTACTGAAGTATACACTACTGAAGTATAGGCTACATGATGTATAGGCTACTGAAGTATAGGCTACTGATGTATAGGCTACTGAAGTATTGGCTACTGATGTATAGGCTACTGATGTATAGGCTACACGAAGTATAGGCTACTGAAGTACAGGCTACACGATGTATAGGCTACTGAAGTACAGGCTACACGATGTATAGGCTACTGAAGTACAGGCTACACGATGTATAGGCTACATGTTGTATAGGCTACTGAAGTATAGGCTACTGATGTATAGGCTACATGATGTATAGGCTACTGATGTATAGGCTACATGTTGTATAGGCTACTGAACTATAGGCTACATGATGTATAGGCTACATGTTGTATAGGCTACAGGAAGTATAGGCTACATGATGTATAGGCTACATGATGTATAGGCTACATGTTGTATAGGCTACACGAAGTATAGGCTAATGATGTATAGGCTACTGATGTATAGGCTACACGAAGTATAGGCTACTGAAGTATAGGCTACTGAAGTATAGGCTACATGATGTATAGGCTACTGAAGTATAGGCTACTGAAGTATAGGCTACATGATGTATAGGCTACTGATGTATAGGCTACAGGAAGTATAGGCTACTGAAGTATAGGCTACTGAAGTATAGGCTACTGAAGTATAGGCTACTGAAGTATAGGCTACTGATGTATAGGCTACACGAAGTATAGGCTACTGAAGTATAGGCTACTGAAGTATAGGCTACTGAAGTATAGGCTATTGAAGTATAGGCTACTGAAGTATAGGCTACACGAAGTATAGGCTACTGATGTATAGGCTACATGTTGTATAGGCTACACGAAGTATAGGCTACTGAAGTATAGGCTACACGAAGTATAGGCTACTGAAGTATAGGCTACTGAAGTATAGGCTACACGAAGTATAGGCTACTGGAGTATAGGCTACTGAAGTATAGGCTACTGAAGTATAGGCTACTGAAGTATAGGCTACACTTGTATAGGCTACTGATGTATAGGCTACTGATGTATAGGCTACATGTTGTATAGGCTACATGTTGTATAGGCTACTGAAGTATAGGCTACACGAAGTATAGGCTAATGATGTATAGGCTACTGATGTATAGGCTACACGAAGTATAGGCTACTGAAGTATAGGCTACTGATGTATAGGGTACATGTTGTATAGGCTACACGAAGTATAGGCTACTGAAGTATAGGCTACTGATGTATAGGCTACTGATGTATAGGCTACTGATGTATAGGCTACATGTTGTATAGGCTACTGATGTATAGGCTACATGATGTATAGGCTACATGATGTATAGGCTACTGATGTATAGCCTACATGTTGTATAGGCTACTGATGTATAGGCTACTGATGTATAGGCTACATGTTGTATAGGCTACTGAAGTATAGGCTACATGATGTATAGGCTACATGATGTATAGGCTACTGATATATAGGCTACATGTTGTATAGGCTACTGAAGTATAGGCTACATGATGTATAGGCTACATGTTGTATAGGCTACTGATGTATAGGCTACACGAAGTATAGGCTACATGATGTAATGGCTACATGTTGTATAGGCTACACGAAGTATAGGCTACATGATGTATAGGCTACATGTGGTATAGGGTACACGAAGTATAGGCTACTGAAGTATAGGCTACACGAAGTATAGGCTACTGAAGTATAGGCTACTGAAGTATAGGCTACTGAAGTATAGGCTACACGAAGTATAGGCTACTGAAGTATAGGCTACTGAAGTATAGGCTACTGAAGTATAGGCTACTGAAGTATAGGCTACACTTGTATAGGCTACTGATGTATAGGCTACTGATGTATAGGCTACATGTTGTATAGGCTACATGTTGTATAGGCTACTGAAGTATAGGCTACACGAAGTATAGGCTAATGATGTATAGGCTACTGATGTATAGGCTACACGAAGTATAGGCTACTGAAGTATAGGCTACTGATGTATAGGGTACATGTTGTATAGGCTACACGAAGTATAGGCTACATGTTGTATAGGCTACATGTTGTATAGGCTACTGAAGTATAGGCTACACGAAGTATAGGCTAATGATGTATAGGCTACACGAAGTATAGGCTACTGAAGTATAGGCTACTGATGTATAGGGTACATGTTGTATAGGCTACACGAAGTATAGGCTACTGATGTATAGGCTACATGTTGTATAGGCTACTGAAGTATAGGCTACATGATGTATAGGCTACTGATGTATAGGCTACATGTTGTATAGGCTACTGAAGTATAGGCTACATGATGTATAGGCTACATGTTGTTTAGGCTACTGATGTATAGGCTACATGTTGTATAGGCTACTGAAGTATAGGCTACATGTTGTATAGGCTACATGATGTATAGGCTACTGATGTATAGGCTACATGATGTATAGGCTACATGTTGTATAGGCTACACGAAGTATAGGCTACATGATGTATAGGCTACATGTTGTATAGGCTACACGAAGTATAGGCTACATGATGTAATGGCTACATGTTGTATAGGCTACACGAAGTATAGGCTACATGATGTATAGGCTACATGTGGTATAGGGTACACGAAGTATAGGCTAATGATGTATAGGCTAATGATGTATAGGCTACTGATGTATAGGCTACTGATGTATAGGCTACACGAAGTATAGGCTACTGAAGTATAGGCTACATGATGTATAGGCTAATGATGTATAGGCTACTGAAGTATAGGCTACTGAAGTATAGGCTACTGAAGTATAGGCTACATGATGTATAGGCTACTGATGTATAGGCTACACGAAGTATAGGCTACTGAAGTATAGGCTACTGAAGTATAGGCTACTGAAGTATAGGCTACTGAAGTATAGGCTACACGAAGTATAGGCTATTGAAGTATAGGCTACTGAAGTATAGGCTACATGATGTATAGGCTACTGATGTATAGGCTTCTGAAGTATAGGCTACACGAAGTATAGGCTACACGAAGTATAGGCTACTGAAGTTTAGGCTACTGACGTATAGGCTACTGAAGTATAGGCTACACGAAGTATAGGCTACTGAAGTATAGGCTACTGAAGTATAGGCTACATGATGTATAGGCTACTGATGTATAGGCTACTGATGTATAGGCTACTGAAGTATAGGCTACACGAAGTATAAGCTACTGAAGTATAGGCTACTGAAGTATAGGCTACAGGATGTATAGGCTACTGATGTATAGGCTACACTTGTATAGGCTACTGAAGTATAGGCTACTGAAGTATAGGCTACACGAAGTAAAGGCTACTGAAGTATAGGCTACACTTGTATAGGCTACTGAAGTATAGGCTACTGAAGTATAGGCTACACGAAGTATAGGCTACTGAAGTATAGGCTACTGAAGTATAGGCTACTGATGTATAGGCTACAGATGTATAGGCTACTGATGTATAGGCTACTGATGTATAGGCTACTGATGTATAGGCTACACGAAGTATAGGCTACTGAAGTACAGGCTACATGATGTATAGGCTACTGATGTATAGGCTACATGTTGTATAGGCTACACGATGTATAGGCTACATGTTGTATAGGCTACTGAAGTATAGGCTACATGTTGTATAGGCTACTGAAGTATAGGTTACATGATGTATAGCCTACATGATGTATAGGCTACATGATGTATAGGCTACATGTTGTATAGGCTACACGATGTATAGGCTACATGTTGTATAGGCTACTGAAGTATAGGCTACATGTTGTATAGGCTACTGAAGTATAGGTTACATGATGTATAGGCTACATGATGTATAGGCTACATGTTGTATAGGCTACTGATGTATAGGCTACTGATGTATAGGCTACATGATGTATAGGCTACATGATGTATAGGCTACATGTTGTATAGGCTACTGATGTATAGGCTACTGATGTATAGGCTACTGAAGTATAGGCTACTGAAGTATAGGCTACATGTTGTATAGGCTACTGAAGTATAGGTTACATGATGTATAGCCTACATGATGTATAGGCTACATGATGTATAGGCTACATGTTGTATAGGCTACACGATGTATAGGCTACATGTTGTATAGGCTACTGAAGTATAGGCTACATGTTGTATAGGCTACTGAAGTATAGGTTACATGATGTATAGGCTACATGATGTATAGGCTACATGTTGTATAGGCTACTGATGTATAGGCTACTGATGTATAGGCTACATGATGTATAGGCTACATGATGTATAGGCTACATGTTGTATAGGCTACTGATGTATAGGCTACTGATGTATAGGCTACTGAAGTATAGGCTACTGAAGTATAGGCTACACGAAGTATAGGCTACTGAAGTATAGGCTACTGATGTATAGGCTACACGAAGTATAGGCTACTGAAGTATAGGCTACTGAAGTATAGGCTACACGAAGTATAGGCTACTGAAGTATAGGCTACTGAAGTATAGGCTACACGAAGTAAAGGCTACTGATGTATAGGCTACACTTGTATAGGCTACTGAAGTATAGGCTACTGAAGTATAGGCTACACGAAGTAAAGGCTACTGAAGTATAGGCTACACTTGTATAGGCTACTGAAGTATAGGCTACTGAAGTATAGGCTACACGAAGTATAGGCTACTGAAGTATAGGCTACTGAAGTATAGGCTACTGAAGTATAGGCTACTGAAGTATAGGCTATACGAAGTATAGGCTACAGATGTATAGGCTACTGATGTATAGGCTACTGATGTATAGGCTACTGATGTATAGGCTACTGATGTATAGGCTACACGAAGTATAGGCTACTGAAGTACAGGCTACATGATGTATAGGCTACTGATGTATAGGCTACATGATGTATAGGCTACACGAAGTATAGTCTACACGAAGTATAGGCTACTGATGTATAGGCTACATGTTGTATAGGCTACACGAAGTATAGGCTACATGATGTATAGGCTACTGAAGTATAGGCTACATGATGAATAGGCTACTGAAGTATAGGCTACTGAAGTATAGGCTACACTTGTATAGGCTACTGATGTATAGGCTACTGATGTATAGGCTACATGTTGTATAGGCTACATGTTGTATAGGCTACTGAAGTATAGGCTACACGAAGTATAGGCTAATGATGTATAGGCTACTGATGTATAGGCTACACGAAGTATAGGCTACTGAAGTATAGGCTACTGATGTATAGGGTACATGTTGTATAGGCTACACGAAGTATAGGCTACATGTTGTATAGGCTACATGTTGTATAGGCTACTGAAGTATAGGCTACACGAAGTATAGGCTAATGATGTATAGGCTACTGATGTATAGGCTACACGAAGTATAGGCTACTGAAGTATAGGCTACTGATGTATAGGGTACATGTTGTATAGGCTACACGAAGTATAGGCTACTGATGTATAGGCTACATGTTGTATAGGCTACTGAAGTATAGGCTACATGATGTATAGGCTACTGATGTATAGGCTACATGTTGTATAGGCTACTGAAGTATAGGCTACATGATGTATAGGCTACATGTTGTTTAGGCTACTGATGTATAGGCTACATGTTGTATAGGCTACATGATGTATAGGCTACTGATGTATAGGCTACACGAAGTATAGGCTACATGATGTATAGGCTACATGTTGTATAGGCTACACGAAGTATAGGCTACATGATGTATAGGCTACATGTTGTATAGGCTACACGAAGTATAGGCTACATGATGTAATGGCTACATGTTGTATAGGCTACACGAAGTATAGGCTACATGATGTATAGGCTACATGTGGTATAGGGTACACGAAGTATAGGCTAATGATGTATAGGCTACTGATGTATAGGCTACTGATGTATAGGCTACACGAAGTATAGGCTACTGAAGTATAGGCTACATGATGTATAGGCTACTGATGTATAGGCTACTGAAGTATAGGCTACTGAAGTATAGGCTACTGAAGTATAGGCTACATGATGTATAGGCTACTGATGTATAGGCTACAGAAGTATAGGCTACTGAAGTATAGGCTACTGAAGTATAGGCTACATGATGTATAGGCTTCTGAAGTATAGGCTACACGAAGTATAGGCTACACGAAGTATAGGCTACACGAAGTATAGGCTACTGAAGTTTAGGCTACTGACGTATAGGCTACTGATGTATAGGCTACTGATGTATAGGCTACTGAAGTATAGGCTACACGAAGTATAGGCTACTGAAGTATAGGCTACTGAAGTATAGGCTACAGGATGTATAGGCTACTGATGTATAGGCTACACTTGTATAGGCTACTGAAGTATAGGCTACTGAAGTATAGGCTACACGAAGTAAAGGCTACTGAAGTATAGGCTACACTTGTATAGGCTACTGAAGTATAGGCTACTGAAGTATAGGCTACACGAAGTATAGGCTACTGAAGTATAGGCTACTGAAGTATAGGCTACTGATGTATAGGCTACAGATGTATAGGCTACTGAAGTATAGGCTACACGAAGTATAGGCTATTGAAGTATAGGCTACTGAAGTATAGGCTACATGATGTATAGGCTACTGATGTATAGGCTTCTGAAGTATAGGCTACACGAAGTATAGGCTACACGAAGTATAGGCTACTGAAGTTTAGGCTACTGACGTATAGGCTACTGAAGTATAGGCTACACGAAGTATAGGCTACTGAAGTATAGGCTACTGAAGTATAGGCTACATGATGTATAGGCTACTGATGTATAGGCTACTGATGTATAGGCTACTGAAGTATAGGCTACACGAAGTATAAGCTACTGAAGTATAGGCTACTGAAGTATAGGCTACAGGATGTATAGGCTACTGATGTATAGGCTACACTTGTATAGGCTACTGAAGTATAGGCTACTGAAGTATAGGCTACACGAAGTAAAGGCTACTGAAGTATAGGCTACACTTGTATAGGCTACTGAAGTATAGGCTACTGAAGTATAGGCTACACGAAGTATAGGCTACTGAAGTATAGGCTACTGAAGTATAGGCTACTGATGTATAGGCTACAGATGTATAGGCTACTGATGTATAGGCTACTGATGTATAGGCTACTGATGTATAGGCTACACGAAGTATAGGCTACTGAAGTACAGGCTACATGATGTATAGGCTACTGATGTATAGGCTACATGTTGTATAGGCTACACGATGTATAGGCTACATGTTGTATAGGCTACTGAAGTATAGGCTACATGTTGTATAGGCTACTGAAGTATAGGTTACATGATGTATAGCCTACATGATGTATAGCCTACATGATGTATAGGCTACATGATGTATAGGCTACATGTTGTATAGGCTACACGATGTATAGGCTACATGTTGTATAGGCTACTGAAGTATAGGCTACATGTTGTATAGGCTACTGAAGTATAGGTTACATGATGTATAGGCTACATGATGTATAGGCTACATGTTGTATAGGCTACTGATGTATAGGCTACTGATGTATAGGCTACATGATGTATAGGCTACATGATGTATAGGCTACATGTTGTATAGGCTACTGATGTATAGGCTACTGATGTATAGGCTACTGAAGTATAGGCTACATGTTGTATAGGCTACTGAAGTATAGGTTACATGATGTATAGCCTACATGATGTATAGGCTACATGATGTATAGGCTACATGTTGTATAGGCTACACGATGTATAGGCTACATGTTGTATAGGCTACTGAAGTATAGGCTACATGTTGTATAGGCTACTGAAGTATAGGTTACATGATGTATAGGCTACATGATGTATAGGCTACATGTTGTATAGGCTACTGATGTATAGGCTACTGATGTATAGGCTACATGATGTATAGGCTACATGATGTATAGGCTACATGTTGTATAGGCTACTGATGTATAGGCTACTGATGTATAGGCTACTGAAGTATAGGCTACTGAAGTATAGGCTACACGAAGTATAGGCTACTGAAGTATAGGCTACTGATGTATAGGCTACACGAAGTATAGGCTACTGAAGTATAGGCTACTGAAGTATAGGCTACACGAAGTATAGGCTACTGAAGTATAGGCTACTGAAGTATAGGCTACACGAAGTAAAGGCTACTGATGTATAGGCTACACTTGTATAGGCTACTGAAGTATAGGCTACTGAAGTATAGGCTACACGAAGTAAAGGCTACTGAAGTATAGGCTACACTTGTATAGGCTACTGAAGTATAGGCTACTGAAGTATAGGCTACACGAAGTATAGGCTACTGAAGTATAGGCTACTGAAGTATAGGCTACTGAAGTATAGGCTACTGAAGTATAGGCTATACGAAGTATAGGCTACAGATGTATAGGCTACTGATGTATAGGCTACTGATGTATAGGCTACTGATGTATAGGCTACTGATGTATAGGCTACACGAAGTATAGGCTACTGAAGTACAGGCTACATGATGTATAGGCTACTGATGTATAGGCTACATGATGTATAGGCTACACGAAGTATAGTCTACACGAAGTATAGGCTACTGATGTATAGGCTACATGTTGTATAGGCTACACGAAGTATAGGCTACATGATGTATAGGCTACTGAAGTATAGGCTACATGATGAATAGGCTACTGAAGTATAGGCTACTGAAGTATAGGCTACACTTGTATAGGCTACTGATGTATAGGCTACTGATGTATAGGCTACATGTTGTATAGGCTACATGTTGTATAGGCTACTGAAGTATAGGCTACACGAAGTATAGGCTAATGATGTATAGGCTACTGATGTATAGGCTACACGAAGTATAGGCTACTGAAGTATAGGCTACTGATGTATAGGGTACATGTTGTATAGGCTACACGAAGTATAGGCTACATGTTGTATAGGCTACATGTTGTATAGGCTACTGAAGTATAGGCTACACGAAGTATAGGCTAATGATGTATAGGCTACTGATGTATAGGCTACACGAAGTATAGGCTACTGAAGTATAGGCTACTGATGTATAGGGTACATGTTGTATAGGCTACACGAAGTATAGGCTACTGATGTATAGGCTACATGTTGTATAGGCTACTGAAGTATAGGCTACATGATGTATAGGCTACTGATGTATAGGCTACATGTTGTATAGGCTACTGAAGTATAGGCTACATGATGTATAGGCTACATGTTGTTTAGGCTACTGATGTATAGGCTACATGTTGTATAGGCTACATGATGTATAGGCTACTGATGTATAGGCTACACGAAGTATAGGCTACATGATGTATAGGCTACATGTTGTATAGGCTACACGAAGTATAGGCTACATGATGTATAGGCTACATGTTGTATAGGCTACACGAAGTATAGGCTACATGATGTAATGGCTACATGTTGTATAGGCTACACGAAGTATAGGCTACATGATGTATAGGCTACATGTGGTATAGGGTACACGAAGTATAGGCTAATGATGTATAGGCTACTGATGTATAGGCTACTGATGTATAGGCTACACGAAGTATAGGCTACTGAAGTATAGGCTACATGATGTATAGGCTACTGATGTATAGGCTACTGAAGTATAGGCTACTGAAGTATAGGCTACTGAAGTATAGGCTACATGATGTATAGGCTACTGATGTATAGGCTACAGAAGTATAGGCTACTGAAGTATAGGCTACATGATGTATAGGCTTCTGAAGTATAGGCTACACGAAGTATAGGCTACACGAAGTATAGGCTACACGAAGTATAGGCTACTGAAGTTTAGGCTACTGACGTATAGGCTACTGATGTATAGGCTACTGATGTATAGGCTACTGAAGTATAGGCTACACGAAGTATAGGCTACTGAAGTATAGGCTACAGGATGTATAGGCTACTGATGTATAGGCTACACTTGTATAGGCTACTGAAGTATAGGCTACTGAAGTATAGGCTACACGAAGTAAAGGCTACTGAAGTATAGGCTACACTTGTATAGGCTACTGAAGTATAGGCTACTGAAGTATAGGCTACACGAAGTATAGGCTACTGAAGTATAGGCTACTGAAGTATAGGCTACTGATGTATAGGCTACAGATGTATAGGCTACTGATGTATAGGCTACTGATGTATAGGCTACTGATGTATAGGCTACACGAAGTATAGGCTACTGAAGTACAGGCTACATGATGTATAGGCTACTGATGTATAGGCTACATGTTGTATAGGCTACACGATGTATAGGCTACATGTTGTATAGGCTACTGAAGTATAGGCTACATGTTGTATAGGCTACTGAAGTATAGGTTACATGATGTATAGCCTACATGATGTATAGGCTACATGATGTATAGGCTACATGTTGTATAGGCTACACGATGTATAGGCTACATGTTGTATAGGCTACTGAAGTATAGGCCACATGTTGTATAGGCTACTGAAGTATAGGTTACATGATGTATAGGCTACATGATGTATAGGCTACATGTTGTATAGGCTACTGATGTATAGGCTACTGATGTATAGGCTACATGATGTATAGGCTACATGATGTATAGGCTACATGTTGTATAGGCTACTGATGTATAGGCTACTGATGTATAGGCTACTGAAGTATAGGCTACTGAAGTATAGGCTACACGAAGTATAGGCTACTGAAGTATAGGCTACTGATGTATAGGCTACATGTTGTATAGGCTACACGAAGTATAGGCTACTGAAGTATAGGCTACTGAAGTATAGGCTACACGAAGTATAGGCTACTGAAGTATAGGCTACATGATGTATAGGCTACTGAAGTATAGCTTACTGATGTATAGGCTACATGATGTATAGGCTACATGATGTATAGGCTACTGAAGTATAGGCTACTGATGTATAGGATACATGATGTATAGGCTACATGATGTATAGGCTACATGATGTATAGGCTACTGAAGTATAGGCTACTGAAGTATAGGCCACATGATGTATAGGCTACTGATGTATAGGCTACTGATGTATAGGCTACACTTGTATAGGCTACACTTGTATAGGCTACTGATGTATAGGCTACTGATGTATAGGCTACTGATGTATAGGCTACACTTGTATAGGCTACTGATGTATAGGCTACTGATGTATAGGCTACTGATGTATAGGCTACTGATGTATAGGCTACACTTGTATAGGCTACTGATGTATAGGCTACTGATGTATAGGCTACATAATGTATAGGCTACTGATGTATAGGCTACTGATATATAGGCTACACTTGTATAGGCTACATGATGTATAGGCTACATGATGTATAGGCTACACTTGTATAGGCTACACTTGTATAGGCTACTGATGTATAGGCTACATGATGTATAGGCTACTGATGTATAGGCTACATGATGTATAGGCTACTGATGTATAGGCTACACTTGTATAGGCTACACTTGTATAGGCTACTGATGTATAGGCTACTGATGTATAGGCTACACTTGTATAGGCTACTGATGTATAGACTACTGATGTATAGGCTACACTTGTATAGGCTACTGATGTATAGGCTACACTTGTATAGGCTATTGATGTATAGGCTACTGATGTATAGGCTACACTTGTATAGGCTACTGATGTATAGGCTACTGATGTATAGGCTACTGATGTATAGGCTACACTTGTATACGCTACTGATGTATAGGCTACACTTGTATAGGCTACTGATGTATAGGCTACTGATGTATAGGCTACTGATGTATAGGCTACTGATGTATAGGCTACTGATGTATAGGCTACACTTGTATAGGCTACTGATGTATAGGCTACTGAAGTATAGGCTACATGATGTATAGGCTACACTTGTATAGGCTACTGATGTATAGGCTACTGATGTATAGGCTACACTTGTATAGGCTACATGATGTATAGGCTACATGATGTATAGGCTACACTTGTATAGGCTACTGATGTATAGGCTACTGATGTATAGGCTACTGATGTATAGGCTACTGAAGTATAGGCTACTGATGTATAGGCTACACTTGTATAGGCTACTGATGTATAGGCTACTGATGTATAGGCTACTGAAGTATAGGCTACTGATGTATAGGCTACTGATGTATAGGCTACTGAAGTATAGGCTACTGATGTATAGGCTACAGATGTATAGGCTACTGATGTATAGGCTACTGATGTATAGGCTACTGATGTATAGGCTACTGAAGTATAGGCTACTGATGTATAGGCTACAGATGTATAGGCTACACTTGTATAGGCTACTGATGTATAGGCTACTGATGTATAGGCTACACTTGTATAGGCTACTGATGTATAGGCTACTGATGTATAGGCTACTGATGTATAGGCTACATGATGTATAGGCTACATGATGTATAGGCTACATGTTGTATAGGCTACATGATGTATAGGCTACACGAAGTATAGGCTACTGATGTATAGGCTACATGTTGTATAGGCTACTGATGTATAGGCTACATGTTGTATAGGCTACTGAAGTCTAGGCTACATGTTGTATAGGCTAAGGAAGTATAGGCTACACGAAGTATAGGCTACTGAAGTATAGGCTACAGGAAGTATAGGCTACTGAAGTATAGGCTACATGATGTATAGGCTACAGGAAGTATAGGCTACTGAAGTATAGGCTACATGAAGTATAGGCTACATGATGTATAGGCTACTGAAGTATAGGCTACATGAAGTATAGGCTACATGATGTATAGGCTACATGATGTATAGGCTACATGATGTATAGGCTACTGATGTACAGGCTACACGATGTACAGGCTACACGAAGTATAGGCTACATGAAGTATAGGCTACATGAAGTATAGGCTACATGAAGTATAGGCTACATGAAGTATAGGCTACTGATGTATAGGCTACATGATGTACAGGCTACACGAAGTATAGGCTACATGAAGTATAGGCTACTGATGTACAGGCTACATGATGTACAGGCTACACGATGTACAGGCTACACGAAGTATAGGCTACACTTGTATAGCCTACATGAAGTATAGGCTACTGATGTATAGGCTACATGATGTACAGGCTACACGAAGTATAGGCTACATGAAGTATAGGCTACATGATGTATAGGCTACACGATGTATAGGCTACTGATGTATAGGCTACACGAAGTATAGGCTACATGAAGTATAGGCTACATGATGTATAGGCTACACGATGTATAGGCTACTGATGTATAGGCTACATGATGTACAGGCTACAGGAAGTATAGGCTACATGAAGTATAGGCTACACGATGTATAGGCTACTGATGTATAGGCTACATGATGTACAGGCTGCACGAAGTATAGGCTACATGAAGTATAGGCTACATGAAGTATAGGCTACATGAAGTATAGGCTACATGAAGTATAGGCTACATGAAGTATAGGCTACATGAAGTATAGGCTACATGAAGTATAGGCTACATGATGTATAGGCTACATGAAGTATAGGCTACATGAAGTATAGGCTACATGAAGTATAGGCTACATGAAGTATAGGCTACATGAAGTATAGGCTACATGATGTATAGGCTACACGAAGTATAGGCTACATGAAGTATAGGCTACATGAAGTATAGGCTACATGATGTACAGGCTACATGAAGTATAGGCTACATGAAGTATAGGCTACTGATGTACAGGCTACACGAAGTATAGGCTACATGAAGTATAGGCTACATGAAGTATAGGCTACATGATGTACAGGCTACACGAAGTACAGGCTACACGATGTACACGCTACATGAAGTATAGGCTACATGAAGTATAGGCTACATGAAGTATAGGCTACACGAAGTATAGGCTACATGAAGTATAGGCTACACGATGTACAGGCTACACGAAGTACAGGCTACACGATGTACAGGCTACATGAAGTATAGGCTACACGATGTACAGGCTACATGAAGTATAGGCTACACGAAGTATAGGCTACATGAAGTATAGGCTACATGAAGTATAGGCTACTTGATGTATAGGCTACATGATGTATAGGCTACATGTTGTATAGGCTACACGAAGTATAGGCTACATGATGTATAGGCTACTGATGTATAGGCTACATGATGTATAGGCTACTGAAGTATAGGCTACTGAAGTATAGGCTACTGATGTATAGGCTACATGTTGTATAGGCTACACGAAGTATAGGCTACTGATGTATAGGCTACTGATGTATAGGCTACTGATGTATAGGCTACATGTTGTATAGGCTACTGATGTATAGGCTACTGATGTATAGGCTACATGTTGTATAGGCTACACGAAGTATAGGCTACACGATGTATAGGCTACTGATGTATAGGCTACTGAAGTATAGGCTACTGAAGTATAGGCTACACGAAGTATAGGCTACTGATGTATAGGCTACTGAAGTATAGGCTACTGAAGTATAGGCTATACGAAGTATAGGCTCCTGAAGTATAGGCTACTGATGTATAGGCTACATGATGTATAGGCTACTGAAGTATAGGCTACATGATGTATAGGCTACTGATGTATAGGCTACATGATGTATAGGCTACATGTTGTATAGGCTACACGAAGTATAGGCTACACGATGTATAGGCTACATGATGTATAGGCTACTGATGTATAGGCTACATGATGTATAGGCTACTGAAGTATAGGCTACTGAAGTATAGGCTCCTGATGTATAGGCTACATGATGTATAGGCTACTGAAGTATAGGCTACATGATGTATAAGCTACTGATATATAGGCTACATGATGTATAGGCTACATGTTGTATAGGCTACTGATGTATAGGCTACTGAAGTATAGGCTACTGATGTATAGGCTACATGATGTATAGGCTACACTTGTATGGGCTACACTTGTATAGGCTACTGATGTATAGGCTACACTTGTATAGGCTACTGATGTATAGGCTACTGATGTATAGGCTACATGATGTATAGGCTACACTTGTATAGGCTACTGATGTATAGGCTACATGATGTATAGGCTACTGATGTATAGGCTACTGATGTATAGGCTACCTGATGTATAGGCTACTGATGTATAGGCTACTGATGTATAGGCTACACTTGTATAGGCTACACTTGTATAGGCTACTGATGTATAGGCTACATGATGTATAGGCTACTGAAGTATAGGCTACATGATGTATAGGCTACTGATGTATAGGCTACATGATGTATAGGCTACATGTTGTATAGGCTACACGAAGTATAGGCTACACGATGTATAGGCTACATGATGTATAGGCTACATATGTATAGGCTACATGATGTATAGGCTACTGAAGTATAGGCTACTGAAGTATAGGCTCCTGATGTATAGGCTACATGATGTATAGGCTACTGAAGTATAGGCTACATGATGTATAGGCTACATGATGTATAGGCTACATGTTGTATAGGCTACTGATGTATAGGCTACATGATGTATAGGCTACTGAAGTATAGGCTACTGATGTATAGGCTGCATGATGTATAGGCTACACGAAGTATAGGCTACACGAAGTGTAGGCTACTGAAGTATAGGCTACTGAAGTATAGGCTACTGAAGTATAGGCTACTGAAGTATAGGCTACTGAAGTATAGGCTACATGTTGTATAGGCTACTGATGTATAGGCTACTGATGTATAGGCTACATGTTGTATAGGCTACATGTTGTATAGGCTACATGTTGTATAGGCTACTGATGTATAGGCTACTGATGTATAGGCTACAGATGTATAGGCTACTGATGTATAGGCTACATTATGTATAGGCTACACTTGTATAGGCTACTGATGTATAGGCTACATGATGTATAGGCTACATGATGTATAAGCTACACTTGTCTAGGCTACTGAAGTATAGGCTACACTTGTATAGGCTACACTTGTATAGGCTACTGATGTATAGGCTACACTCTTATAGGCTACTGATGTATAGGCTACACTTGTATAGGCTACTGATGTACAGGTTACATGATGTATAGGCTACACTTGTATAGGCTACTGATGTATAGGCTACATGATGTATAGGCTACCTGATGTATAGGCCAGCTGATGTATAGGCTACTGATGTATAGGCTACTGATGTATAGGCTACACTTGTATAGGCTACTGATGTATAGGCTACTGATGTATAGGCTACTGATGTATAGGCTACTGATGTATAGGCTACACTTGTATAGGCTACTGATGTATAGGCTACTGATGTATAGGCTACACTTGTATAGGCTACTGATGTATAGGCTACATAATGTATAGGCTACACTTGTATAGGCTACTGATGTATAGGCTACTGATGTATAGGCTACACTTGTATAGGCTACTAATGTATAGGCTACATAATGTATAGGCTACACTTGTATAGGCTACTGATGTACAGGCTACTGATGTATAGGCTACACTTGTATAGGCTACTGATGTATAGGCTACATAATGTATAGGCTACACTTGTATAGGCTACATGATGTATAGGCTACTGATGTATAGGTTACACTTGTATAGGCTACATGATGTATAGGCTACATGATGTATAGGCTACTGATGTATAGGCTACACTTGTATAGGCTACTGATGTATAGGCTACATGATGTATGGGCTACTGATGTATAGGCTACACTTGTATAGGCTACTGATGTATAGGCTAAATGATGTATAGGCTACACTTGTATAGGCTACTGATGTATAGGCTACTGATGTATAGGCTACACTTGTATTGGCTACTGATGTATAGGCTACTGATGTATAGGCTACTCATGTATAGGCTACATGTTGTATAGGCTACATGTTGTATAGGCTACATGTTGTATAGGCTACTGATGTATAGGCTACTGATGTATAGGCTACTGATGTATAGGCTACATGTTGTATAGGCTACATGTTGTATAGGCTGCTGATGTATAGGCTACTGATGTATAGGCTACATGTTGTATACGCTACATGTTGTATAGGCTACATGTTGTATAGGCTACTGATGTATAGGCTACTGATGTATAGGCTACTGATGTATAGGCTACATGTTGTATAGGCTACTCATGTATAGGCTACTGATGTATAGGCTACATGTTGTATAGGCTACATGTTGTATAGGCTACATGTTGTATAGGCTACATGATGTATAGGCTACATGTGGTATAGGGTACACGAAGTATAGGCTAATGATGTATAGGCTAATGATGTATAGGCTACTGATGTATAGGCTACTGATGTATAGGCTACACGAAGTATAGGCTACTGAAGTATAGGCTACATGATGTATAGGCTAATGATGTATAGGCTACTGAAGTATAGGCTACTGAAGTATAGGCTACTGAAGTATAGGCTACATGATGTATAGGCTACTGATGTATAGGCTACACGAAGTATAGGCTACTGAAGTATAGGCTACTGAAGTATAGGCTACTGAAGTATAGGCTACACGAAGTATAGGCTATTGAAGTATAGGCTACTGAAGTATAGGCTACATGATGTATAGGCTACTGATGTATAGGCTTCTGAAGTATAGGCTACACGAAGTATAGGCTACACGAAGTATAGGCTACTGAAGTTTAGGCTACTGACGTATAGGCTACTGAAGTATAGGCTACACGAAGTATAGGCTACTGAAGTATAGGCTACTGAAGTATAGGCTACATGATGTATAGGCTACTGATGTATAGGCTACTGATGTATAGGCTACTGAAGTATAGGCTACACGAAGTATAAGCTACTGAAGTATAGGCTACTGAAGTATAGGCTACAGGATGTATAGGCTACTGATGTATAGGCTACACTTGTATAGGCTACTGAAGTATAGGCTACTGAAGTATAGGCTACACGAAGTAAAGGCTACTGAAGTATAGGCTACACTTGTATAGGCTACTGAAGTATAGGCTACTGAAGTATAGGCTACACGAAGTATAGGCTACTGAAGTATAGGCTACTGAAGTATAGGCTACTGATGTATAGGCTACAGATGTATAGGCTACTGATGTATAGGCTACTGATGTATAGGCTACTGATGTATAGGCTACACGAAGTATAGGCTACTGAAGTACAGGCTACATGATGTATAGGCTACTGATGTATAGGCTACATGTTGTATAGGCTACACGATGTATAGGCTACATGTTGTATAGGCTACTGAAGTATAGGCTACATGTTGTATAGGCTACTGAAGTATAGGTTACATGATGTATAGCCTACATGATGTATAGGCTACATGATGTATAGGCTACATGTTGTATAGGCTACACGATGTATAGGCTACATGTTGTATAGGCTACTGAAGTATAGGCTACATGTTGTATAGGCTACTGAAGTATAGGTTACATGATGTATAGGCTACATGATGTATAGGCTACATGTTGTATAGGCTACTGATGTATAGGCTACTGATGTATAGGCTACATGATGTATAGGCTACATGATGTATAGGCTACATGTTGTATAGGCTACTGATGTATAGGCTACTGATGTATAGGCTACTGAAGTATAGGCTACTGAAGTATAGGCTACATGTTGTATAGGCTACTGAAGTATAGGTTACATGATGTATAGCCTACATGATGTATAGGCTACATGATGTATAGGCTACATGTTGTATAGGCTACACGATGTATAGGCTACATGTTGTATAGGCTACTGAAGTATAGGCTACATGTTGTATAGGCTACTGAAGTATAGGTTACATGATGTATAGGCTACATGATGTATAGGCTACATGTTGTATAGGCTACTGATGTATAGGCTACTGATGTATAGGCTACATGATGTATAGGCTACATGATGTATAGGCTACATGTTGTATAGGCTACTGATGTATAGGCTACTGATGTATAGGCTACTGAAGTATAGGCTACTGAAGTATAGGCTACACGAAGTATAGGCTACTGAAGTATAGGCTACTGATGTATAGGCTACACGAAGTATAGGCTACTGAAGTATAGGCTACTGAAGTATAGGCTACACGAAGTATAGGCTACTGAAGTATAGGCTACTGAAGTATAGGCTACACGAAGTAAAGGCTACTGATGTATAGGCTACACTTGTATAGGCTACTGAAGTATAGGCTACTGAAGTATAGGCTACACGAAGTAAAGGCTACTGAAGTATAGGCTACACTTGTATAGGCTACTGAAGTATAGGCTACTGAAGTATAGGCTACACGAAGTATAGGCTACTGAAGTATAGGCTACTGAAGTATAGGCTACTGAAGTATAGGCTACTGAAGTATAGGCTATACGAAGTATAGGCTACAGATGTATAGGCTACTGATGTATAGGCTACTGATGTATAGGCTACTGATGTATAGGCTACTGATGTATAGGCTACACGAAGTATAGGCTACTGAAGTACAGGCTACATGATGTATAGGCTACTGATGTATAGGCTACATGATGTATAGGCTACACGAAGTATAGTCTACACGAAGTATAGGCTACTGATGTATAGGCTACATGTTGTATAGGCTACACGAAGTATAGGCTACATGATGTATAGGCTACTGAAGTATAGGCTACATGATGAATAGGCTACTGAAGTATAGGCTACTGAAGTATAGGCTACACTTGTATAGGCTACTGATGTATAGGCTACTGATGTATAGGCTACATGTTGTATAGGCTACATGTTGTATAGGCTACTGAAGTATAGGCTACACGAAGTATAGGCTAATGATGTATAGGCTACTGATGTATAGGCTACACGAAGTATAGGCTACTGAAGTATAGGCTACTGATGTATAGGGTACATGTTGTATAGGCTACACGAAGTATAGGCTACATGTTGTATAGGCTACATGTTGTATAGGCTACTGAAGTATAGGCTACACGAAGTATAGGCTAATGATGTATAGGCTACTGATGTATAGGCTACACGAAGTATAGGCTACTGAAGTATAGGCTACTGATGTATAGGGTACATGTTGTATAGGCTACACGAAGTATAGGCTACTGATGTATAGGCTACATGTTGTATAGGCTACTGAAGTATAGGCTACATGATGTATAGGCTACTGATGTATAGGCTACATGTTGTATAGGCTACTGAAGTATAGGCTACATGATGTATAGGCTACATGTTGTTTAGGCTACTGATGTATAGGCTACATGTTGTATAGGCTACATGATGTATAGGCTACTGATGTATAGGCTACACGAAGTATAGGCTACATGATGTATAGGCTACATGTTGTATAGGCTACACGAAGTATAGGCTACATGATGTATAGGCTACATGTTGTATAGGCTACACGAAGTATAGGCTACATGATGTAATGGCTACATGTTGTATAGGCTACACGAAGTATAGGCTACATGATGTATAGGCTACATGTGGTATAGGGTACACGAAGTATAGGCTAATGATGTATAGGCTACTGATGTATAGGCTACTGATGTATAGGCTACTGATGTATAGGCTACACGAAGTATAGGCTACTGAAGTATAGGCTACATGATGTATAGGCTACTGATGTATAGGCTACTGAAGTATAGGCTACTGAAGTATAGGCTACTGAAGTATAGGCTACATGATGTATAGGCTACTGATGTATAGGCTACAGAAGTATAGGCTACTGAAGTATAGGCTACTGAAGTATAGGCTACATGATGTATAGGCTTCTGAAGTATAGGCTACACGAAGTATAGGCTACACGAAGTATAGGCTACACGAAGTATAGGCTACTGAAGTTTAGGCTACTGACGTATAGGCTACTGATGTATAGGCTACTGATGTATAGGCTACTGAAGTATAGGCTACACGAAGTATAGGCTACTGAAGTATAGGCTACTGAAGTATAGGCTACAGGATGTATAGGCTACTGATGTATAGGCTACACTTGTATAGGCTACTGAAGTATAGGCTACTGAAGTATAGGCTACACGAAGTAAAGGCTACTGAAGTATAGGCTACACTTGTATAGGCTACTGAAGTATAGGCTACTGAAGTATAGGCTACACGAAGTATAGGCTACTGAAGTATAGGCTACTGAAGTATAGGCTACTGATGTATAGGCTACAGATGTATAGGCTACTGAAGTATAGGCTACACGAAGTATAGGCTATTGAAGTATAGGCTACTGAAGTATAGGCTACATGATGTATAGGCTACTGATGTATAGGCTTCTGAAGTATAGGCTACACGAAGTATAGGCTACACGAAGTATAGGCTACTGAAGTTTAGGCTACTGACGTATAGGCTACTGAAGTATAGGCTACACGAAGTATAGGCTACTGAAGTATAGGCTACTGAAGTATAGGCTACATGATGTATAGGCTACTGATGTATAGGCTACTGATGTATAGGCTACTGAAGTATAGGCTACACGAAGTATAAGCTACTGAAGTATAGGCTACTGAAGTATAGGCTACAGGATGTATAGGCTACTGATGTATAGGCTACACTTGTATAGGCTACTGAAGTATAGGCTACTGAAGTATAGGCTACACGAAGTAAAGGCTACTGAAGTATAGGCTACACTTGTATAGGCTACTGAAGTATAGGCTACTGAAGTATAGGCTACACGAAGTATAGGCTACTGAAGTATAGGCTACTGAAGTATAGGCTACTGATGTATAGGCTACAGATGTATAGGCTACTGATGTATAGGCTACTGATGTATAGGCTACTGATGTATAGGCTACACGAAGTATAGGCTACTGAAGTACAGGCTACATGATGTATAGGCTACTGATGTATAGGCTACATGTTGTATAGGCTACACGATGTATAGGCTACATGTTGTATAGGCTACTGAAGTATAGGCTACATGTTGTATAGGCTACTGAAGTATAGGTTACATGATGTATAGCCTACATGATGTATAGGCTACATGATGTATAGGCTACATGTTGTATAGGCTACACGATGTATAGGCTACATGTTGTATAGGCTACTGAAGTATAGGCTACATGTTGTATAGGCTACTGAAGTATAGGTTACATGATGTATAGGCTACATGATGTATAGGCTACATGTTGTATAGGCTACTGATGTATAGGCTACTGATGTATAGGCTACATGATGTATAGGCTACATGATGTATAGGCTACATGTTGTATAGGCTACTGATGTATAGGCTACTGATGTATAGGCTACTGAAGTATAGGCTACATGTTGTATAGGCTACTGAAGTATAGGTTACATGATGTATAGCCTACATGATGTATAGGCTACATGATGTATAGGCTACATGTTGTATAGGCTACACGATGTATAGGCTACATGTTGTATAGGCTACTGAAGTATAGGCTACATGTTGTATAGGCTACTGAAGTATAGGTTACATGATGTATAGGCTACATGATGTATAGGCTACATGTTGTATAGGCTACTGATGTATAGGCTACTGATGTATAGGCTACATGATGTATAGGCTACATGATGTATAGGCTACATGTTGTATAGGCTACTGATGTATAGGCTACTGATGTATAGGCTACTGAAGTATAGGCTACTGAAGTATAGGCTACACGAAGTATAGGCTACTGAAGTATAGGCTACTGATGTATAGGCTACACGAAGTATAGGCTACTGAAGTATAGGCTACTGAAGTATAGGCTACACGAAGTATAGGCTACTGAAGTATAGGCTACTGAAGTATAGGCTACACGAAGTAAAGGCTACTGATGTATAGGCTACACTTGTATAGGCTACTGAAGTATAGGCTACTGAAGTATAGGCTACACGAAGTAAAGGCTACTGAAGTATAGGCTACACTTGTATAGGCTACTGAAGTATAGGCTACTGAAGTATAGGCTACACGAAGTATAGGCTACTGAAGTATAGGCTACTGAAGTATAGGCTACTGAAGTATAGGCTACTGAAGTATAGGCTATACGAAGTATAGGCTACAGATGTATAGGCTACTGATGTATAGGCTACTGATGTATAGGCTACTGATGTATAGGCTACTGATGTATAGGCTACACGAAGTATAGGCTACTGAAGTACAGGCTACATGATGTATAGGCTACTGATGTATAGGCTACATGATGTATAGGCTACACGAAGTATAGTCTACACGAAGTATAGGCTACTGATGTATAGGCTACATGTTGTATAGGCTACACGAAGTATAGGCTACATGATGTATAGGCTACTGAAGTATAGGCTACATGATGAATAGGCTACTGAAGTATAGGCTACTGAAGTATAGGCTACACTTGTATAGGCTACTGATGTATAGGCTACTGATGTATAGGCTACATGTTGTATAGGCTACATGTTGTATAGGCTACTGAAGTATAGGCTACACGAAGTATAGGCTAATGATGTATAGGCTACTGATGTATAGGCTACACGAAGTATAGGCTACTGAAGTATAGGCTACTGATGTATAGGGTACATGTTGTATAGGCTACACGAAGTATAGGCTACATGTTGTATAGGCTACATGTTGTATAGGCTACTGAAGTATAGGCTACACGAAGTATAGGCTAATGATGTATAGGCTACTGATGTATAGGCTACACGAAGTATAGGCTACTGAAGTATAGGCTACTGATGTATAGGGTACATGTTGTATAGGCTACACGAAGTATAGGCTACTGATGTATAGGCTACATGTTGTATAGGCTACTGAAGTATAGGCTACATGATGTATAGGCTACTGATGTATAGGCTACATGTTGTATAGGCTACTGAAGTATAGGCTACATGATGTATAGGCTACATGTTGTTTAGGCTACTGATGTATAGGCTACATGTTGTATAGGCTACATGATGTATAGGCTACTGATGTATAGGCTACACGAAGTATAGGCTACATGATGTATAGGCTACATGTTGTATAGGCTACACGAAGTATAGGCTACATGATGTATAGGCTACATGTTGTATAGGCTACACGAAGTATAGGCTACATGATGTAATGGCTACATGTTGTATAGGCTACACGAAGTATAGGCTACATGATGTATAGGCTACATGTGGTATAGGGTACACGAAGTATAGGCTAATGATGTATAGGCTACTGATGTATAGGCTACTGATGTATAGGCTACACGAAGTATAGGCTACTGAAGTATAGGCTACATGATGTATAGGCTACTGATGTATAGGCTACTGAAGTATAGGCTACTGAAGTATAGGCTACTGAAGTATAGGCTACATGATGTATAGGCTACTGATGTATAGGCTACAGAAGTATAGGCTACTGAAGTATAGGCTACTGAAGTATAGGCTACATGATGTATAGGCTTCTGAAGTATAGGCTACACGAAGTATAGGCTACACGAAGTATAGGCTACACGAAGTATAGGCTACTGAAGTTTAGGCTACTGACGTATAGGCTACTGATGTATAGGCTACTGATGTATAGGCTACTGAAGTATAGGCTACACGAAGTATAGGCTACTGAAGTATAGGCTACTGAAGTATAGGCTACAGGATGTATAGGCTACTGATGTATAGGCTACACTTGTATAGGCTACTGAAGTATAGGCTACTGAAGTATAGGCTACACGAAGTAAAGGCTACTGAAGTATAGGCTACACTTGTATAGGCTACTGAAGTATAGGCTACTGAAGTATAGGCTACACGAAGTATAGGCTACTGAAGTATAGGCTACTGAAGTATAGGCTACTGATGTATAGGCTACAGATGTATAGGCTACTGATGTATAGGCTACTGATGTATAGGCTACTGATGTATAGGCTACACGAAGTATAGGCTACTGAAGTACAGGCTACATGATGTATAGGCTACTGATGTATAGGCTACATGTTGTATAGGCTACACGATGTATAGGCTACATGTTGTATAGGCTACTGAAGTATAGGCTACATGTTGTATAGGCTACTGAAGTATAGGTTACATGATGTATAGCCTACATGATGTATAGGCTACATGATGTATAGGCTACATGTTGTATAGGCTACACGATGTATAGGCTACATGTTGTATAGGCTACTGAAGTATAGGCTACATGTTGTATAGGCTACTGAAGTATAGGTTACATGATGTATAGGCTACATGATGTATAGGCTACATGTTGTATAGGCTACTGATGTATAGGCTACTGATGTATAGGCTACATGATGTATAGGCTACATGATGTATAGGCTACATGTTGTATAGGCTACTGATGTATAGGCTACTGATGTATAGGCTACTGAAGTATAGGCTACTGAAGTATAGGCTACACGAAGTATAGGCTACTGAAGTATAGGCTACTGATGTATAGGCTACATGTTGTATAGGCTACACGAAGTATAGGCTACTGAAGTATAGGCTACTGAAGTATAGGCTACACGAAGTATAGGCTACTGAAGTATAGGCTACATGATGTATAGGCTACTGAAGTATAGGTTACTGATGTATAGGCTACATGATGTATAGGCTACATGATGTATAGGCTACTGAAGTATAGGCTACTGATGTATAGGATACATGATGTATAGGCTACATGATGTATAGGCTACATGATGTATAGGCTACTGAAGTATAGGCTACTGAAGTATAGGCCACATGATGTATAGGCTACTGATGTATAGGCTACTGATGTATAGGCTACACTTGTATAGGCTACACTTGTATAGGCTACTGATGTATAGGCTACTGATGTATAGGCTACTGATGTATAGGCTACACTTGTATAGGCTACTGATGTATAGGCTACTGATGTATAGGCTACTGATGTATAGGCTACTGATGTATAGGCTACACTTGTATAGGCTACTGATGTATAGGCTACTGATGTATAGGCTACATAATGTATAGGCTACTGATGTATAGGCTACTGATATATAGGCTACACTTGTATAGGCTACATGATGTATAGGCTACATGATGTATAGGCTACACTTGTATAGGCTACACTTGTATAGGCTACTGATGTATAGGCTACTGATGTATAGGCTACATGATGTATAGGCTACTGATGTATAGGCTACTGATGTATAGGCTACATGATGTATAGGCTACTGATGTATAGGCTACACTTGTATAGGCTACTGATGTATAGGCTACTGATGTATAGGCTACACTTGTATAGGCTACTGATGTATAGACTACTGATGTATAGGCTACACTTGTATAGGCTACTGATGTATAGGCTACACTTGTATAGGCTATTGATGTATAGGCTACTGATGTATAGGCTACACTTGTATAGGCTACTGATGTATAGGCTACTGATGTATAGGCTACACTTGTATACGCTACTGATGTATAGGCTACACTTGTATAGGCTACTGATGTATAGGCTACTGATGTATAGGCTACTGATGTATAGGCTACTGATGTATAGGCTACTGATGTATAGGCTACTGATGTATAGGCTACACTTGTATAGGCTACTGATGTATAGGCTACTGAAGTATAGGCTACATGATGTATAGGCTACACTTGTATAGGCTACTGATGTATAGGCTACTGATGTATAGGCTACACTTGTATAGGCTACATGATGTATAGGCTACATGATGTATAGGCTACACTTGTATAGGCTACTGATGTATAGGCTACTGATGTATAGGCTACTGATGTATAGGCTACTGAAGTATAGGCTACTGATGTATAGGCTACACTTGTATAGGCTACTGATGTATAGGCTACTGATGTATAGGCTACTGAAGTATAGGCTACTGATGTATAGGCTACTGATGTATAGGCTACTGAAGTATAGGCTACTGATGTATAGGCTACAGATGTATAGGCTACTGATGTATAGGCTACTGATGTATAGGCTACTGATGTATAGGCTACTGAAGTATAGGCTACTGATGTATAGGCTACAGATGTATAGGCTACACTTGTATAGGCTACTGATGTATAGGCTACTGATGTATAGGCTACACTTGTATAGGCTACTGATGTATAGGCTACTGATGTATAGGCTACTGATGTATAGGCTACATGATGTATAGGCTACATGATGTATAGGCTACATGTTGTATAGGCTACATGATGTATAGGCTACACGAAGTATAGGCTACTGATGTATAGGCTACATGTTGTATAGGCTACTGATGTATAGGCTACATGTTGTATAGGCTACTGAAGTCTAGGCTACATGTTGTATAGGCTAAGGAAGTATAGGCTACACGAAGTATAGGCTACTGAAGTATAGGCTACAGGAAGTATAGGCTACTGAAGTATAGGCTACATGATGTATAGGCTACAGGAAGTATAGGCTACTGAAGTATAGGCTACATGAAGTATAGGCTACATGATGTATAGGCTACTGAAGTATAGGCTACATGAAGTATAGGCTACATGATGTATAGGCTACATGATGTATAGGCTACATGATGTATAGGCTACTGATGTACAGGCTACACGATGTACAGGCTACACGAAGTATAGGCTACATGAAGTATAGGCTACATGAAGTATAGGCTACATGAAGTATAGGCTACATGAAGTATAGGCTACTGATGTATAGGCTACATGATGTACAGGCTACACGAAGTATAGGCTACATGAAGTATAGGCTACTGATGTACAGGCTACATGATGTACAGGCTACACGATGTACAGGCTACACGAAGTATAGGCTACACTTGTATAGCCTACATGAAGTATAGGCTACTGATGTATAGGCTACATGATGTACAGGCTACACGAAGTATAGGCTACATGAAGTATAGGCTACATGATGTATAGGCTACACGATGTATAGGCTACTGATGTATAGGCTACACGAAGTATAGGCTACATGAAGTATAGGCTACATGATGTATAGGCTACACGATGTATAGGCTACTGATGTATAGGCTACATGATGTACAGGCTACAGGAAGTATAGGCTACATGAAGTATAGGCTACACGATGTATAGGCTACTGATGTATAGGCTACATGATGTACAGGCTGCACGAAGTATAGGCTACATGAAGTATAGGCTACATGAAGTATAGGCTACATGAAGTATAGGCTACATGAAGTATAGGCTACATGAAGTATAGGCTACATGAAGTATAGGCTACATGAAGTATAGGCTACATGATGTATAGGCTACATGAAGTATAGGCTACATGAAGTATAGGCTACATGAAGTATAGGCTACATGAAGTATAGGCTACATGAAGTATAGGCTACACGATGTATAGGCTACACGAAGTATAGGCTACATGAAGTATAGGCTACATGAAGTATAGGCTACATGATGTACAGGCTACATGAAGTATAGGCTACATGAAGTATAGGCTACTGATGTACAGGCTACACGAAGTATAGGCTACATGAAGTATAGGCTACATGAAGTATAGGCTACATGATGTACAGGCTACACGAAGTACAGGCTACACGATGTACAGGCTACATGAAGTATAGGCTACATGAAGTATAGGCTACATGAAGTATAGGCTACACGAAGTATAGGCTACATGAAGTATAGGCTACATGAAGTATAGGCTACACGATGTACAGGCTACACGAAGTACAGGCTACACGATGTACAGGCTACATGAAGTATAGGCTACACGATGTACAGGCTACATGAAGTATAGGCTACACGAAGTATAGGCTACATGAAGTATAGGCTACATGAAGTATAGGCTACTTGATGTATAGGCTACATGATGTATAGGCTACATGTTGTATAGGCTACACGAAGTATAGGCTACATGATGTATAGGCTACTGATGTATAGGCTACATGATGTATAGGCTACTGAAGTATAGGCTACTGAAGTATAGGCTACTGATGTATAGGCTACATGTTGTATAGGCTACACGAAGTATAGGCTACTGATGTATAGGCTACTGATGTATAGGCTACTGATGTATAGGCTACATGTTGTATAGGCTACTGATGTATAGGCTACTGATGTATAGGCTACATGTTGTAGAGGCTACACGAAGTATAGGCTACACGATGTATAGGCTACTGATGTATAGGCTACTGAAGTATAGGCTACTGAAGTATAGGCTACACGAAGTATAGGCTACTGATGTATAGGCTACTGAAGTATAGGCTACTGAAGTATAGGCTATACGAAGTATAGGCTCCTGAAGTATAGGCTACTGATGTATAGGCTACATGATGTATAGGCTACTGAAGTATAGGCTACATGATGTATAGGCTACTGATGTATAGGCTACATGATGTATAGGCTACATGTTGTATAGGCTACACGAAGTATAGGCTACACGATGTATAGGCTACATGATGTATAGGCTACTGATGTATAGGCTACATGATGTATAGGCTACTGAAGTATAGGCTACTGAAGTATAGGCTCCTGATGTATAGGCTACATGATGTATAGGCTACTGAAGTATAGGCTACATGATGTATAAGCTACTGATATATAGGCTACATGATGTATAGGCTACATGTTGTATAGGCTACTGATGTATAGGCTACTGAAGTATAGGCTACTGATGTATAGGCTACATGATGTATAGGCTACACTTGTATGGGCTACACTTGTATAGGCTACTGATGTATAGGCTACACTTGTATAGGCTACTGATGTATAGGCTACTGATGTATAGGCTACATGATGTATAGGCTACACTTGTATAGGCTACTGATGTATAGGCTACATGATGTATAGGCTACTGATGTATAGGCTACTGATGTATAGGCTACCTGATGTATAGGCTACTGATGTATAGGCTACTGATGTATAGGCTACACTTGTATAGGCTACACTTGTATAGGCTACTGATGTATAGGCTACATGATGTATAGGCTACTGAAGTATAGGCTACATGATGTATAGGCTACTGATGTATAGGCTACATGATGTATAGGCTACATGTTGTATAGGCTACACGAAGTATAGGCTACACGATGTATAGGCTACATGATGTATAGGCTACATATGTATAGGCTACATGATGTATAGGCTACTGAAGTATAGGCTACTGAAGTATAGGCTCCTGATGTATAGGCTACATGATGTATAGGCTACTGAAGTATAGGCTACATGATGTATAGGCTACATGATGTATAGGCTACATGTTGTATAGGCTACTGATGTATAGGCTACATGATGTATAGGCTACTGAAGTATAGGCTACTGAAGTATAGGCTACTGATGTATAGGCTGCATGATGTATAGGCTACACGAAGTATAGGCTACACGAAGTGTAGGCTACTGAAGTATAGGCTACTGAAGTATAGGCTACTGAAGTATAGGCTACTGAAGTATAGGCTACTGAAGTATAGGCTACATGTTGTATAGGCTACTGATGTATAGGCTACTGATGTATAGGCTACATGTTGTATAGGCTACATGTTGTATAGGCTACATGTTGTATAGGCTACTGATGTATAGGCTACTGATGTATAGGCTACAGATGTATAGGCTACTGATGTATAGGCTACATTATGTATAGGCTACACTTGTATAGGCTACTGATGTATAGGCTACATGATGTATAGGCTACATGATGTATAAGCTACACTTGTCTAGGCTACTGAAGTATAGGCTACACTTGTATAGGCTACACTTGTATAGGCTACTGATGTATAGGCTACACTCTTATAGGCTACTGATGTATAGGCTACACTTGTATAGGCTACTGATGTACAGGTTACATGATGTATAGGCTACACTTGTATAGGCTACTGATGTATAGGCTACATGATGTATAGGCTACCTGATGTATAGGCCAGCTGATGTATAGGCTACTGATGTATAGGCTACTGATGTATAGGCTACACTTGTATAGGCTACTGATGTATAGGCTACTGATGTATAGGCTACTGATGTATAGGCTACTGATGTATAGGCTACTGATGTATAGGCTACACTTGTATAGGCTACTGATGTATAGGCTACTGATGTATAGGCTACACTTGTATAGGCTACTGATGTATAGGCTACATAATGTATAGGCTACACTTGTATAGGCTACTGATGTATAGGCTACTGATGTATAGGCTACACTTGTATAGGCTACTAATGTATAGGCTACATAATGTATAGGCTACACTTGTATAGGCTACTGATGTACAGGCTACTGATGTATAGGCTACACTTGTATAGGCTACTGATGTATAGGCTACATAATGTATAGGCTACACTTGTATAGGCTACATGATGTATAGGCTACTGATGTATAGGTTACACTTGTATAGGCTACATGATGTATAGGCTACATGATGTATAGGCTACTGATGTATAGGCTACACTTGTATAGGCTACTGATGTATAGGCTACATGATGTATGGGCTACTGATGTATAGGCTACACTTGTATAGGCTACTGATGTATAGGCTAAATGATGTATAGGCTACACTTGTATAGGCTACTGATGTATAGGCTACTGATGTATAGGCTACACTTGTATTGGCTACTGATGTATAGGCTACTGATGTATAGGCTACTCATGTATAGGCTACATGTTGTATAGGCTACATGTTGTATAGGCTACATGTTGTATAGGCTACATGTTGTATAGGCTACTGATGTATAGGCTACTGATGTATAGGCTACATGTTGTATAGGCTACATGTTGTATAGGCTGCTGATGTATAGGCTACTGATGTATAGGCTACATGTTGTATACGCTACATGTTGTATAGGTTACATGTTGTATAGGCTACTGATGTATAGGCTACTGATGTATAGGCTACTGATGTATAGGCTACATGTTGTATAGGCTACTCATGTATAGGCTACTGATGTATAGGCTACATGTTGTATAGGCTACATGTTGTATAGGCTACATGTTGTATAGGCTACTGATGTATAGGCTACTGATGTATAGGCTACTGATGTATAGGCTACTGATGGATAGGCTACTGATGTATAGGCTACAGATATATAGGCTACAGATGTATAGGCTACAGATGTATAGGCTACAGATGTATAGGCTACAGATGTATAGGCTACTGATGTATAGGCTACTGATGTATAGGCTACATGTTGTATAGGCTACATGTTGTATAGGCTACATGTTGTATAGGCTACAGATGTATAGGCTACAGATGTATAGGCTACTGATGTATAGGCTACATGTTGTATAGGCTACATGTTGTATAGGCTACTGATGTATAGGCTACTGATGTATAGGCTACATGTTGTATAGGCTACTGATGTATAGGCTACAGATGTATAGGCTACAGATGTATAGGCTACTGATGTATAGGCTACATGTTGTATAGGCTACTGATGTATAGGCTACAGATGTATAGGCTACTGATGTATAGGCTACATGTTGTATAGGCTACTGATGTATAGGCTACTGATGTATAGGCTACTGATGTATAGGCTACATGTTGTATAGGCTACATGTTGTATAGGCTGCTGATGTATAGGCTACTGATGTATAGGCTACATGTTGTATAGGCTACATGTTGTATAGGCTACTGATGTATAGGCTACTGATGAATAGGCTACTGATGTATAGGCTACATGAAGTATAGGCTACACGAAGTATAGGCTATTGAAGTATAGGCTACATGAAGTATAGGCTACATGAAGTATAGGCTACTGAAGTATAGGCTACACGAAGTATAGGCTACTGAAGTATAGGCTACACGAAGTATAGGCTACTGAAGTATAGGCTACTGAAGTATAGGCTACACAAAGTATAGGCTACACGAAGTATAGGCTACTGAAGTATAGGCTACACGAAGTATAGGCTACACGAAGTATAGGCTACACGAAGTATAGGCTACACGAAGTATAGGCTACACGAAGTATAGGCTACACGAAGTGTAGGCTACTGAAGTATAGGCTACTGAAGTATAGGCTACACTTGTATAGGCTACAGATGTATAGGCTACTGATGTATAGGCTACATGTTGTATAGGCTACTGATGTATAGGCTACTGATGTATAGGCTACATGTTGTATAGGCTACTGATGTATAGGTTACTGATGTATAGGCTACATGTTGTATAGGCTACATGTTGTATAGGCTACATGTTGTATAGGCTACTGATGTATAGGCTACTGATGTATAGGCTACTGATGTATAGGCTACATGTTGTATAGGCTACTGATGTATAGGCTACATGTTGTATAGGCTACATGTTGTATAGGCTACATGTTGTATAGGCTGCTGATGTATAGGCTACTGATGTATAGGCTACATGTTGTATAGGCTACATGTTGTATAGGCTACTGATGTATAGGCTACTGATGTATAGGCTACTGATGTATAGGCTACATGAAGTATAGGCTACACGAAGTATAGGCTACTGAAGTATAGGCTACATGAAGTATAGGCTACTGAAGTATAGGCTACACGAAGTATAGGCTACTGAAGTATAGGCTACACGAAGTATAGGCTACTGAAGTATAGGCTACTGAAGTATAGGCTACACGAAGTATAGGCTACACGAAGTATAGGCTACTGAAGTATAGGCTACACGAAGTATAGGCTACACGAAGTATAGGCTACTGAAGTATAGGCTACACGAAGTATAGGCTACACGAAGTGTAGGCTACTGAAGTATAGGCTACTGAAGTATAGGCTACTGAAGTATAGGCTACTGAAGTATAGGCTACTGATGTATAGGCTACTGATGTATAGGCTACACGAAGTATAGGCTACTGAAGTATAGGCTACTGAAGTATAGGCTACTGAAGTAAAGGGTACTGAAGTATAGGCTACACGAAGTATAGGCTACTGAAGTATAGGCTACTGATGTATAGGCTACATGTTGTATAGGCTACACGAAGTATAGGCTACTGAAGTATAGGCTACACGAAGTAAAGGCTACTGAAGTATAGGCTACTGAAGTATAGGCTACTGAAGTATAGGCTACACGAAGTATAGGCTACTGAAGTATAGGCTACTGATGTATAGGCTACATGTTGTATAGGCTACACGAAGTATAGGCTACTGAAGTATAGGCTACTGATGTATAGGCTACTGATGTATAGGCTACTGATGTATAGGCTACACTTGTATAGGCTACTGAAGTATAGGCTACTGATGTATAGGCTACTGATGTATAGGCTACATGTTGTATAGGCTACACTTGTATAGGCTACTGATGTATAGGCTACTGATGTATAGGCTACATGTTGTATAGGCTACATGTTGTATAGAATGCTGATGTATAGGCTACTGATGTATAGGCTACTGATGTATAGGCTACTGATGTATAGGCTACACTTGTATAGGCTACTGATGTATAGGCTACTGATGTATAGGCTACACTTGTATAGGCTACTGATGTATAGGCTACATAATGTATAGGCTACTGATGTATAGGCTACTGATGTATAGGCTACACTTGTATAGGCTACTAATGTATAGGCTACATAATGTATAGGCTACACTTGTATAGGCTACTGATGTACAGGCTACTGATGTATAGGCTACACTTGTATAGGCTACTGATGTATAGGCTACATAATGTATAGGCTACACCTGTATAGGCTACATGATGTATAGGCTACTGATGTATAGGTTACACTTGTATAGGCTACATGATGTATAGGCTACATGATGTATAGGCTACTGATGTATAGGCTACACTTGTATAGGCTACTGATGTATAGGCTACATGATGTATAGGCTACTGATGTATAGGCTACACTGGTATAGGCTACTGATGTATAGGCTAAATGATGTATAGGCTACACTTGTATAGGCTACTGATGTATAGGCTACTGATGTATAGGCTACACTTGTATTGGCTACTGATGTATAGGCTACTGATGTATAGGCTACTGATGTATAGGCTACTCATGTATAGGCTACTCATGTATAGGCTACATGTTGTATAGGCTACATGTTGTATAGGCTACATGTTGTATAGGCTACTGATGTATAGGCTACTGATGTATAGGCTACTGATGTATAGGCTACATGTTGTATAGGCTAGATGTTGTATAGGCTGCTGATGTATAGGCTACTGATGTATAGGCTACATGTTGTATACGCTACATGTTGTATAGGCTACATGTTGTATAGGCTACTGATGTATAGGCTACTGATGTATAGGCTACTGATGTATAGGCTACATGTTGTATAGGCTACTCATGTATAGGCTACTGATGTATAGGCTACATGTTGTATAGGCTACATGTTGTATAGGCTACATGTTGTATAGGCTACTGATGTATAGGCTACTGATGTATAGGCTACTGATGGATACGCTACTGATGTATAGGCTACAGATGTATAGGCTACAGATGTATAGGCTACAGATGTATAGGCTACAGATGTATAGGCTACTGATGTATAGGCTACTGATGTATAGGCTACATGATGTATAGGCTACATGTTGTATAGGCTACATGTTGTATAGGCTACATGTTGTATAGGCTACAGATGTATAGGCTACAGATGTATAGGCTACTGATGTATAGGCTACATGTTGTATAGGCTACATGTTGTATAGGCTACTGATGTATAGGCTACTGATGTATAGGCTACAGGTTGTATAGGCTACTGATGTATAGGCTACAGATGTATAGGCTACAGATGTATAGGCTACTGATGTATAGGCTACATGTTGTATAGGCTACATGTTGTATAGGCTACTGATGTATAGGCTACAGATGTATAGGCTACTGATGTATAGGCTACATGTTGTATAGGCTACTGATGTATAGGCTACTGATGTATAGGCTACTGATGTATAGGCTACATGTTGTATAGGCTACATGTTGTATAGGCTGCTGATGTATAGGCTACTGATGTATAGGCTACATGTTGTATAGGCTACATGTTGTATAGGCTACTGATGTATAGGCTACTGATGAATAGGCTACTGATGTATAGGCTACATGAAGTATAGGCTACACGAAGTATAGGCTACTGAAGTATAGGCTACATGAAGTATAGGCTACTGAAGTATAGGCTACACGAAGTATAGGCTACTGAAGTATAGGCTACACGAAGTATAGGCTACTGAAGTATAGGCTACTGAAGTATAGGCTACACGAAGTATAGGCTACACGAAGTATAGGCTACTGAAGTATAGGCTACACGAAGTATAGGCTACACGAAGTATAGGCTACACGAAGTATAGGCTACACGAAGTATAGGCTACACGAAGTATAGGCTACACGAAGTGTAGGCTACTGAAGTATAGGCTACTGAAGTATAGGCTACTGAAGTATAGGCTACTGAAGTATAGGCTACACTTGTATAGGCTACAGATGTATAGGCTACTGATGTATAGGCTACATGTTGTATAGGCTACTGATGTATAGGCTACTGATGTATAGGCTACATGTTGTATAGGCTACTGATGTATAGGCTACAGATGTATAGGTTACTGATGTATAGGCTACATGTTGTATAGGCTACATGTTGTATAGGCTACATGTTGTATAGGCTACTGATGTATAGGCTACTGATGTATAGGCTACTGATGTATAGGCTACATGTTGTATAGGCTACTGATGTATAGGCTACTGATGTATAGGCTACATGTTGTATAGGCTACATGTTGTATAGGCTGCTGATGTATAGGCTACTGATGTATAGGCTACATGTTGTATAGGCTACATGTTGTATAGGCTACTGATGTATAGGCTACTGATGTATAGGCTACTGATGTATAGGCTACATGAAGTATAGGCTACACGAAGTATAGGCTACTGAAGTATAGGCTACACGAAGTATAGGCTACTGAAGTATAGGCTACACGAAGTATAGGCTACTGAAGTATAGGCTACACGAAGTATAGGCTACACGAAGTATAGGCTACTGAAGTATAGGCTACACGAAGTATAGGCTACTGAAGTATAGGCTACATGAAGTATAGGCTACACGAAGTATAGGCTACACGAAGTGTAGGCTACTGAAGTATAGGCTACTGAAGTATAGGCTACTGAAGTATAGGCTACTGAAGTATAGGCTACTGAAGTATAGGCTACTGATGTATAGGCTACTGATGTATAGGCTACACGAAGTATAGGCTACTGAAGTATAGGCTACTGAAGTATAGGCTACTGAAGTAAAGGCTACTGAAGTATAGGCTACACGAAGTATAGGCTACTGAAGTATAGGCTACTGATGTATAGGCTACATGTTGTATAGGCTACACGAAGTATAGGCTACTGAAGTATAGGCTACACGAAGTAAAGGCTACTGAAGTATAGGCTACTGAAGTATAGGCTACTGAAGTATAGGCTACACGAAGTATAGGCTACTGAAGTATAGGCTACTGAAGTATAGGCTACTGAAGTATAGGCTACACGAAGTATAGGCTACTGAAGTATAGGCTACTGAAGTATAGGCTACACGAAGTATAGGCTACTGAAGTATAGGCTACTGATGTATAGGCTACATGTTGTATAGGCTACACGAAGTATACGCTACTGAAGTATAGGCTACTGATGTATAGGCTACTGATGTATAGGCTACACTTGTATAGGCTACTGATGTATAGGCTACTGATGTATAGGCTACTGATGTATAGGCTACATGTTGTATAGGCTACATGTTGTATAGGCTACTGAAGTATAGGCTACTGATGTATAGGCTACATGTTGTATAGGCTACATGTTGTATAGGCTACTGATGTATAGGCTACTGATGTATAGGCTACATGTTGTATAGGCTACACGAAGTATAGGCTACTGAAGTATAGGCTACTGATGTATAGGCTACTGATGTATAGGCTACTGATGTATAGGCTACACTTGTATAGGCTACTGAAGTATAGGCTACTGATGTATAGGCTACTGATGTATAGGCTACATGTTGTATAGGCTACACTTGTATAGGCTACTGATGTATAGGCTACTGATGTATAGGCTACTGATGTATAGGCTACATGTTGTATAGGCTACATGTTGTATAGGCTGCTGATGTATAGGCTACTGATGTATAGGCTACATGTTGTATAGGCTACATGTTGTATAGGCTACTGATGTATAGGCTACTGATGTATAGGCTACATGAAGTATAGGCTACACGAAGTATAGGCTACTGAAGTATAGGCTACATGAAGTATAGGCTACTGATGTATAGGCTACACTTGTATAGGCTACTGAAGTATAGGCTACTGATGTATAGGCTACTGATGTATAGGCTACATGTTGTATAGGCTACACTTGTATAGGCTACTGATGTATAGGCTACTGATGTATAGGCTACTGATGTATAGGCTACATGTTGTATAGGCTACATGTTGTATAGGCTGCTGATGTATAGGCTACTGATGTATAGGCTACATGTTGTATAGGCTACATGTTGTATAGGCTACTGATGTATAGGCTACTGATGTATAGGCTACTGATGTATAGGCTACATGAAGTATAGGCTACACGAAGTATAGGCTACTGAAGTATAGGCTACATGAAGTATAGGCTACTGAAGTATAGGCTACACGAAGTATAGGCTACTGAAGTATAGGCTACATGATGTATAGGCTACTGATGTATAGGCTACTGAAGTATAGGCTACTGAAGTATAGGCTACATGATGTGTAGGCTACTGATGTATAGGCTACATGATGTATAGGCTACATGATGCATAGGCTACTGAAGTATAGGCTACACGAAGTATAGGCTACTGAAGTATAGGTTACATGATGTATAGGCTACATCATGTATAGGCTACTGAAGTATAGGCTACACGAAGTATAGGCTACTGAAGTATAGGCTACATGATGTATAGGCTACATGATGTATAGGCTACTGAAGTATAAGCTACACGATGTATAGGCTACTGAAGTATAGGTTACTGAAGTATAGGCTACATGATGTATAGGCTACTGATGTATAGGCTACTGAAGTATAGGCTACTGAAGTATAGGCTACTGAAGTATAGGCTACTGATGTATAGGCTACATGTTGTATAGGCTACATGTTGTATAGGCTACTGATGTATAGGCTACTGATGTATAGGCTACATGAAGTATAGGCTACACGAAGTATAGGCTACTGAAGTATAGGCTACATGAAGTATAGGCTACTGAAGTATAGGCTACACGAAGTATAGGCTACTGAAGTATAGGCTACACGAAGTATAGGCTACTGAAGTATAGGCTACTGAAGTATAGGCTACACGAAGTATAGGCTACACGAAGTATAGGCTACTGAAGTATAGGCTACACGAAGTATAGGCTACACGAAGTATAGGCTACTGAAGTATAGGCTACATGAAGTATAGGCTACACGAAGTATAGGCTACACGAAGTGTAGGCTACTGAAGTATAGGCTATTGAAGTATAGGCTACTGAAGTATAGGCTACTGAAGTATAGGCTACTGAAGTATAGGCTACTGATGTATAGGCTACACGAAGTATAGGCTACTGAAGTATAGGCTACTGAAGTATAGGCTACTGAAGTATAGGCTACTGAAGTATAGGCTACAAGAAGTATAGGCTACTGAAGTATAGGCTACTGATGTATAGGCTACATGTTGTATAGGCTACACGAAGTATAGGCTACTGAAGTATAGGCTACACGAAGTAAAGGCTACTGAAGTATAGGCTACTGAAGTATAGGCTACTCAAGTATAGGCTACACGAAGTATAGGCTACTGAAGTATAGGCTACTGAAGTATAGGCTACTGAAGTATAGGCTACACGAAGTATAGGCTACTGAAGTATAGGCTACACGAAGTATAGGCTACTGAAGTATAGGCTACACGAAGTGTAGGCTACTGAAGTATAGGCTACTGAAGTATAGGCTACTGAAGTATAGGCTACATGATGTATAGGCTACTGAATAATAGGCTACTGATGTATAGGCTACATGATGTATAGGCTACTGAATAATAGGCTACTGATGTATAGGCTACATGATGTATAGGCTACATGTTGTATAGGCTACTGATGTATAGGCTACTGATGTATAGGCTACTGATGTATAGGCTACTGATGTATAGGCTACATGAAGTATAGGCTACACGAAGTATAGGCTACTGAAGTATAGGCTACATGAAGTATAGGCTACACGAAGTATAGGCTACTGAAGTATAGGCTACACGAAGTATAGGCTACTGAAGTATAGGCTACACGAAGTATAGGCTACACGAAGTATAGGCTACACGAAGTATAGGCTACACGAAGTATAGGCTACACGAAGTGTAGGCTACTGAAGTATAGGCTACTGATGTATAGGCTACACGAAGTATAGGCTACACGAAGTATAGGCTACTGAAGTATAGGCTACATGAAGTATAGGCTACACTCTTATAGGCTACTGATGTATAGGCTACTGATGTATAGGCTACACTTGTATAGGCTACTGATGTACAGGCTACATGATGTATAGGCTACACTTGTATAGGCTACTGATGTATAGGCTACATGATGTATAGGCTACCTGATGTATAGGCTACTGATGTATAGGCTACTGATGTATAGGCTACACTTGTATAGGCTACTGATGTATAGGCTACTGATGTATAGGCTACACTTGTATAGGCTACTGATGTATAGGCTACTGATGTATAGGCTACACTTGTATAGGCTACTGATGTATAGGCTACATAATGTATAGGCTACACTTGTATAGGCTACTGATGTATAGGCTACTGATGTATAGGCTACACTTGTATAGGCTACTGATGTATAGGCTACATAATGTATAGGCTACACTTGTATAGGCTACTGATGTACAGGCTACTGATGTATAGGCTACACTTGTATAGGCTACTGATGTATAGGCTACATAATGTATAGGCTACATGATGTATAGGCTACATGATGTATAGGCTACTGATGTATAGGCTACACTTGTATAGGCTACATGATGTATAGGCTACATGATGTATAGGCTACACTTGTATAGGCTACTGATGTATAGGCTACTAATGTATAGGCTACTGATGTATAGGCTACATGAAGTATAGGCTACACGAAGTATAGGCTACTGAAGTATAGGCTACATGAAGTATAGGCTACTGAAGTATAGGCTACACGAACTATAGGCTACTGATGTATAGGCTACTGAAGTATAGGCTACTGAAGTATAGGCTACATGATGTGTAGGCTACTGATGTATAGGCTACTGATGTATAGGCTACATGATGTATAGGCTACATGATGCATAGGCTACTGAAGTATAGGCTACACGAAGTATAGGCTACTGAAGTATAGGTTACATGATGTATAGGCTACATGATGTATAGGCTACTGAAGTATAGGCTACTGAAGTATAGGCTACACCAAGTATAGGCTACTGAAGTATAGGCTACATGATGTATAGGCTACATGATGTATAGGCTACTGAAGTATAAGCTACACGATGTATAGGCTACTGAAGTATAGGCTACTGATGTATAGGCTACATGATGTATAGGCTACATGATGTATAGGCTACCGAAGTATAGGCTACTGAAGTATGGGCTACTGATGTATAGGCTACTTGATGTATAGGCTACATGATGTATAGGCTACATGTTGTATAGGCTACACGAAGTATAGGCTACATGATGTATAGGCTACTGATGTATAGGCTACATGATGTATAGGCTACTGAAGTATAGGCTACTGAAGTATAGGCTACTGATGTATAGGCTACATGTTGTATAGGCTACACGAAGTATAGGCTACTGATGTATAGGCTACTGATGTATAGGCTACTGATGTATAGGCTACATGTTGTATAGGCTACTGATGTATAGGCTACTGATGTATAGGCTACATGTTGTATAGGCTACACCAAGTATAGGCTACACGATGTATAGGCTACTGATGTATAGGCTACTGAAGTATAGGCTACACGAAGTATAGGCTACTGATGTATAGGCTACTGAAGTATAGGCTACTGAAGTATAGGCTATACGAAGTATAGGCTCCTGAAGTATAGGCTACTGATGTATAGGCTACATGATGTATAGGCTACTGATGTATAGGCTACATGATGTATAGGCTACATGTTGTATAGGCTACACGAAGTATAGGCTACACGATGTATAGGCTACATGATGTATAGGCTACTGATGTATAGGCTACATGATGTATAGGCTACTGAAGTATAGGCTACTGAAGTATAGGCTCCTGATGTATAGGCTGCATGATGTATAGGCTACTGAAGTATAGGCTACATGATGTATAGGCTACTGATATATAGGCTACATGATGTATAGGCTACATGTTGTATAGGCTACTGATGTATAGGCTACATGATGTATAGGCTACTGAAGTATAGGCTACTGAAGTATAGGCTCCTGATGTATAGGCTGCATGATGTATAGGCTACTGAAGTATAGGCTACATGATGTATAGGCTACTGATATATAGGCTACATGATGTATAGGCTACATGTTGTATAGGCTACTGATGTATAGGCTACATGATGTATAGGCTACTGAAGTATAGGCTACTGATGTATAGGCTACATGATGTATAGGCTACACTTGTATGGGCTACTGATGTATAGGCTACACTTGTATAGGCTACTGATGTATAGGCTACTGATGTATAGGCTACATGATGTATAGGCTACACTTGTATAGGCTACTGATGTATAGGCTACATGATGTATAGGCTACTGATGTATAGGCTACTGATGTATAGGCTACCTGATGTATAGGCTACTGATGTATAGGCTACTGATGTATAGGCTACACTTGTATAGGCTACACTTGTATAGGCTACTGATGTATAGGCTACATGATGTATAGGCTACTGAAGTATAGGCTACATGATGTATAGGCTACTGATGTATAGGCTACATGATGTATAGGCTACATGTTGTATAGGCTACACGAAGTATAGGCTACACGATGTATAGGCTACATGATGTATAGGCTACATATGTATAGGCTACATGATGTATAGGCTACTGAAGTATAGGCTACTGAAGTATAGGCTCCTGATGTATAGGCTACATGATGTATAGGCTACTGAAGTATAGGCTACATGATGTATAGGCTACTGATATATAGGCTACATGATGTATAGGCTACATGTTGTATAGGCTACTGATGTATAGGCTACATGATGTATAGGCTACTGAAGTATAGGCTACTGATGTATAGGCTACATGATGTATAGGCTACACGAAGTATAGGCTACACGAAGTGTAGGCTACTGAAGTATAGGCTACTGAAGTATAGGCTACTGAAGTATAGGCTACATGTTGTATAGGCTACTGATGTATAGGCTACTGATGTATAGGCTACTGATGTATAGGCTACATGTTGTATAGGCTACATGTTGTATAGGCTACATGTTGTATAGGCTACTGATGTATAGGCTACAGATGTATAGGCTACTGATGTATAGGCTACATTATGTATAGGCTACATTATGTATAGGCTACACTTGTATAGGCTACTGATGTATAGGCTACATGATGTATAGGCTACATGATGTATAAGCTACACTTGTCTAGGCTACTGAAGTATAGGCTACACTTGTATAGGCTACACTTGTATAGGCTACTGATGTATAGGCTACATGATGTATAGGCTACACTCTTATAGGCTACTGATGTATAGGCTACTGATGTATAGGCTACTGATGTATAGGCTACACTTGTATAGGCTACTGATGTACAGGCTACATGATGTATAGGCTACACTTGTATAGGCTACTGATGTATAGGCTACATGATGTATAGGCTACCTGATGTATAGGCTACCTGATGTATAGGCTACTGATGTATAGGCTACTGATGTATAGGCTACACTTGTATAGGCTACTGATGTATAGGCTACTGATGTATAGGCTACTGATGTATAGGCTACACTTGTATAGGCTACTGATGTATAGGCTACTGATGTATAGGCTACTGATGTATAGGCTACACTTGTATAGGCTACTGATGTATAGGCTACATAATGTATAGGCTACACTTGTATAGGCTACTGATGTATAGGCTACTGATGTATAGGCTACACTTGTATAGGCTACTAATGTATAGGCTACATAATGTATAGGCTACACTTGTATAGGCTACTGATGTACAGGCTACTGATGTATAGGCTACACTTGTATAGGCTACTGATGTATAGGCTACATAATGTATAGGCTACACTTGTATAGGCTACATGATGTATAGGCTACTGATGTATAGGCTACACTTGTATAGGCTACATGATGTATAGGCTACATGATGTATAGGCTACTGATGTATAGGCTACACTTGTATAGGCTACTGATGTATAGGCTACATGATGTATAGGCTACTGATGTATAGGCTACACTTGTATAGGCTACTGATGTATAGGCTAAATGATGTATAGGCTACACTTGTATAGGCTACTGATGTATAGGCTACTGATGTATAGGCTACACTTGTATTGGCTACTGATGTATAGGCTACTGATGTATAGGCTACTCATGTATAGGCTACTCATGTATAGGCTACATGTTGTATAGGCTACATGTTGTATAGGCTACATGTTGTATAGGCTACTGATGTATAGGCTACTGATGTATAGGCTACTGATGTATAGGCTACATGTTGTATAGGCTACATGTTGTATAGGCTGCTGATGTATAGGCTACTGATGTATAGGCTACATGTTGTATATGCTACATGTTGTATAGGCTACATGTTGTATAGGCTACTGATGTATAGGCTACTGATGTATAGGCTACTGATGTATAGGCTACATGTTGTATAGGCTACTCATGTATAGGCTACTGATGTATAGGCTACATGTTGTATAGGCTACATGTTGTATAGGCTACATGTTGTATAGGCTACTGATGTATAGGCTACTGATGTATAGGCTACTGATGTATAGGCTACAGATGTATAGGCTACAGATGTATAGGCTACAGATGTATAGGCTACAGATGTATAGGCTACTGATGTATAGGCTACTGATGTATAGGCTACATGATGTATAGGCTACATGTTGTATAGGCTACATGTTGTATAGGCTACATGTTGTATAGGCTACATGTTGTATAGGCTACAGATGTATAGGCTACAGATGTATAGGCTACTGATGTATAGGCTACATGTTGTATAGGCTACATGTTGTATAGGCTACTGATGTATAGGCTACTGATGTATAGGCTACATGTTGTATAGGCTACTGATGTATAGGCTACAGATGTATAGGCTACAGATGTATAGGCTACTGATGTATAGGCTACATGTTGTATAGGCTACATGTTGTATAGGCTACTGATGTATAGGCTACAGATGTATAGGCTACATGTTGTATAGGCTACTGATGTATAGGCTACTGATGTATAGGCTACTGATGTATAGGCTACATGTTGTATAGGCTACATGTTGTATAGGCTGCTGATGTATAGGCTACTGATGTATAGGCTACATGTTGTATAGGCTACATGTTGTATAGGCTACTGATGTATAGGCTACTGATGAATAGGCTACTGATGTATAGGCTACATGAAGTATAGGCTACACGAAGTATAGGCTACTGAAGTATAGGCTACATGAAGTATAGGCTACACGAAGTATAGGCTACTGAAGTATAGGCTACACGAAGTATAGGCTACATGTTGTATAGGCTACTGATGTATAGGCTACCGATGTATAGGCTACATGTTGTATAGGCTACTGATGTATAGGCTACAGATGTATAGGCTACAGATGTATAGGCTACTGATGTATAGGCTACATGTTGTATAGGCTACATGTTGTATAGGCTACTGATGTATAGGCTACAGATGTATAGGCTACATGTTGTATAGGCTACTGATGTATAGGCTACATGTTGTATAGGCTACATGTTGTATAGGCTGCTGATGTATAGGCTACTGATGTATAGGCTACATGTTGTATAGGCTACATGTTGTATAGGCTACTGATGTATAGGCTACTGATGAATAGGCTACTGATGTATAGGCTACATGAAGTATAGGCTACACGAAGTATAGGCTACACGAAGTATAGGCTACTGAAGTATAGGCTACATGAAGTATAGGCTACACGAAGTATAGGCTACTGAAGTATAGGCTACACGAAGTATAGGCTACTGAAGTATAGGCTACTGAAGTATAGGCTACACGAAGTATAGGCTACACGAAGTATAGGCCACTGAAGTATAGGCTACACGAAGTATAGGCTACACGAAGTATAGGCTACACGAAGTATAGGCTACACGAAGTATAGGCTACATGAAGTATAGGCTACACGAAGTATAGGCTACACGAAGTGTAGGCTACTGAAGTATAGGCTACTGAAGTATAGGCTACTGAAGTATAGGCTACTGAAGTATAGGCTACAGATGTATAGGCTACTGATGTATAGGCTACATGTTGTATAGGCTACTGATGTATAGGCTACTGATGTATAGGCTACATGTTGTATAGGCTACTGATGTATAGGCTACAGATGTATAGGTTACTGATGTATAGGCTACATGTTGTATAGGCTACATGTTGTATAGGCTACATGTTGTATAGGCTACTGATGTATAGGCTACTGATGTATAGGCTACTGATGTATAGGCTACATGTTGTATAGGCTACTGATGTATAGGCTACTGATGTATAGGCTACATGTTGTATAGGCTACATGTTGTATAGGCTGCTGATGTATAGGCTACTGATGTATAGGCTACATGTTGTATAGGCTACATGTTGTATAGGCTACTGATGTATAGGCTACTGATGTATAGGCTACTGATGTATAGGCTACATGAAGTATAGGCTACACGAAGTATAGGCTACTGAAGTATAGGCTACATGAAGTATAGGCTACTGAAGTATAGGCTACACGAAGTATAGGCTACTGAAGTATAGGCTACACGAAGTATAGGCTACTGAAGTATAGGCTACTGAAGTATAGGCTACTGAAGTATAGGCTACACGAAGTATAGGCTACTGAAGTATAGGCTACTGAAGTATAGGCTACTGAAGTATAGGCTACACGAAGTATAGGCTACTGAAGTGTAGGCTACTGAAGTATAGGCTACACGAAGTATAGGCTACTGAAGTATAGGCTACTGATGTATAGGCTACATGTTGTATAGGCTACACGAAGTATAGGCTACTGAAGTATAGGCTACAGATGTATAGGCTACTGATGTATAGGCTACTGATGTATAGGCTACACTTGTATAGGCTACTGATGTATAGGCTACTGATGTATAGGCTACTGATGTATAGGCTACTGATGTATAGGCTACATGTTGTATAGGCTACATGTTGTATAGGCTACTGAAGTATAAGCTACACGAAGTATAGGCTAATGATGTATAGGCTACTGATGTATAGGCTACACGAAGTATAGGCTACTGAAGTATAGGCTACTGATGTATAGGCTACATGTTGTATAGGCTACACGAAGTATAGGCTACTGAAGTATAGGCTACTGATGTATAGGCTACTGATGTATAGGCTACTGATGTATAGGCTACACTTGTATAGGCTACTGAAGTATAGGCTACTGATGTATAGGCTACTGATGTATAGGCTACATGTTGTATAGGCTACACTTGTATAGGCTACTGATGTATAGGCTACTGATGTATAGGCTACATGTTGTATAGGCTACATGTTGTATAGGCTGCTGATGTATAGGCTACTGATGTATAGGCTACATGTTGTATAGGCTACATGTTGTATAGGCTACTGATGTATAGGCTACTGATGTATAGGCTACTGATGTATAGGCTACATGAAGTATAGGCTACACGAAGTATAGGCTACTGAAGTATAGGCTACATGAAGTATAGGCTACTGATGTATAGGCTACACTTGTATAGGCTACTGAAGTATAGGCTACTGATGTATAGGCTACATGTTGTATAGGCTACACTTGTATAGGCTACTGATGTATAGGCTACTGATGTATAGGCTACTGATGTATAGGCTACATGTTGTATAGGCTACATGTTGTATAGGCTGCTGATGTATAGGCTACTGATGTATAGGCTACATGTTGTATAGGCTACATGTTGTATAGGCTACTGATGTATAGGCTACTGATGTATAGGCTACATGAAGTATAGGCTACACGAAGTATAGGCTACTGAAGTATAGGCTACATGAAGTATAGGCTACATGATGTATAGGCTACTGAAGTATAGGCTACTGAAGTATAGGCTACATGATGTGTAGGCTACTGATGTATAGGCTACATGATGTATAGGCTACATGATGCATAGGCTACTGAAGTATAGGCTACACGAAGTATAGGCTACTGAAGTATAGGTTACATGATGTATAGGCTACATGATGTATAGGCTACTGAAGTATAGGCTACTGAAGTATAGGCTACTGATGTATAGGCTACTGATGTATAGGCTACACGAAGTATAGGCTACTGAAGTATAGGCTACTGAAGTATAGGCTACTGAAGTATAGGCTACTGAAGTATAGGCTACACGAAGTATAGGCTACTGAAGTATAGGCTACTGATGTATAGGCTACATGTTGTATAGGCTACACGAAGTATAGGCTACTGAAGTATAGGCTACACGAAGTAAAGGCTACTGAAGTATAGGCTACTGAAGTATAGGCTACACGAAGTATAGGCTACTGAAGTATAGGCTACTGAAGTATAGGCTACACGAAGTATAGGCTACTGAAGTATAGGCTACTGAAGTATAGGCTACACGAAGTATAGGCTACTGAAATATAGGCTACTGATGTATAGGCTACATGTTGTATAGGCTACACGAAGTATAGGCTACTGAAGTATAGGCTACAGATGTATAGGCTACTGATGTATAGGCTACTGATGTATAGGCTACACTTGTATAGGCTACTGATGTATAGGCTACTGATGTATAGGCTACTGATGTATAGGCTACTGATGTATAGGCTACATGTTGTATAGGCTACATGTTGTATAGGCTACTGAAGTATAGGCTACACGAAGTATAGGCTAATGATGTATAGGCTACTGATGTATAGGCTACACTTGTATAGGCTACTGAAGTATAGGCTACTGATGTATAGGCTACTGATGTATAGGCTACATGTTGTATAGGCTACACTTGTATAGGCTACTGATGTATAGGCTACTGATGTATAGGCTACTGATGTATAGGCTACATGTTGTATAGGCTACATGTTGTATAGGCTGCTGATGTATAGGCTACTGATGTATAGGCTACATGTTGTACAGGCTACATGAAGTACAGGCTACACGATGTACAGGCTACATGAAGTACAGGCTACACGATGTACAGGCTACATGAAGTACAGGCTACACGATGTACAGGCTACATGATGTATAGGCTACTGAAGTATAGGCTACATGAAGTATAGGCTACATGATGTATAGGCTACTGAAGTATAGGCTACACGAAGTATAGGCTACATGATGTATAGGCTACTTAAGTATAGGCTACATGAAGTATAGGCTACGTGATGTATAGGCTACATGATGTATAGGCTACTGAAGTATAGGCTACACGAAGTATAGGCTACATGATGTATAGGCTACTTAAGTATAGGCTACATGAAGTATAGGCTACATGATGTATAGGCTACATGATGTATAGGCTACATGAAGTATAGGCTACACGAAGTATAGGCTACATGATGTATAGGCTACTTAAGTATAGGCTACATGAAGTATAGGCTACATGATGTATAGGCTACTGATGTATAGGCTACACGAAGTATAGGCTACATGATGTATAGGCTACTTAAGCATAGGCTACATGATGTATAGGCTACATGATGTATAGGCTACATGAAGTATAGGCTACACGAAGTATAGGCTACATGATGTATAGGCTACTTAAGTATAGGCTACATGAAGTATGGCGGCGCCGTGGCCGAGCGGTTAGCGCGCTCGCCTACCACCTAGGCGGCCCGGGTTCGATCCCAGGGACCCGCATGTGGTATTCGTGGTGGACGAAGCGGCGTCAGGGCGGGTTTTCTCCGGGTGCTCCGGTTTCCCCCGCCATCTCATTCCACCGGTGCTCCATCTTCATTCCATGTATCATCAGTGTCACCGCCTGCGGTGCCGTAGTAGTAAAAGCGGGCGTTAAACACTACAACAACAACTACATGAAGTATAGGCTACATGATGTATAGGCTACTGATGTATAGGCTACACGAAGTATAGGCTACTGAAGTATAGGCTACTGAAGTATAGGCTACACGAAGTATAGGCTACTGAACTATAGGCTACTGAAGTATAGGCTACACGAAGTATAGGCTACTGAAGTATAGGCTACTGATGTATAGGCTACATGTTGTATAGGCTACACGAAGTATAGGCTACTGAAGTATAGGCTACACGAAGTATAGGCTACTGAAGTATAGGCTACACGAAGTATAGGCTACTGAAGTATAGGCTACATGATGTATAGGCTACTTATGTATAGGCTACATGATGTATAGGCTACATGATGTATAGGCTACTGAAGTATAGGCTACTGAAGTATAGGCTACATGATGTATAGGCTACTGAAGTATAGGCTACAGATGTATAGGCTGCTGAAGTATAGGCTACATGATGTATAGGCTACTGAAGTATAGGTTACATGATGTATAGGCTACATGATGTATAGGCTACTGAAGTATAGGCTACTTATGTATAGGCTACATGATGTATAGGCTACTGAAGTATAGGCTACTGAAGTATAGGCTACTGAAGTATAGGCTACATGATGTATAGGCTACTGAAGTATAGGCTACTGAAGTATAGGCTACTGAAGTATAGGCTACATGAAGTATAGGTTACATGATGTATAGGCTACATGATGTATAGGCTACTGAAGTATAGGCTACGGAAGTATAGGCTACTGAAGTATAGGCTACATGATGTATAGGCTACTGAAGTATAGGTTACATGATGTATAGGCTACATGATGTATAGGCTACTGAAGTATAGGCTACTGAAGTATAGGCTACTGAAGTATAGGTTACATGATGTATAGGCTACATGATGTATAGGCTACTGAAGTATAGGCTACTGAAGTATAGGCTACTGAAGTATAGGTTACATGATGTATAGGCTACATGATGTATAGGCTACTGAAGTATAGGCTACATGATGTATAGGCTACATGATGTATAGGCTACTGAAGTATAGGCTACATGATGTATAGGCTACTGAAGTATAGGTTACATGATGTATAGGCTACATGAAGTACAGGCTACATGAAGTATAGGCTACACGAAGTATAGGCTACATGAAGTACAGGCTACATGAAGTACAGGCTACATGAAGTACAGGCTACACGATGTACAGGCTACACGAAGTACAGGCTACACGATGTACAGGCTACATGAAGTACAGGCTACATGAAGTATAGGCGACATGATGTATAGGCTACACGAAGTATAGGCTACATGAAGTACAGGCTACATGAAGTACAGGCTACACGATGTACAGGCTACATGAAGTACAGGCTACACGATGTACAGGCTACATGAAGTACAGGCTACACGAAGTACAGGCTACACGATGTACAGGCTACATGATGTATAGGCTACATGATGTATAGGCTACATGATGTATAGGCTACTGAAGTATAGGCTACACGAAGTATAGGCTACATGATGTATAGGCTACTTAAGTATAGGCTACATGAAGTATAGGCTACATGATGTATAGGCTACTGATGTATAGGCTACATGAAGTATAGGCTACTGAAGTATAGGCTACATGAAGTATAGGCTACATGATGTATAGGCTACATGATGTATAGGCTACATGAAGTATAGGCTACATGAAGTATAGGCTACTGATGTATAGGCTACATGAAGTATAGGCTACTGAAGTATAGGCTACATGAAGTATAGGCTACATGATGTATAGGCTACTGAAGTATAGGCTACTGAAGTATAGGTTACATGATGTATAGGCTACATGATGTATAGGCTACATGAAGTATAGGCTACTGAAGTATAGGCTACATGAAGTATAGGCTACATGATGTATAGGCTACTGAAGTATAGGCTACTGAAGTATAGGTTACATGATGTATAGGTTACATGATGTATAGGCTACATGATGTATAGGCTACATGAAGTATAGGCTACTGATGTATAGGCTACATGAAGTATAGGCTACTGAAGTATAGGCTACATGAAGTATAGGCTACATGATGTATAGGCTACTGAAGTATAGGCTACTGAAGTATAGGTTACATGATGTATAGGCTACATGAAGTACAGGCTACATGAAGTATAGGCTACACGAAGTATAGGCTACATGAAGTACAGGCTACATGAAGTACAGGCTACATGAAGTACAGGCTACACGATGTACAGGCTACACGAAGTACAGGCTACATGAAGTACAGGCTACATGAAGTATAGGCTACATGATGTATAGGCTACACGAAGTATAGGCTAAATGAAGTACAGGCTACATGAAGTACAGGCTACATGAAGTACAGGCTACACGATGTACAGGCTACATGAAGTACAGGCTACACGATGTACAGGCTACATGAAGTACAGGCTACACGAAGTACAGGCTACACGATGTACAGGCTACATGATGTATAGGCTACTGAAGTATAGGCTACTGAAGTATAGGCTACTGAAGTATAGGCTACACGAAGTATAGGCTACATGATGTATAGGCTACTTAAGTATAGGCTACATGAAGTATAGGCTACATGATGTATAGGCTACTGATGTATAGGCTACATGAAGTATAGGCTACTGAAGTATAGGCTACATGAAGTATAGGCTACATGATGTATAGGCTACATGATGTATAGGCTACATGATGTATAGGCTACATGAAGTATAGGCTACATGATGTATAGGCTACATGAAGTATAGGCTACATGAAGTATAGGCTACTGAAGTATAGGCTACATGAAGTATAGGCTACTGAAGTATAGGCTACATGAAGTATAGGCTACATGAAGTATAGGCTACATGAAGTATAGGCTACTGAAGAATAGGCTACATGAAGTATAGGCTACATGAAGTATAGGCTACATGAAGTATAGGCTACATGAAGTATAGGCTACTGAAGTATAGGCTACATGATGTATAGGCTACACGAAGTATAGGCTACTGAAGTATAGGCTACATGATGTATAGGCTACTGAAGTATAGGCTACAGATGTATAGGCTACTTAAGTATAGGCTACTGAAGTATAGGCTACACGAAGTATAGGCTACTGAAGTATAGGCTACATGATGTATACATTTATAATAAAGTAATAAAGGCTGCAAAAGAACTGCATATTGATGAAAGCATCAATAATTCAACCAATTAAAATAAGACAATATGGAATATAATAAAAAAAGAAGCCAGTAGTAAAGCATGTCATAACAGTAAAAAAGTCTCGCTAAAGATTTCTAATGTCATAGTTGATAATCCAGTAGAAGTTGCCAACATTTTCAATAACCATTTCATTAGCATTGCAGATAAAGTATCAATTACACAGCCAAATAACAGTAAAATATGCACTAAACTAAACAGAAATGAAAAAACTATTTTTCTTAAGCCAGTCACTAAAGATGAATTAAGTAAAATAATTAACTCAAAAAAGGATAACTTTTCAGCAGGATATGATGAGATACCTGAGTGTGTAATTAAGTCTTGTAAGAGTAGTTTAATAAATCCCCTAGTGGAAATATGCAATACCTCCCTGTCAACTGGGATATTTCCTAGTAAGATGAAACTAGCAAAAGTTGTTCCTGTATACAAAAAAGATGATGTAAACAATATAATTATAGGCCAATTGCCATTCAATCAGGTTTTTCTAAAGTTATGGAATCGGTTATGTAGAACAGTATTGCTCCTTTCATGGAAAAGTTTGTATTTAGCGATAAACAAAATGGTTTCCAGAGAAACAAATCCATACTAAATGCCTTTTATGCGTTCATTAAGGGAACACTGGAAGGAATTGAAACTGATGATACATGAAGTTGGTATAGATGATGGTGATGATGATGGCGAAGATGATAGCCTATACATTATGTAGGTAGCCTATCTCCATGATGTATAGGCTACCTACATGATGTATAGGCTATCTCCATGATGTATAGGCTACCTACATGATGTATAGGCTATCTCCATGATGTATAGGCTACCTACATGATGTATAGGCTATCTCCATGATGTATAGGCTACCTACATAATGTATAGGCTATCTCCATGATGTATAGGCTACCTACATGATGTATAGGCTATCTCCATGATGTATAGGCTAAGATGATAGGCTACCTACATGATGTATAGGCGAAGATGATAGGCTACCTATATAATGTATAGGCTAAGATAGGCTATCTACATGATCTATAGGCTACCTACATAAGTATAGGCTAAGATGATAGGCTATCTACATGATGTATAGGCTATCTCCATGATGTATAGGCTATCTCCATGATGTATAGGCTACCTACATGATGTATAGGCTATCTCCATGATGTATAGGCTACCTACATGATGTATAGGCTATCTCCATGATGTATAGGCTAAGATGATAGGCTACCTACATGATGTATAGGCGAAGATGATAGGCTACCTATATAATGTATAGGCTAAGATAGGCTATCTACATGATCTATAGGCTACCTACATAAGTATAGGCTAAGATGATAGGCTATCTACATGATGTATAGACTAAGATGATAGGCTACCAACATGATGTATAGGCTATGATGATAGGCTACCTACATGATGTATAGGCGAAGATAGGCTATCTATATGATCTATAGGCTACCTACATGATGTATAGGTGAAGATGATAGGCTACCTACATAATGTATAGGCTAAGATGATAGGCTACCTACATGATGTATAGGCTACCAACATGATGTATAGGCTAAGATGATAGGCTACCTACATGATGTATAGGCTACCTACATAATGTATAGGCTATCTCCATGATGTATAGGCGAAGATGATAGGCTACCTACATGATGTATAGACTATCTACATGATGTATAGGCTAAGATGATAGGCTACCTACATGATGTATAGGCTAAGATGATAGGCTACCTACATGATGTATAGGCTAAGATAGGCTATCTACATGATCTATAGGCTATCTACATAATGTATAGGCTAAGAAGATAGGCTACCTACATAAGTATAGGCTAAGATGATAGGCTACCTATATAATGTATAGACCAAGATAGGCTACCTACATGATCTATAGGCTACCTACATAATGTATAGGCTAAGATAGGCTACCTACATAATGTATAGGCTAAGATGATAGGCTATCTACGTAAGTATTATCTAAGATAGGCTATCTACATGATCTATAGGCTATCTACATGATGTATAGGCTAAGATAGGCTATCTACATAATGTATAGGCTAAGATGATAGGCTATAGATGATTATCAGTTTACTTTGTAAGCAAACCCAACATGTAGTATTACATATTGTAATGGAACATGTAGAACAATAAAGAATCTTTAAAAAAAAAAAAAAAAAAAAAAAAAAAAAAGATGATAGGCTACCTACATAAGTATAGGCTAAGATGATAGACTACCTACATAAGTGTAGGCTAAGATGATAGGCTACCTATATAATGTATAGACTAAGATAGGCTGCCTACATGATCTATAGGCTACCTACATAATGTATAAGCTAAGATGATAGGCTATCTACATGATGTATAGGCTAAGATAGGCTATCTACATAATGTATAGGCTAAGATGATAGGCTATCTACCTAAGTATAGGCTAAGATAGGCTATCTACATGAAGTATAGGGAACAACAGGTATCTCATGGAATGTATGGAGTACAATAGTCTAAATGTGAGGTGTGGTGTGCAATAGGCTAGCTAAATTAAAGCATACCCTAGGATGGGGTAGCCTAGAAGTAATGTGTATGCTGGGCTAGCTTATGTGCTGTATAGTCTGGGACAGGCCAACTGAAGTATAGCATAGGCAAGGTGACAATGTATAGATAGGGCAGGGTAGCTTAATCGAAGTATATGAAACAGTAGGCTAGATTAAATGAAGCAGCTTGTTTAGTATTTGTCTGGCAGCTATCAATAGTGAATGCTCTCAGCAGGTTTGTTAACATGAATGAAACTGGTGATCATTATTTGATACAATATTTTCATTTGAAACCTCTTTTTCCAACTAATATTAAAGCTGCGTTAGATTCTACTCTTTGGGAGTCTTTGCTTCCTTTGCAGAGTTTAAGTGAGGCTGTATAAGCTGCCAAGACGATAATCGCAGTGCTCAAAGAAATGAGGTGACTATGCCAGAAATTGTGAAGAAAATCTACAAAATAATATTGGACGATTATCAACTGAAAGTGTACAAGCTAGCAGTCATTACAAGCATTTTAAAAAGTGCTGTACATCGCATGCTAACTGCAAAATTTGTAGAGGAGAAGTCTGTGTGCAAAATGGATGCCATGTATGCTCACAATGGAATGAAAACAGCATTCTGAGGATATGTAGAGCAATAAAGATGTTTTTTCCTAAAATATTTAGGCTTTCTTTGTTAGATCAAGTACTTCTGGGACAGCCCTCGTGTATCTTCTTCCTTACTGCCATTCCACATTCCTGTTCCTATACAGGTATCTGAATCCCAAAGTCCTACTCCTTTGGAGGGAAACAGATTAAGAATTTGGTAACCTGTACCACAATGAACTCCTTTCAGAACAACAAAATGTGAACACAGTTCTTAGAGATATATCAGGCATGGGGGCCCCAGGTTCAGTTCCTGGTACTATTGTGGGGGATTTTCCTTTTCGCCCCTGGGAAGTCTGATCTGGGGTGTACTAGCCTCATGATGGCAATACAGTAGCAATCCTGATCGAGAGATAGCATTCCTAAAAGGTCAAATAGTCACCTTACTGTCGGGCAGTCGGCATGCCAACCTGTTAACCCTGTCCTGCACTCCTCTGTGGTTAGACGCAGTCACAGGACGATAAGGTTACCCTCTGTATAGGGAAGATGGCCCAGGGCAGGCAGCAGCAGGGTTTGCCCGATCAAGCCTTGCTCTGTTTCGCCACTAGCATAGACTCAGCGCGGCTCTTCGGTTACGTCAGTGACATGGATACAACCAACCATGCAGCAGGTCAAACCAACCTGAAAGTCTATTAACAGTGAATCATTATTCTACATTTATAGCATTATAAAGTGTGTATGTAATTACATATTTATTCCAATTTGTCACACAATTCATCATACTTGCAGCAGAATACTTTCGCTTCACTTGAATTTAATTATTTTATACCTATATGTACAGCAACTTGATCAGCAAAACAAAAACGGTTTTCTATACTTAATTGATGAACTCTTAAACATAACAGGAATAAAATTATATTTCATAATATAAAAATCCAAGACATATTATAATGGCCATACCAGTTGCAAGTAGGGTTACATCACTGTTCGCGAAGTGTCGAAAGCCAATCCCGGTCAAGCATCCACAACATCAGAATGCTTACAATGAAGGCAAGGGCTTTATTAATGTTGGCAATCAATACCTGCTGTTCTATTACATTTATGGTCTGTCTCTGACAACTGATCAGTTCGCTACCATTAGTTGATTCTGCCTTGGTCGCCTCGACACATGTATCATGTCTGTTGGTCTGATCCGCCGCTACATCTGCCATTGTGATTCAGGTCTTCGGCCATCTGAACCTGCTGGCTTCAATAAAATGGCTAGTACACTGACTCAGGGTTAGCATGATTTCTTAACCCCTAAACCTCTCCTGAGTACCTCTTCCCCTCTGAGCTTACACCCCCACCCCCGTTTTCAGGTCTCTCCCCATCGCAATATAGTTAGAACGGTTAAAGGCCTAACTGACAAGAAATTACAAATAAGTAACTTTTTTGTTGACCAGCCTATGAATATACCTTGATCCTAAGCATGCATTAAGATTTTCATCAAGAAACCATGTATGTATTGCTGGGACCATAACCAATTGCTGCTCGGCAAGCAAGCTCTTAGTGCGGTCTGCCATCTACACTAAAGTGCTATACCTGCCAGTGCCTCCCCTAGGAATTATTAGAGGTATTGTATTCTATACAAAATCACTTGGGAATACATTTTTATTTCAAGGTTCATTTATTGCAAAAATATTTTCAAGCTTACATAATATACAAATTTGTTGCAGGTTACTTTTGCCTTTCTTAATTTAACTCACTTCAATAAGAAAAATAAATTACATCCCATATTTCAACCATATTGGGAATCTAAGAAAGCACTATGTGCTTGGTCCCTTTGCCATATAGTACAAGGCTTTAGTCTTTGTTCTACATGCCAATATTTTACATCATTCACTTTACCCAATACAGTAAAACCTGTTTATGATGAAATCTAAACCTGTTGATGTGCAAAGCAATTTTCAAGACACAATTTTATATATAAAAATTAAGTCACTGAATTGGAAACCCTTAAGACGGAAGTAGAGAGAGACACAAGAATGAACAGAATGGCTGCAGCTTATTGGTAAGGAATGGGATGTTGTTTACAGTTGATGTAATTCTACTCTTATACAGCTCGTGTGGATAGTGATGTTCTCATCGTTTTAAAAAACATTGCAAAATGTAAAGAATCAGATTTGTTGTGCCATAAATAAAATCCATTAACCTATGGAAGAATATAGCAATGTTCAAATATGGGGAAAGGGAAATGAATTTAAAACACTTTTTGCTCCACTTAGGTACCTACATTAAAATCTCACAGGACTAGTTTCGGGGAATTTCCTCTCCAAAGCTAGCCCTAAGGGATTTTAAAGTAAGTGGAGGAAAAGGCGTTTTTAAATGTTGATAACTGTTTTAACTAAGATTTTAATAACATGTTCTGCTGTTTTAAAACAATTTTCAGCACAGGCTCTATGTATTATTGAAACACTGCAGACACTTAAACAAATGGTTGTTCATTAAAACTCGTATGTACTACTCTTTCTTCAAAATATCAAATTGGAAATCTTGCAAAATATGTGAAGCTTGGCCAAACCCAACACTGAATAAAATTAGGATAACAATTTGTCCTATAAATCATAATTAGTAATTTTTCCTGAATAATCCAGAAACTGGCCAATGTGGAAATGGAAACTTTCACAACAGCCTAAGATACAGTACTCAAATGTAGATCATTCCACCTGAGCAGACTGTCAAGGAATTACAGTTGTAAATGTATGTTTTTTCCTTAATGTTGACTGTTGCTGGAAATGATAAAATTAAAAGAAAAAGAGAAATGCACTGTTAAAATAACTTATGCTACAGTTCAAATGTGGCAAAATGGAAATTTACAAAAGAATAAAGAAGAATGCATTACGAGTGAATTGTTTGTACAAAGTAAAAGAGTAAAAGGGCTTGCAGAACTATTGTTGCTATGGTATTTAAAATTATGCACTAGAAAAAGGAGAGAGAAACTGGAAAATCTGAATAATACAGAAAGAAATTTAGGATTAAGTCACTTCCGCCTTTAACAAGTTTCACTAAATATACTTCTGAATAAAGCTTTCAACAAATATTCCTCAAACGTAGAGAGTTTGAGTATAAGATGCATGCAAAAAATGCTGAAAGTTAGTCATGTTCCATCATAGACAGGTTTTAATGTATTAACTTGTAATTCAGGATCACATTCATTCATTGTTAAAGGTTAAAAGATACAAATTCAGAATGAATCAAGTCTGAAGTAAACAAGTTTATTTCCAGACTTGATTCAGACGAATTTAATTCTTAGATCTTTAGGATACAAAAATAAAGCACTTTCAGTCTCAAAACTCCAGAACAAATGCAGGCTGCTTATCACGACAAATAATCTAAAGGAATGCATACATTTTGTTGATACATAGCTGAACACTTATAACCAACCACATTCTCATTTGCATTTAACGTAATAGCATCATGAACTCTTTTTACTTGCAATCTTGTATGGAAATTAATACATAACTAGGCGATACAATCATATTTTGTCACAAGTTTCTTTCTTCTTTTTTAAACACTGCAAAGTTTACAATGGAAAATGTTACAGGTGGTGCTACTAAAATAAAGCTAACAGAATTAATATAAACCTATGTAAACAAAAAGCTTATGAATTTACAAATTTCAAATGTAATCAATACTATACACAATGATTTGGGCTGCTGATTCACATTGAATGTGATTCAAAGTGCTGCCTCCATACTTCTCTATTCTTGTTTTTACAGTACATACCCGAGTATATAACAATAAAGTAACTCACTCTTGACTAATGCTATGTTATTAACCCATTGCTGGTCCTAAAGCTGAGTTAAATGTTTCCTGCTTGTCTCTTGGTGCCTTGCCAAAGCCTGTCTTGTAATCACTTAGTAACGCTTTTTGCACGTGCATCAACATAAATACACATTAAATGTTCAACATTTCTTCTACAGCTCAAATGAATTTGAAACAATGTAAACAATGTGGAAACTTCACAAATTCTAGACAAAAGCACTGACAGCAATCTCAAACATTTTCATCCAAATAAGAATGAAGCAAAGACAATGTTGAATAACTTGGAAACAAGCAGCAATGTAACGACTGGGCTAGACCTCGCCAAAAGACCAGCGTATAGGAACATTTACATTTGCAAGCTTACAGACAGGAAAAGAAGCTGCCATATGGAACTGCATCTCAAGTAGTAATGGTAGTGATAAAAGGAGAGTTCCATCTGTAAGGGGTAAACAGATGACTATCTTCTAGGGTGTCTGGGTGTTTTTGGAGTACCATCAACAATGAAATTTGCAAGTGCAAAATTGAGTGAGGTAGAATAAAATGCAAAAATAATTTCATTTGTATGTTTTTTTTTAGTTTACTTTGGTAGTCTTCAAGGGGTTGTCATAGTTACCTTTAATTTAAATGACCATTTAAAAAATACACCATTCCTGGATGTACATAAATGCTTTAAATGGGAACAGCAAAGGGTTAACTTACTGACTTTCCTGGTCTGTAATATTTTCATACTGAACATGGTTTTGCAGAGGTGACCGACTTCACTTCATCTTTACATGATTTTGCAAAGCCATGCCATGCCAAAACCACCAAACCGTGACTGTCTGTTTATATGTAAACCAAATATATATCTTGGCCATGTATAACAAAGTTGTGAACTAAATTCACAAATGTTTTTATTATTCTGGCATCGTAATGATTTCTGAAACATTCAGAAAACGGCCACTTTTGTATTTTTAGCATATGACTAGGAGAATGGTTTCTCTCAGACTGGTCTAAAAACTTCAAGTGTAAGGAATTGACAATACCTAAAAGGGATAGATCTCAATTTAAGAGGATTGGAAATTATAAATCAATATAAATTTTATGTTGGTACAAATTCAATTATTTTGCTAGCATTTTAACACTTCTTTCAACTAGCATATTTATCTGAATACAACATAGCTTTTGTCCCAAAATTTGAGTGTAGGAGAACTGCATTTCAAGTTTGGGTTTCAATGGAGCAGGCTGGTTGCTGTGAAGGTGACAGTATCAACCACATTTTGTTTGTAAAGTTTGCGACATGCCTAGAGTGATTACAAGGTTTCCTATTGGTCCAAAGTTTTCTTTCAAGGTTAAAACAGAAATAGGATTTCCTTCCCATGCCTGTGGCTGTGAAGTAGAAGGCACATTTAGAATTCTGTGCTCCTATACCTGCTGGCCTTCTGCACATCACACACATTTCCACGTGAACCTGAATGCATTATATAGCATCTAGATAGAAGATAGCTTTGTAGCTGCTCTTCCTGTCCTTTAATGTATGATACTGACAGCTAGAAAAGATTTGGTAAAACAATGATAACACAACTCCTAAACTCCAAAATTACCTACTGGAAAATGGGTGTTTTGCACTGCATTCAGATAAATAAGGAAAAATTCAACAGGTTTAAATTTTACATTTAGAATTCCTATTGGTCTGCCAATCTTTACATACAAACAATGCCAGAATAAATTTAAAAAAGATTTTAAAAAATTCTATATGCACTAGCAATACCAGAAAAAAAAAGGCAATTGTTTGATGGGCAAGAATAATGATTAAAGTTCATGTACAGTCAAACAATGAAGTTGTAGATCCTCTTCCAGATGCTACAGCTGCCAGATTCCATGTGAAAACTTAGTAAATCAAACGAAATTGTCATTAACCCATTTACAAATCTGATGTGTTTATAATCACTTTTAAAACCTTGATAAATGTATGGCATGTTTTTGTAACTTCTTTTGATAGAAAGAAACAATAACCAGTTTTCACCAGTGCCTAAATGGAACAAATGAATAATAGTTTTTATCACTAATCTATTGAGATAAAATAGATTTTCACTATTGGCCATCAGAGAATTGTGAAATAATAGTTAATCTCAGGAGTGCTTGTACAATTAATATTACCGTCAACAGATATTAAACGCATGTCAACTGTGTCAACATAATGCTGTAACTTTGACATTTTCTGTAAAGTGATACCATGTTATGGATGTATGCAGATTATTGTATCCACAACTCCGCCAAAATTATACATTTAACAGAAGCACTTTTCTACAAATTGAAACATTATATACTTCTTTTTTACACAAGTGCTGCAGATACCTTATCCATAATTGTTTAATATGCAAGAGTATCTTTGGAAATTCTATCAATGTTGCTCAGCGGTAACAGTCAGAAACATTCATAGACTTTCTAAGATCTTCTTATGAGCCTTATAACCAGTCTCGTAACCATTCCTTAACCTAGCTATCCGTCACTTTTGTACTTTATACAGTGAAATCTGCCCACATCAGATGCTGAGTAAGTCGAAATCCTGTCTACTTTGGTTAAACGTCTTGGCCCTGGTGGAGATCATGTATTTTGTGTGTAATTCATTTTATTTTGGGATATACTGTACTTCCAAGGAAACTGCAAACATCGAGCATTCAAGCAAATAGGATTTCTTTGCAAAAGTGACGACTGCATCAAGGACATAAGAAGGATTACAGTTGCAAATGTTTTTCTTTCAGTGTCGTGCCAGTTGGAACAGTGTACAGCGAGAAAACTCTGCACTTTGGGCACTTCCACAGTAGTGTAGGTATAGTGTCAAAATTCCTAATTTAATTTAGTGATAAATGGCTGATAAAACATGCATAATACAGAAGCATCCAAAAAAATGTATACACTGTCTGATCATGAATAAGTTTGTAATAAAGTGAGATACAAGTCTCAAATTTGGTGAAGGCGCAGCTTAGCATCTAGGATATTCAGTAAAACTTCTTTTATAGGTTTCACACATACTTTTTTTTGACAGTACTGACAAAATCCTATAGTACATTACAATAAATTATTTCAATTATATGATTTTTACACTTATGCGATCATAGCTTAAATCACAGAGGAAAATGCATCATTTATATGTTTATGGTAGTTTTGTTCTTTAAAATCTCAAGAAATATTTGAAGGCAAAACGTTTGACTCGCACTGTCCATTTCTTGGAAAACATCCCTCAGCATGGAAGTGAGAGTGACCTTGAAGCTATTTTCGAGCAAAGTTGTTAAATACCAAACTGTACTTGCATCAGTCATTTATGCTCTGTGCTTCAGTTGTGATTAACCTGTTAGTGAACATGGGTATAAGGAAAAGGAAGTGCATTACGATTGCTGGAAAATATGTAGCGAAGGAAAGTGACAACATGAAACACACAGAAATTGCTAAGAAATCAGGGATTACTCCATCTACTGAAGAGCCAAACCATAAACCGGTGGATTTTAATGATGCTGTTAGTGCTTTATGGACTATCAAACATTTTGTGATTTGCCACAATATTTCTGAGGAAATAATGGCTGAATTGTACCAGTGTGAAAATACTGTCCATGCCGTGGCTGCAGCCAACAAAAAAACAAGCCAAGATAATGGACTATTTCGTAAAGTGACTCAACTTTCTTCGTACATATTTTTATTTGGGTTATTACTTTGTATTGCTTCATATTGCTGATTATAGTTAAACAATCCTATTATTTCTTTTTGTTCGCTTCTTAACTATAACCCATACGCTGTATAAATTTTCCACTTTTTATTTACTGACTTTCATTTATGCATTTGTCTTTCCTTTGGTCCCCTGGAAAACATATAAATGAAGCTTTACTGTATATGGTCTCAGATGGGTAACATTTGGTTAGTTTTAGACAGTGATGCCAAATGTCAGTTCTGCAAGGCTACCATTAGAAGAAATTGGTGCACTTTACTTCGAAAGGCTGCATATATTGATTTTAGCTGCAATCAGAGTGCTCTATGGGAGCAGCAACACTACGGTGCCCCAACTCACCTGGACAAGAGATATGCTGAAGAGGCACTAATCAAATACCCAGCAGGGACACACAATCTAATAACTCTAGATTTTTACCTCTGGGTGCACTAAATGATGCTTTGTATCAGGCAAAGCCACCCTAACATGTGGCACTAAGTGAAAACATTGAATTATCGCGAGCAACTAAAGAGCAGGTAGTTTGGGGCACAATGTGGCAACCACTTTGAGCACCTCAAGAAATTTCAATAAGTTGAACATTAAGCCAAATTTTCACCAAATTTGAGCTTTGTATTTCAATTTATTACAGTTATTGATAATCAAACAGTACATACATGGTTTCAAACCCCTCTGTATGTAGTGGATATAGAACTACTATACACCCTATTTACGTGAACCTAACGTGCACTCTTTTTGACCAAATGTAGTGCTCAAAATCATGGTGCACATTAGATTCAAGTGCAATTCCGTTGCATACAATGCCAGTAACTTCAATTTTTTTGTTTATGTTACACTGGATTGCTGGAATTAATATGGATCCAGAAACTCATGACAAGCTAGCTGCTTATTTATCTTTGGCTTATAATTGAGCGTTTTTAGTTAAGTTTGCAACATGAATAGGGAAAGCCTGTGGAATACCTGAATAATATGGAACACCTGGCCAAAACAGAAAAAAGGTTTAAAATATGTTCATTTCTTTTTTGAACAGCTTTCACTGTATCTCTTTAAAGTGCCTTCTCAAATATTTCTGAATTTATCAATAGTGGACTGTTAAGATGATGTTAAAATCTGCGACCTTCACATCATTTACGACAGCCACTTTCCTACTTTCTGCATTTGTGAACACCGTACAACTTCTTTTATACGTTTCACACTTGTGCTTTTGTTCAGCATTCCTGGCAAAATCCTATAAATTATTTCATGTATACGATTTTACGCCTATACAATCATAGCTTACACCCCCAAGAGCAAAATGCACCACTTATACATTTACAAGTTTAGTTCTTTAAAATCCAGAAATAATATTCAAAGACAAAACTTTTGACACGCACTGTACATTTCTTGGAAAACATCCGTCAGAATGGAAGCTAGAGTGACCTTGAAGCTATTTTCATGCAAAGTTGTGAAATACCAAACTGTACTTGCTTCAGTCATTTGATATCTGTACTTCAGCTGTGATTAACCTCGTTAGTGAACATTGATTGTTGAAAAATTACACATTTTGAATGTAGTGAAGGAAAGTGGCAGCATTAGTTGAAAATTCACAACGGGATCTGAGCAAGGACCGTAATGATTATGACAACAATGATACTGAAGAGCCATATCACAAATAGGTGGATTTTAATGATGCTGTTAGTGCTTTATGGACTATCAAACATTTTGCGACACACCATAAAATTTATGAGGAAATAATGGCTGAATTGTACCAGTTTGGAAATCCTATTTATGCAGTGGCTGTGGCCAACAAAACCAAGCCAAGATAATGGACTACTTTGTAAATTGATTAAGTTTTCTATTTTTATTTGGGTGCGTTTCTCTTGTGTTTGTATTGTTTTGTATTGCCGATTATAGTTAATCCTATTTTTATTTCTTGTTCACCTCTTAACTATAACCCATACGCTGTATAAATTTTCCAATTTTTATGTACTTTCATTTATGCATTTTTTACACATGTTTTCTTTTTTCCTTTGGTCCCCTGGAAAAAGTATAAACAAAGTCTTACTGTAGCTTGTATCAACAGAAAAGTCATGTTAGCTTAATGAGAGATTTAAGTTTTTAAAGTTAAAGCAGTCGGTAGAACTTTGTTCATTTGCATGTTAAATGGCTCGGTCACTCTTAACAGATGGTGATGAAACCAGGCCTAAATGTCCTTTCCTCAAAAGCAATTTTGGTACATTGGTGGCTTTGGTATGGATCCCATGAAACAATGGTATAACTATTGACTATTATATTTTTGGTATATGCATGGAGAAAGTTGCTTGGTTAACCATTCAGTGTATTAAACTGACACTATGTTTTTTTAAATGTCCATTTACACTTTGCAAAAGTTGTATTTTTCACGAAACAAATATTATCTATGAAGTGTCTTGGATATGTATTTGCAATTAGTTTCTCCAGAAAGTCTCAAGCGAAGTACAAGTGACAAATTAAATAAAGAACGAGAAAGCACTCTGGTCAAAAGGTTGTTCTGATATATATGTAAAATTTTGAGTTTTATTACTCTCTATGCCAGAACTTACTGTATCGTGTTTTGGAGACTTGTCTTCATCAGCCTCGATTCGCTTCAAAAGGTTGTTCAAATCACTAAGTGGTCATGCAAGCACACAATTGTGTTCCTACAAAAATGATGAAAAACAATGCAAATTACCGCACACACTTGTTTTACAGAACTAAGGTCATTAACACACCTGCCCTGCAGTCAACAATCACCTTTATTGCCATTTTTCTGCAAATTTAACATCTTGTATATTTAGTGAGTTGAACCTATTGTTTATATTGAGTAAAATGGATTATCCTCACTTTTGGTTAACCGCCGATCTAGGGTTACCAGACATCCAGAAATTCCCAGACATGCCCTACATTTTAATCAATTGTCCAGCGTCCGGGGGAAATTTTTTGAAAAGTCCAACATTTTCAGATCGTTAGAAAATGAACTGGCAACTGTGAAAACAGAAATGAATAATTGGTTATTAGCCAGAACTGCAACTTGCTATGGCAACATGGTTACAGTCAAACAGTATATCATTCACAGTAACACTGAACAAGAGGTTGGCAATGCACCATTTGCACTCCAATGCAAAAGCTTGGTATTCTGTGGAGGCAAACCAACACAATGCTAATGTTGAAAGGGTATTTTCACTAATAAGAGCACTGTGGACAGATGAAAGCAACAGGTTATCTGTTGATTCAATTAGAGGTATTGTTTTAGTGAAGCACAATTTTAAAAACGTCAGTTGTGTGGAATTTCTTGACTGTATTTCAAACAAGCTAGATGTTTTGTGCAAAATTACTTCTTCAGAGAAGTAGAACTGACTTCATGATCACACTTAACACTGTATGTTCCACAATTTTAAGAAAATATAAGTGGATATACCTTGGTATATAAAAATAGCATTTATGTTATACATTTACATTATTTTTGCATTGACCGTAAATGTCTTACATTTCCATAAAATAATCTGGTAACCCTACGCCAATCCCACCCTCTAATGGTTCTAGTGCAGATATTTTAGACTGGTTATTTCTCTGTTTTCAGCTTATAGAATTAATATTTTGGCCATATATCACCTTTGCGCTTCATTAAATAAACACATATGACAGACCAGTTCGTTTCTCTCCCAAAGTTTCTGCCAATAAGAATGTATACTGAATCACCTCACGAAGAAAAGTTCAAAATAAGAAACATGTCCAGAGAATACAGACCCCAGTTTTTACTCAGGTACGGATATAACTTAATGCAAAACCACTTAAACCAAGAATATACGTTATCTGGTGCATATGAACAAGTAAATTTAATACAGCCAAATTGCTAAAGCTAGCACGCAACACTGCAAAGAGATAAAATATTCTAACACCTATTCTTTAAAATACACTTAAAGTACCATTAATTAACAAAGAAAGAAATGTGTGTATGTGTAACATGGCTATTCTTAGCTGAACTGATCTTGTAACTTTGACAGACATCCTTATAATTATAAACAATCTTGTTTAAATGTGCATTGTAACACAAAGTTAAGTGAAAAGTTCATTGTTGATCACAGTCAGTGCAGTTTGAAATCTTACACTCATCGAGTCAAGTTCAGAGTCAAGGGTTCAGTTCCTGCTGTAGCTGCATCAATGCTCTCACAGCAAAAAGCTAATTACATAATTTTTTATAAGAAACTGTACAATAACCAGATCTTTCATCTTACAAAAATAAATAAAATACACATACAAGCACGCACACACACTCACATGCATACATTCCCACCCACACATATTCCTATATATATGATATATAGGCTATCTAGGTTTAGAAACTGGTAGTGCTATGGCTGCGGTTCACCTTTTTGCCGATGAGACGAGATGCTCGGCCACTGCGTCCAGCCCCGCTTGTCACAGTTCCATTATTGCCGTCCGATTTCCCAATTTGTTGCACAACGCTTGGAGGAAGAGCTTTGAAGTATTTCTCAGCATCTTCTAAGCACTTGGCGAGAAGTTCATTTTTCAGTTTTTCTGCGTTCAGTTCTCGCCTCAACTGAGCTTTGGTCTTATTCCCTTGAGGACAGAGTACAGGGTGTTGCATCAGGCCTGTTGCTGATGGCCGCATTTCCGGATTAGGATGTACCATAAGCTGCAACAATAATTGCTTTCAAGTGAACAAGCAAAGTTGAGGGGCCATCAACAACTAGGTCCTTTGAGGCCAAAGTGAAACCTTAAAACTAACACACAAATTTATAAGGCTAAATGTGAAAACTTAAAAAAACTTTGAAAAGTTAAAACACTAAAAAGTAAAAGATGAGAAGGTTAAAATACAGTAGAGCCACAGTTATCCAAGCGCAGATAAACCGAGGTCCCATTTTGCAATAGGTAATGAACAGTGACACAGACCTTCCAAATTTAGGAAAACCGCATTCCACACTTCCCTGAAAGACATTGGGTTTCAGTTTACAAAAAGAAAGAAAATTAATGTGATAGTTGATTGGGAAGCTTTGGTGGTGTGGAGACGTTACCCGAAATCTGTAGGTGCCACAACTCAATCTGATGACTCAGGTTAACATAAGTTTTTACTCACAAAATTATATTTCATAACTTTTCTTAACCAATTTCTTTAATTAGTGTATTTTATTTAATAAATATAAGCCGAAAGCAATTCTAACCTCGCACTGCTGTGTGCAGAGAACTTCAACATGTGCTTGTTGGCACAGCGATACATCGCGATCCTTATGTGTGTACCCACTTTAAGCTCGGAGGAACTATAGAACTATGTCAGAGACAACTTCAACTGCTACGACTGTTGTGAGAAACAGCAGCAAAGAAGCGAGCAGGTTCCATTAAACAAAAAACACTTATGGACTTCTAAAGTAAGAACAAATTACAATTTATTTATGCCAACCTTCCACCCGGTAAGCGGAAGGTCTGTGGTTCAAATCCCAGTTGTGGCATTGAATTTTTAAGTTCCAGTTCTACCTCTCAAACTTTGCCCACACACGGCTTGTGTGTTTAAAAACACCAACAGTTAGTTTGTTGGCATAAATAAATAATAATTACCATCTGAAGGTTATTTAATCCTGGGATATAAAGTACTTACAATAGTAAGTCACCATTGGGGTAATTTGTCTCTGATGTGAGACTGCCTTTGTGGTTTACCAGGAGAAATACGAACTGGTTTGAGAATTTAATGCCATTGTGGCAGTTTGTCACAATAGCTCAGTGGTAGAGCAGCCGCCTGGTAAGTGGAAGGTCTGTGGTTCAAATCCCAGTTGTGGCATTGAATTTTTAAGTTCCAGTTCTACCTCACAAATTACGAACTAAAAACTTCACTTCAGCTAAGCTTTGAGAATGAGTTGGAGTCAACTCAAAACTTTAGTCAGCTTTGCACCAACAACTTGCAATATTACTAAGATAAGTGAAGATTTTAGCTTCTAATTTGTTCTTACTTTAGAATCTTGTTGCTTCACTGTTAATAGCTTCAATTTCCTTAATTAACTTATGCACTTATTATTTATGCCAACAACTTTACTGTTGATGTTTTTAAACACACAAGCCGTGTGTGCGCAATGTTTGAGAGGTAAAATCGGAACTGAAAAATGCAATGTCACAGCCAGGATTTGAACCACAGACCTCTCACTTCATGTGCATGTGCTCTAACCACTGAGCTACTGTGACAACTTGCCAGTATGGCAGTGAATTCTGCAAACGATTTGTATTTTAATCTAGGGACGATTGTGGGTCATCCTTGGGGTATCTATCTCTCATGTGAGATTCCCTTTGTGGTTTACCAGGAAAAATTAGAATCATTTAGAGAATTCAGTGTTATACTGGTAAGCTATCACAGTAGCTCAGTGGTTAGAGCAGCCACACATGAAACTGAAGGTCTGAGGTTCAAATCCCAGCTGTGGCACTGAATTTTCAGTTCCAATTCTGACCCTCAAACTTATGGACTTCTTGAAGAAATAACTTTAACTGGAACATGTACATTCTGTAGGCCCTTTCTTTAATCTTTTATTTTTATTTGTATGTAGGTCATTTTTTCAATTGGTAATAATCTAGCCTTTTTTCACCTCTTGGATCACGTTTTCATTCATTTCACCAGTTTACCATGTTTCCCTCTTGACTTTTGACAACAGCGTGTTATCCCAAGGTATTGTCGATCCACTTTACCTCAGATATCCGCAGCTCTACTGTGGTACAAAACAAATGTTATAAGTCTAAGGCACTCCTAAAACTAAAATACAAGTTAGACATGTTTATTGAACCCAATATGAACGACAAACCACAGTGCCTTAGCGACAGATACTGGACAGTTGCCTGAATTGAGCTAAGTGTAATACCAGACTAACCTTTATGAGGTCGATGAAGTCTGCAGTATGATGAGGCAATTCCTTCAGTCTGCCATTGCGAATATCATGCCATTCTTCACCATTTTTTGGTAGTGGTCCTCCGCCAGCTGCTTCATATACTGTGAGACCTGCAACAATAACACTGTGTGATTGTAATACACCATATCAGGTTTTTATTTCCTAAGATATAGATATTATTCAGGGACCTACGAGGTTAACCACTCCAATTGCAAAAAAGTATGCATTGGATAGACACAATGCAATATTGGGACCAGATTAAGAGTATTTTTGTAAAATAAACAAAAATAAATAGACCAATCCCCAGTAGCAGCCTAACTTTTGGAACTATTACTACAATATTGAGCGAAAAAACATTCAGACCTTGGTAGTAGTAGTAGATTTTCAAGGGACTATTTACACGGCAAAAGAGTCCAGATGTGCTGCGGTCAAGTTTATGTCCATCCACTTTATTCACTTGGTGTGTATAGTATAGGTACAACACCTGCTTACCTAAAGCAAAAATATCAGCCTTTGTAAGATGAGAGAAGTCTTCACGTAGAATCTCTGTTGGTAAGTAACGACAATCCCCTTCTTCCACTTGCGGGTCACTTACTGATGTCACATGACCCAAATCACCTGCAAAGCAACAACACATTTGCATTAACTTCAAAAGAAATTCTAATGTAACAAGCAAGTAATTATTATTGCCATTATGTGTACATTTTATAAACAAAATCTGATGTGTTACACTCACATGACTTTCTCTACTCTTGTACTAACCATTCTTATAAACTCTTATTCCTATATCTTCTTCGTGTTAGTTGAGATAAACATTTGCACAATTATCTTATTGCTTATTTCCTTGTAGGTACAAGGGGATAGGGGAATAAAGTAGGCTTTGAGCGATAGTCAAATATCTTAAAGCTTTCAAATTTGGCTTTCTTTGCACGCCTAACATGTAGAAAAAAATGAATAGCAATGTTCCATTTGACAGAAGTATAAGTTCTCCAAAACTGACACAAATAACAAGGAATATCTCCGAAATGGTTCACTCCACAAAAGAATTTATTCAGACATAAATTGTGTGTTTTAGCCAGATCTACATTTTTTTGTACAGCAAGATTTTGTCTATCGCTTACAGTTTACAAGTTATTTAAAAGTCATCCAGAGCAGGACTATATAGGCTATAGAAAATACAGAAAATTCAAAATACACATTTCATTTTTCATAAACATATGGCATTTTAATCAAAATCGTTAAGAGCCATTTTGAAGCAAATCAAAATTTTCCATTTAAAGGGTAGTTTAGGGTGGGGCAACTTCAAAATCTTCATGTTGCATCCTTGAAAGACACATTCAAATACCAACTTTAGTTTCTAAGAGACTTTTCGTTTTTGAGTAATGCTGTCCACAGACTGACACACAGACCTTTTTCTAAAAATGCTTTTCTTGGATTCAGAGGGTCTCAAAACATATTTTCGCTGAAATCTCTACATCAAATTTGTGGGTGAAATACAATACTTCCTCTACATACCAGTAGAGAAAGTAATAAAAAACTATTGGCTTATGCAAAAATGACCATCACCAAGAAAACCATGTCTATGTGAAAAATCAATAATCATCCTAAATTCTCCATGAACAAAAGTTAGATGATGAAGTTTAGGGGTCCGTTGACAACTAGGTCATTTGGGCCCTAGGTCAGAATATAAAAAATCTAAAACTCCCCTAAAAACTGCCTAAAATGTGAGGTTTAAAAGAGCAACTAAAAACGCAAACAGATAAAAACAACAAACGGCAAGTGAGTGCGCTAAGTTAAAACTTGGTAAAACCATTCATTAAAATGTGTAAAAGGTCAAAGCTAAAACAGACATTAAAACTAAGCACTTAAAACAGTAAAACGTAAAACACAAAAGCTAAAACCCAAAAACAAATGCTAAAAAGCAAAAAAATTTCAAACACTAAAAAACACGTTATACTTGCTTTGCAAACCCAATTTGTGCAATGAACCGCAGCGCCTTACAGGCAGACATCGGGTCGTCACCCAAAATTGAAGCAAGTGTACACCCCAAGCCAACCGACTGGCGCTCACGAGTGTGTTGCAGACAGTCTATAAGGATATGAGCCACAGAAAGTTGGATGTTACACGTAAACAAAAGTTAGACAAGAGATGTTCTGAAAATAACTTCCACAAACAGTGTATAGCTTGAGTAGTTTTGGGCATTATTTAAGCCAGTTGTAAACTAGTAGCAGTTGTGAATGTTTCATTAATTGAATAAAAATAATTATAAATAAAATTGAATTAGACCACACCATCTTGCAATATTTTATCTAACCCAATATGCCCTGAAAGTAATCATTGTTCATAATTGCTTCACCAATCTACAGGTGCATGTGGTAATACGAGGCTCTCCTGCTACATAGGTTGCCTTTCTCTACAATTACTCTACTGATGATAGTATCTCAAGGTAATAGCCAGATCAAATTTGGTTAACTGCCCAAGCTTTCAACCTGTTTAGTATTTAGAGGGCAGGCTGAGTAAAGAAGCTCTACACGTTAACGCTAATAAAAGCAACTTTAACGGGAAGAAGACCTTCAAATCAGCAAAGCACAGACGCCAGTCATTCAGCATGCCCCTCTACCACAGCCAGGGTTGCCAACCCATACGATAATTATGGGAGTGTACAATAATTTCCATACCAGCAAAATATCATTTTCAGTGATTTGTCACACCAGCGAAATGAAATTACAAATAGCGACACCAATTTTGCCCTCATGGCCTGTCTCCACCCCTCTAAGGCAACTATTTCATATCCTACTAATCCTTCTACCCTTTATCCTCTCATTGCGTGTGCTCAGATCTGGTATCTCAATGAAGAAGACACTATTCAGAAAATTGATGATCAATGGAGAAAACTCTGAATAAGTGATATTCCGTGTGAAATAAAGAACATGTCTGAGCCTGACAGTTTCTGGAGTGCTGTTAAACACGTCACCTTGGTGGAAATAATGATTTCAAAGAACTGGTGGAGGTTGCATTCTCAGTGATTTTGTTGCCCTACAGAAACACCTTGTGAAAGAGTTTTTTCCAAACTAGGTTTAATAAAAACCAAAATTAGAAACATTGGTGCTAGATACGATAAATGGACTTATTCAGTTGTCTCAGTTTATGAAAGAATGTGGTGGGTCCGGAAATCTGCAATCCACCGAGATGTTAAAGTTTATCTCAACAACAAACTTGTGTAATGCTGCAACAGTTAGAACTTTCAGATGAATAGTGTGAGAAACATAAGTAGTAAAGTTGTAATACTGATTGAGGTCCTCAATCTTGTAAGTGGATATCATAAACAACAATACTATTACATTTTCATAAGTGTTATGCTGACACATTTATTGTTGTAGCATTTGGTTTATGTACGATAATTTTGAATCCAAATCTATAATTTTGAGAGGCTGGTACAATAAATTTACTTTTAAACATTGGCAACCCTGGCCACAGCGTAAGGAAGTCCCAGCAGTCACCTGATTGGTTCCACACGTGTCTCCATCGGCCAAAGCTCAACCATGGGAAGAAAGTAAGCACAGCTGACTAGGAATACATACTGCAACATCAGTTCCCCTGAGGATGGCGGTAGTTAGTCACTGAAAGCTAGGCTAGTTACCCAAATTTGACCTGGCTACTATCATCAGTAACCAACACTGGGAAAGCTTCAAATCACTCTAGTAAAATGCTAGAAAGAGCAACTATAGCAGAGCAGTACTAGTAAACTCTTATACATATGGTGTCAGATATCCATGTTGCAAAGTAATAAGAGAACATAGAAGAAAGAGTAAAGCAAACTGCTTACTCAGGCAAAATGAAACCCAGTTGAAGAAACATTAGCATAGCAAGCTGTCTTCAGTCAGTGTTGCAATCTTTTGCCAGGTGTGTAGTTCTACTGTCTGTTCACCACCTCATGGTCTAAGGGGAATGAAGGGCAAAGGAGAGCCATTCCACGCAGTGTAACCTGAGTTTTGTAAGCATCCACACAAACATCCTTCTGCTCCTCACGTTGCCAAATTACCTCCAATATTTACTCGCTGCTAATTTCTCTGAATATCACTTGTAAAATCATACGAGTCACTAGTTTTGTCACAAGTAATTGGTGCTGTTTTTGCAATTATTATTGCGGAATGTGCTGTGCTATGAGACTCGTTTTCTATCTAGGTCGTGGTAAAAGATGGAATGAAATATCACACAATGTTTCTTTACCACAATGTATTAATTTATTAACACTTCATCGTTACTTTACATTAAACAATTTCTCTCAGCACCATTCTAAATGCTTAAAAACCTTTACACTTTTTCACTTAGTGGAACTTATGCTTGATGAAAGTTTGGTGAAAGTTCCATGTTCACACTACCTAAATAGGATCGTCTTCTCATCTCGAAGATACACACGCGAGTGAACAGTTTTTTGGCATCGTTTGACGCGACACCGCCTTTTTCATATCCATCCACGCATGCGTCCATCAAATAGTTCTTTCTCGTTAGGGAAGCGACCCCTAATCATCCTCCCCTACTTTTATTATGGAACACAAACAATTCTAATATTTATACACATATATTAAAATCAAATATGGAAAGATTTATGATGTCTTTGTGCAGACTTAGTTGTTCGTAACAATGAAACTTATCAACATGTTTTCGTCATTTAATTATCTCATACCAACATCAAAAAACAAATTACACTTTTAACAAACATTTACATGAACGATTTTCTTTTGGGGTCTTCTAATATTCTGTCTCACATGCCCCTTGTTTTGTTTTTCAAGTTGTCACCTATATTTACAATCTTGAAACACAATACAATACTTCTCCCTACTCCTCTGATGTAATCACTTTGTACAATATTTTTTTTTTTTTTTACAGTCTTCTTCGCTGCTTGTCTTTGTCTTTTGTTTTGGCATGACACAGCATGTCTTTATAAATTTCACATATTCAGTTACTACACAATACATGTTCAGTTATTATACATCACATATTCAGTTATTATATAATACATATTCAGTTATTGTACAACACATTCAGTTATTATACAACATATGTTCAGTTATTATACAATACATATTCAGTTCTTATACAACACATACTCAGTTATTGTACATTTGACATTGACACAAATATAATTTAAGTGTATCATGGTTTATTATGTGGCTTTTGACTTATGTTCCTTGTTATGAGGAGAGAAAAACAGGATACAAATTTTGAGCTAATGATTATGATCATATTTATGGCAATATTTTATTCAGTTCTTTGCCTTCTTTGTCTTGTAAGCTTATTATGTATAGGCAGGTCGTTGAGTCAATTCTTAAACTCTGATGTTACTAATGGTACCATTTTTTAATTGGGTTCTTATTCATTGTTGTTTGGTTCAACATTTCTTCGAGCTTAGCATTGGCTATATCCATCTTAATTCATGGGCATTGCTTTTCTGATTATGGTTTTTCTTACTTCACTAATTGTCACCTCTTTGTCTCTTATCTCTATAAGAGAAAACTTCTATACTTATAATTATTCTGCAATTGTATTATTTTTCTTCTCAATTCACCCTCGACATCTTTGCGTCAAAATATTTTTATCTTTGTCATCACAATTGATTCCTTTTTATTTTTGTACCTGACACCCTTATGTCAAAAACACATTATTTTCCGTCGCTATAATTCATTTCTTTAATGAATATCAGTGTCCTCATCTGTCTTTGTTGACAATGCTCTTTGTGGTCAATATAACCAATGACTATGTTGATTTTCTTTTTTGTTGTATTTTCCAATCTGAACATAATTTTCTATAAGTAACCCATTAAAAATTGTTATTTTCCATCATCTCTATTATTCCTGCCTTACAGGGTTGTTGGCAAAGACTATTTGGTCCTTTCTTTGTATGGTTTTAATTTATTCTTATGGTATCTTCCTACCAACTTGCCATTTGTATTCTGTAGCTCATACGTGTGGTCACCCAGCTGTTTTGTTATGACCAGCGGTCCAGTGTACAGTAGTTCCATCTTTCTTTTCGTGTAGCCATCACGGTGTCGATGTCAATTGTTAATCTCTTGGGTTTTGTGTTGTTGGTCATCCACTCGGTTGGGACGAACTTAGTCGTGGTAATTTCCCTGAGTGTTGGTGGTGGTGGTTGTTTCTGTATTTTGTGCAGCATCTGCCCTATTTGGCATATTTTCATCTACTTCCTGCTGTCTTATGTTGCCAGTGTACCATTGGTTTCTACCCCCTTGGCGTGAACCCCTGTTGTATGACGGTCTTTGGTTGTTGAAGTATTCCCTACAGAATCGTATGTGGTTCACTTGATGGGTACGGTCTCCTGGTCTTCCACGATCATATGTATATGTTCTGTATCTCAATTCACCCCTCGGTATTGTGTCGTGGTACCGCTGTCTTGTGTTCTCCATCCTCTCGCCATGATTATGTGGTTGTGGGAAATGGTGTGCCCCTCTCCCCCTTTCATGGGTGCTCCTAATATTTTTATCTTCTCCCTCATTCTGGTTGTTCGTAGCCGTGCTCCGGTTTAAGATGGGTGAGTTTGGGTGACCGTTCCTATGTCTATGCTCATTAGGCCGACCATTTTGTGTTTCAAAGGCTGTCAGCAATTCTATCATGTCTGCAAAATCTACTGGCCTCGCAACAATTAACCCTGTTCTCACCGTGTCTGGGAAATGTCTTGTTATGCTGGTAATTAGCTCTGCTTCCGACAGGTTAGGGTCTAATAGCTTTCCTTTGTTGGCTACTTTCATAACATAATCGACTAGCGATAACCTTTTGGTTGGATCATATCTACCTGTCGCTAGCTCTACCCTAGTTTGGTTTTGCTTAGCTGGGCCCCAATACCTTGATAGGAATAAATTTCTGAATGAACTATACGACTCATGACCAGCGAGTGTTAACCTGAGCCATTCTAATGCCTTGTTTTTTAAGCTTTTCTTGACTATCATCATCCTAAGCTCATTTGGTATCCTTTTCACTTTAAAATACTCTTCCATCTCTTTAACAAAGAGTTTTGGATCGTCTCCCTTCTCCTCGTCAAATGTAGGTGGTGTGATTTCATGTAGTATGCTGTTGGTGTAACATGTGTTGTGTGTTGTGTCATTGTTTGGTTGTGAACCTCTTTCTCTGTATGGTGAGTCAACATTTTGTACATTATTCAAATAACTCTCATCTTGTACATTACTTACATCTAAATCATCTTGCCTTTGTAGTGCATTCACATCATCATTTACATTAGCCAAACTTTCTTTCCCTTTTTTCATCTCTTCACAAATTGATTTTAAATCATTCTTTATTTCTAAGTGACTTTGTTTCATATCATTTATAGCATCCTGTTGCGAATGTACTACATCAGTCATAGTCTTAATTTTAGGAATTACAATTTGTTCTACAGTTTCATTAATAATGTCTTTCTTTACTACCTCAATCTCTTTCCTTAATTCCTCAGTTATTTCTGCTTTTACATTTGTAATCTTACAGTCAACACTTGCATTACATTCTGTTATTTCATCTCTACATCTAGCAATTTCTTCTTCTAATACAATCTTATTTTCTCTCATTTCTGATTCTATTTTTCCCATCCTATCTCCTATGATTTCTATCCTAGCTTCTAAGGCTTCCTTTGTTTCATTTAAGTTTTTATGTACTAATTTTAAATTAGTTTCCATTACTTTCATATTTTCTTTACACTCCTGTCTTCCTAATTCTATTTTCTGTTCTAAGTCCTTTCTCACTTCCTCCATTTTCTGACCTATCTCTTCCTTATTCTGTTCTAGTTTCTGGCCTATACTCTGACCTATTTCTTTTTTATTTTGTTCTAGTTTTTGTTCTATACTCTGACCTAAACTTTGTTCTAGTCTTTCAAACATGATCATTAATAACCTTTGGTCTTTTCCTATTGCTACCTGTTCCTCACTTTCTGGTTCTATTTGATAACTAGGCCTATCTGCCCCTTCCCCCACTCCTGTTTCTATCTCTTTTCGCGACATTTTAGTTTCTTTATTCAATTCACTTAGGGTTAAAAGTCCCACTACTTTGCCGCTTCGCAATAACATAAAAATGAAAATAAACTGGATGTAAAAATAAAAATTGTTGGTCCTACTTTTTTTTCCCGTTGATTTGTCCAGTCATGTACATCTCCTGGGCAGTTGGCTTCGCTAGACGATCTCCGGTGTTTTCCCGCGTTGATTATCCATTCATCGGTGTTCTGATGTATCGTTGATTATCCGTTCATCGGTGTTCTGATGTCGATATCAAACGATGGTCTAATGGCGTCTTCTTTCTTTTTGGCGTGATGATATGGCGTCACTTGGTATTTCTCGTAAGTTCATTTCCCGTAATTTCCATTCCATCCTAAAATCGTGTTCCACGTTGGGCAAGCCATTTGGTGCTGTTTTTGCAATTATTAACGACGCTGTGTCTTTACGCTAATGAGATCTTTATGGTCTCAGGGCTTGGTAACGGATGGAATGAAATATCACACAATGTTTCTTTACCACAATGTATTAATTTATTAACACTTCATCGTTACTTTACACTAAACAATTTCTCTCAGCACCATGCTAAATGCTTAAAAACCTTTACACTTTTTCACTTAGTAGAACTTATGCTTGATGAAAGTTTGGTGAAAGTTCCATGTTCACACTACCTAAATATGATCGTCTTCTCATCTCGAAGATACACACGCGAGTGAACAGTTTTTGGCGTCGTTTGACGCGACACCGCCTTTTTCATATCCATCCACGCATGCGTCCATCAAATAGTTCTTTAGTTCTTTCTCGTTAGGGAAGCGACCCCTAATCATCCTCCCCTACTTTTATTATGGAACACAAACAATTCTAATGTTTATACACATATATTAAAATCAAATATGGAAAGATTTATGACGTCTTTGTACAAACTTAGTTGTTCGTAACAATGAACCTTATCAACATGTTTTCGTCATTTAATTATCTCATACCAACATCAAAAAACAAATTACACTTTTAACAAAACATTCACATGAACGATTTTCTTTTGGGGTCTTCTAATATTCCGTCTCATAATGTAGAAGCAGATAAACCTCCACCTAGGAGTGCTCTAAAATCTATTATGATATTGCGATTGCAGAACAAAGAGGTTTAGTGACAGTTCTGTGTGCAAAACAAATTTTTATAGGACAATTGAAACTAACAAACCTAAAGAGGCTCTTAAAGAAGACACATGTTTTGGTTTTATTGGGCCACACGGTCATTTACTTGCCCCCATAAATGAGTGGTCTGAATCCCACAGAACTAGACTGGGCCAAGGTAAAACGAATACTTATTCTTACAGGAATTGCACGATAGAATGCTCAAGGGTGTATCACTTCTGACCGAAACAGACTGGAAGGACTTTTGAAAACATACAGGTAAGGTAGAACAGTGGAACAAAGACAGAGTATTAAAAATAGAAGCACTATTGACAGTGAAGTATTCTTCAATTTGAGGTTATTTTGAGTCACTTATTTACACTTACCTTCACTACTAAACTGCTTTTTTAAAGCGGAAACATTTTCAGGACCATTCGATCCCATCATCAGCCGTTGGGTAACTGACGTTATCCTCTTGTTCCTTTTCTCTGCTGTCTCTATTCTGCTGCCATCTGGTGTTAGGGGCGCAGAGCTTTAACCCTTCATTCAATGCTGGTATTTCGAATATAAAACTGTTCAAATCTATTAATTCACCAATAGAACTGAATATTTGGGAAAAAATATACATCATCAAGAACAGTAATAAAGTTATTAATTTCGAAATACCAGCATTGAATGAAGGGTTAAAGCTCTGCGCCCCTAACACCAGATGGCAGCAGAATAGAGACAGCAGAGAAAAGGAACAAGAGGATAACGTCAGTTACCCAATGGCTGATGATGGGATCGAATGGTCCTGAAAACGTTTCCGCTTTAAAAAAGCAGTTTAGTAGTGAAGGTAAGTGTAAATAAGTGACTCAAAATAACCCCAAAGACAGAGTAGTTGAAAACATTATGTTTTATACGCTAAATACACTTCATGAACTGAAACATTTAAATTGTGCTATTTTGAGTGAGTTCTTTGCTTTAATCTAGCATGACTACAGATTCCAAGGTTGGCACCATTACTGCAAATGCAATTAGAAGCATGACTGCAGCTCCAGATTTCACTTGTTTACTGACATACTGGCTCGCTGAACTCCTGCCAGGTGAACAAACTGTAGCAATTGCTGTACCAACTGTAACAGGTCTGCTTATTTTCTACTTTCTGAAGCTACTGCTCATGTCACTGTTTCATTGCTTTTGCATGTCTTGGTGTTTCCACTGTGCATTCGCTTACATTTCCTTACTGTATTGCCCAATCAATTACAAAAGATGCACTTCAGTATGTTTCAAAAATGTCATAAGTAAACAATAATACACAGAAAGCATTAACACATTTTATAAACAAAATGCTTCCATGTTAAATTTAAGTACCTGGGTGACCAAGCTTCACTCAGCATTTTCCGCCCCTTTTTGTGAAACCAGTGACATCTACACATCAAATTTTTGGGTGGAACACAGTACTTCATCTACTTACCAATTTTGTAGGTGATGTCTTCTTTTGATGGAAGCGAAGGGTCGTCATCTTCAAATCCATCATCTGCAGAGTCATAGTTCAGTGCATGCAGGCGCATCTCACGGGAAATGAAAATGTTACCTGGCTTTATGTCCATGTGTACCAGATTCATCGAGTGTATGTATCTGCCAAACCAATTTCAAACCATCATTAATTCACAAGGCCCTTAAGCCTTTTTTAATCTTTCATGCTACAAATTACTGAATAAAAACTAGTTACAGAAATATTATACTCTATCCAGAATTCTTAACCTACTGGATGTAAATATATATATCATTAAATATCTGTTGGCCAAGTGTGTTGTGACTGGTTGTTGAAATACCACTCCCTTCTTTTACTACTACAGCAATCGAACCAGCTCTTTAACTTCGAACCACATGTTCCAAATGCTGTTCATAATGTGCTGATTATCTTAACCTCTTGAGGGATATCAATGTGAAATCACGTCCATTTAAAATGGCGGATGAGCGATATGGGCGTCCTGTGCGTTTAAGCATTTAACCCTTATCCAACTCAACTTATTATAATTTTCCCTTTATGAAACATTTTAGTAAGGTCTATATACTTTATTGGCTTACCTTAATATGTTCGTTCTGCAGTGATTTACCTCAAAACAGGGATAAACACACAAGGGTACGTACATCTCCACATTCGCGAATTCCCTTCTTGCGGCACACGAAACACTTTCGAAATGGGCGGGACTTCTTTGCTGTTGGTGGTATCCTTTTAGGATAATGTTTCCCTTGAAGTCTGAGGGGTGCAGGGGTTTTGGATTTTCAACCCCCAACGTGGTATTGTTCAATTAGGCTGCGAGTTATTTATAGTCGGTAGTCAAGGTCGGTCATTGTCCTGTGTGGGTTTAGAGAGCTGTCCAAATCCCCAAACAATTGTATATGGTTATATCCAGTTGGTGCAAAAACACCTTTTTATACCACTTCTCCCTTCAGCTACAAGCAGGAAAGAATACGTATGTATTTCAACAAAGAAAGACACGGACTCTACTCAGTTACGGAACTCGCGTAAGCAAAAGTTGTAATGTTGATCTATTCAGATGACTCAAGAGACCACGCATGCAGTAGCGCTTTATTACACAGTATGCTGACGCATTAGCCACACATACAATAGGTGCTTCTTTACTGTATCCTTCCGAGAACTAATATTATATGCGTTCGACAGAGCAAAGTTGACTTTTCACCACAGTGAAACAAAATTGTGCCATTTCAACGTTTTGTAAATACAACTCAAGTTTGCTGATGACGTACATTTATACTGCAAATAACGAGTTTTATACCAGTTTTTGTTTCATTAAAATAACTTAATATTTACACAAAATACAGCTGTGTATATACGAAGCGCATTTAACAATTTAAATGCTAGCAGTTCTCGGCTCGCGGACGTTTAAATGGCCATCGCTCAAGAGGTTAATGTAGTAGTAGTAGTAGTAGTAGTAATAATTTTATTGAAGTGCTAAGAGTAAGTGACTGAGTGGAGTTTAAGGGCCTATCAATGAGGTCATTTGGGCCCTAAATCAAAACATAAAATTGTAAAACTCTCAAATTGCTAGCAGTAAAAAACAAAATTAAAACAGTGAGAACATTAAAAGGTGAACGCTAAAACAGGAGAATTAAAAAATATGATCAAATACAAATAAGAATTCACATGAATATTACAAATAGAAGCACTATTAACAGTGAAGTATTCTTCATGTTTGAGGTCATTTCAAGTCACTTTTTAACATTCAGTTCACTTGTTTTAAAAACAGGAAATGTTTTCAAGATCGGTCTCATCATTAGCCAATGAGTGAGTCAAGACCTAATGGTCTTGAAAACATTTCCTGTTTTTAAGACAATTTAAGTGAAGGTGAGTATAAAAAAGTGACTCAAAATGACCTCAAACATGAAGAATTGACATGCTAAAAACTTAAAAATTGCAGAAGAACAAAACACAAGACAAACTTCCTTCCCAAACCCAATCTCGGCAACAAACCACAGCACCTTAGCTACAGGTACAGGATTGTTGCATAGAATTAAGCTCAGTGTAGTGCCCAGGCCAAGGGACTGGCACTCACAAGAATATTGCAGACAAACCGAACATGCAAAGGCTTATGCCGCACGTTGGACACAATGCAAAAGTTGGCCATGAGTGGCATGTGTGTGACCTATTCTTAAGCGTCTTACAATAACTTCCGACCATTGAGTCCCTGCAAGAAGTCAGTCAGGTGTCTACGGTGTCTGCACTTGAGTGCCAGGTAATGCTTCCCAAGATTGCTACCAGACCAATAAAAGATGTTGACAGAAGTACTACTGCACATCCCTAGTAACTGTACAGATAACTCCAGCTTGCAATCATTCTGGTTGATATCCTCAACCAAAAATTGAAAATATAGTTGGAATGAAACTTCCTAAAAAAACAAAATGGAACTATAACTCCCGCAAAAGGCATGCAGCAGCTGTTCCAGCACTAAGAATATATACATTTGTAGTGCTCACTAGAGTTTGGCCAGGTAATTTTTCAAGTGTGCAGTCCATTATCTCTTAACCTTTTCTAAATACTTCATGTTCTTTCAGGTTTTTTCTACAATTTTATTTATATCAGATTCCCTATTCATTCATGAAAATGTTTCTTAAAAATTGTTACATTTAAAAATCTAAATCAAACTATTGGAAAACAAGAATGATTACATTAACTACTGAGCAACGTGCACATATTATACCTAATTTTTAATTGACCATCTCCAGTCCCTTCATAGGCGTACTACTCTACATGACGGACATATCTTCCTTTGAACACTTACCTCAATCCTTCAGCAACATGCAATAGCAGCTGTCGTAGTTCTCTCTCTGTGAAAGGATTATTATTACGGTGGCGTTCCTCGATGGCATCTGCTAAGCTGCCACCATTACAAAACTCATTCTGTATCACCATGTGGTCATCTTCTGCCCATGCAGAGTAGTATCGCACCACGTGTTGATGCCTCCCTAGTACTGCATGTGCATATACTTCATTCAATGCATTCTTCCTGCACAACAAGTAAAAGTGTCACAATTAACTACCATAGCCCTAAATATTGGAAACATTGCTCTTATGGTTTCTCCCGCTTTTGGCAGATTTGGCAAAATATTACTTTGCCATCTGTGGTGAAGTTCGGATCCTTACCTATCCACTGACGAATCAACCACCTTCGAGATGAGCTGACTTTAGGTATGACACTGGCTCCTTAAATTACCTGCCTAATCTAGGGACAACTGACTTCTAACGATGTAGTAATTGTATGTATTAACAATACACGATAGTCGACTGAACACAACGGATTCTCTTTTTAAATGGAATGACTTGAGTTTATGGCAGGTTCTCCTAATGACCCCTTTCCCTTCGACAACAATCCCCGCATTCCTTACTTGCAACAATACAGAGCTTGGACCACCCAGCTAAATACAAGTCATTTGCCTCTTGCATTGTTGTCACTACTCCTCTAAGCATGCATAAGTGAAAAGACGTAGCAAAGGTGTAACAATCAAAGTCCATTCATAAATTTCATAAACATTTCATTTTCCCATTTTAAAATAACGTTTTTTATAGCAGATTTTTTTCATTTTAAAATAAATAGGAGATTTAGCCTCTTTTAGGTTTTAAGGTCTTATTTAGCCATTTTTAGGTTTTATAAGATTCAAGCATTTGGCTTCGATGATCATGAAACAGATAAGTAAATTAAACTGCTGCAGTTAACTATCAAGGAATAAAATAGTTAAAAAACTAAGAATCCAGGCCCTAGTAATCACATGTATGAGGGGTGTTCAATAAAGACTGGCACTAATATTCATACAACAATGTATTGTAAAAAATCACTCATACAGACTGTTGCCCCCCTCAGAATACTCCTCCCTCAATACAATGTACTTGTCCCACCTCCTTTGCCATTCTTGGAAAACGTGCAGGAAGTCATTCTTTGAGAGCCTGTTCAGGTTTGCCTCTAAAGCTTTCACTGCTTTGGTCTCATTGTCGAACCGACGTCCCTTAAGTTCCTTTTTGGCTCTCGGGTTAAGAAAAAAGTCACATGGAGCTAGGTCAGGATTATAAGGTGGAAGAGGTACCATGGAGATATGATTTTGTGCCAGGAATCTGATAACCGCATCAGCAACATGTGGCTTGGCATTGACGTGATGAAGCTTGCACTGCTGAATGAGATTCTTTAGCTTTTTGGGGATGTGATCCTTTACCAATTGCTTCAGAATAGTGTTATAGTAATCTGCAGTGACTGTAGTGTATCTTGGAACTGTGAGAATGCAGACTATCCTCTGGTAATCAAAAACAGTAATGACTATACCCTTATTGGGTGACTTCAGTACTTGTGACGATATTTAGAGGCGATTATCAAACACGTTCACTCTCACAGGCTGTCGCTGTGTGATTTTCAGTGATTAGTGACTAGAATACGTAGTTCAATGGCACATGGACAGATGTCGCAATCAGACACTTAATGAAAGGAAAAAAAATCAGTGCCAGTCTTTATTGAACATCCCTCGTATTACCTTGTAAGGATTCTTAGATCTCAGCTAAGATAGCACTTCAGTTTCCACACCCTCCACTCTTACAGGATGGTAAGAGACATTGTCCATCAATGAATACTGCTTTAGGTGTACCAAAACATACTTCATGGGTGTGTACTGGAAAGATATAGTGTTGTGTTGAAATTTGAATTAAAATTAGAAGTTGGCAGAGTAAAAATGTGCTTATGAAGGGCACCAGAAAAATACATGACAGGCACCATGTTGTACAGTGCTGCTATAGAATAATTTCCTAACCAAAAATTAATTCTGCTTTGTGAATTGCAATCAGATTACTTACTCATTAACACTTCCAGCAACAGGTTTGATGCTCTTCTTCACAGCGTAGGTGCAGCCATCCAACCTATTGATGCACTCGTATACACTACCAAACTCTCCTGTTCCTATGAGACGCACTTCAAGGAACTCCTGCACAAAAATGTAAAACATAAGCATGAACTAAATAACTATCACAACTAAGATACCACAATAGCCAAAGCACAGATTTAAAACCATAATCTGTCACCATTACCCATTAAAAAGACTGCATCAGTACACTGTCCTCCAATATTAAATTAGATTGAGGCAATATAAACTTGTGTCCTTTGTACTTCATTATTACATGTTATTTGAGCCTTTAAACAGCTATCATGAAATGAGGCAATCGCAAGTTACCTGCCAAATGGACAGAGTGTGAGTACAACACAAAGCTGGGTTCTGCCTACAACAGTCATGTCCAATCTCTTTTGCAAAAGGGCCACTGTCGTTAAGGTGAATTGGTTTGCCAGTCACATGATTCAATTCTTTACTGTGTTAAATGGGATCAAAATTCTAAGATAAATTTTAAAAAATAGCTAATATACTGATGTTATTTTTATTAAAATAACAATCATTCAATTCAATTTTATTCATCCGATTTAACATGTACATGTTATGGATTTGTCCAGTATTTTAAAAGTTAAACAATAATTACTTAAGAATTATACTGCAGATGTAGATTAAACTTAATACATTGTTAATAAATACAAGTGAATACTTTATTAATGCAAATACTCATCAGTTGAGTAATAACATTTTTCAATTAAAAATTGCTTGAGATGTTTTTTGAAACAGTGAATAGAATTTATATTTTTTATTTCAATAGGTAATTTGTTGTAAAATTTAACGCCTCTATAGTAAAAACTATTTTCAAAAAACTTTTTGTTATGTGGGGTTATATGCAATTTTGCTTTATCTCATGTTATAACAGTGAATTTCAGAATTTGTGGTATAATCTTTGATGTGTAATTATACAAACTTACTGTTGGTGTTTTTAAACACACAAGCCGTGTGTATGCCATTTGAAGGTTATTTAATCCTGGGATATAAAGTACTTGCAATAGTAAGTCACCATTGGGGTAATTTGTCTCTGATGTGAGACTGCCTTTGTGGTTTACCAGGAGAAATACGAACTGGTTTGAGAATTTAATGCCATTCTGGCAGTTTGTCACAATAGCTCAGTGGTTAGAGCGTCTGCCCGGTAAGCGGAAGGTCTGTGGTTCAAATCCCAGTTGTGGCATTGAATTTTTAAGTTCCAGTTCTACCTCTCAATCTCTGATGTGTGTTTGCATTAGTACAATTGTTTCATATAAGTACAATAGTACAATAGAAGGTAAACTGAGAATAATTCTAATGACCCTTTTTTGTAATTTAAATATTTTAATAGCTTTGCTACTATTTCCCCACAAGGATATTCCATATGAAATTAAGGAGTGAAATTTGGAGAAATACATGACCCTAAGTGTATTTTTACTCACAGAGTGTTTCAAAATGTTAATTTGGAAGCAGATTTGACCCAGTTTTTTAATGAATTCATTAATATGAGGTTTGCAATTGATTAGTTGTATATTAGTTATTTTAAGTAATAACAAGTGTGAATAAGTTGGCAGACTTTAAGGAATAACAATGCAGCCAGGAGGAAAATCTGAGTTATGTAATTGAAATACACATGATTCCAGTCCCAAAAAGAAACTGTGGTGATTTTGTGCCAACATAAAATGCTGTACCAAAATTGTTGTGTGCAAAAAACATTCAGAATGGTTTAAACCTGAATAGTGCACACTACATTGGAATCTAAGTGTGCAAAAATGTGTTATTGATTAAGGATCAAGCATACCCCAACAAAAATACTGTTCCCTTCCTTTGGAATCCTTCCGAATAAACCCATAAACAATAGCTTGGGTAATTCCAGTGCTTAGCATTCAATCAAAAGTGCCAGTGAGAAAATCTTACATTGTAACCTATTGTAGGTATTTGATGTAAAATTATGCTCATAACTGCCTTGGAAAGCCTGTGTTGCATTGAAGTTCCTCCTTTTGCGGGATGGCTCAGGTGGTAATGTCTGTGGCCCACATTAGGGAGGCTGCAGGTTTGATCCCCATAGCTGTGCACTCTGACATGGGTTTTTCCCTGGTTTCCTCATGTCACTTAGGCAAAAGCTGGGGTGCCTCTGTTTGGGGGGGGTGTGTGTGTGGAGGAGGCTCAGTGCGACCCTAGAACCGCTGTGTGCTGGCTGCTTGGCAGGGCCTGCTGCCAGGATGAAGGGATCTCAGCACTCGTTAGGGACTTCCACACATCTCTGTGGCCTGCCTAGCTGCAACCCTGTGTGGCACCTTTGATTCCCTCATTTCATCCCATTTCATCCCTGTCTCCTGGGGGTGGTAGCCACAATAGATCTGTGTAGGTTGAAGTGAGTGAGGTGTCCCCTTCTGTGTCTGTATCCCTTACCCCTTTACATTCATTCTTCTATTAGAAATGGCATTCCTACGAGTAAATGCCAAATGTAGGAAACTTGCAAACAGCTTGGATTGCTGCAGACATTTTCCGACTTCTAACATGTCCTAAAATACCATAATTCAGAGGTATGCCAATGTTAAGATTGAGTTTCTGCACAAATGAAAGGGTGTGGAGCTTTTCAAGGAATATACACCAGAGACTATAAACAATTCTCCTGTACAGAATGGAAAGAAGCTATCAAGATGACCGCAGACGTTTATGCAGTCTATTCTCTGCATGGTAGGTCCCAAGACAACATGCTCTGTCAGCATTGCCACAGAGTGTGAAACACTTGCCCATGTCCTGGGCACCTGCCTGCACGGAGAACTTCGTCATCACTACATCCGACATCTGATAGCAAACTCAGAGACCATGGGTACGTGGTATTCAAAGAAGTCCCTGGTTTGGCCACCGGTGGAAGCAGTAGGCGTACAGACCATCTAGTAAGTAGGAGTGAATACCAGACCCGACTACACGCTTTGAGACACGTCCTGGCCAGCCAGATGAAGTGGACAAAGAAAACAAGGCTATATAATGTGGAAGGGAAGTCATTACATTCCTTCTAATATGTGCTTCATAGAAGCATTACAAACAAAAAAGTTGAATGGCATTTTGTTCTTTGATCAGCCGATTTCGAAAAAATAAATAGTTTTTTTTATCAAAGTATGATGCATAATCCCACAAGAATATGCAAAGATAACAGTTTGTTACTTGTAGGATGCGTAGAGTAACTCATTTCTGACATAACTTTGGTAGTAATTATGGGACATCACACAGGGTTTTGAAATAATCACTAAAAAGACAAAAAGGAATACTCAGAGCAGCTCTTTCAGACGCGAGGTGAGTCGACAATGTTGCATTGAGGACGGTTAGGGAATTGACCTGGTTTGTGTATGTAAACAGCTTTCGCTTTCGGTAATGTTTTGGGAGCTAACGCTTGTGATTGGCCTACACTGTCACAGTAAACACAGAAGGGCAAGGCACGATATGAGTTTGTTTTCAAAACACATTGTTACGCTCTTTATGTACAGAGCTAAGGAAAGTGACCACCCACACAATCTGCAGTGTTGCCAGCTTGTTTTCCAGAAAACTAAAATATCTCCATAGGAAATCGTTGGAGACAAAAATGTAAGATACAAGATGTGTTCCAAATACTGAGATCTACCGCTGGTTTAAGTTAACGTAATGACCTCCCTTCCACCCTGTATGAACCCACAATACCATACCAGCTCAGCAACATCCCTGTACAATTCCAGAACACCTAGTCTAACTGTGGACTTTCCTAGGGCTGGACAAGAGACGGATACACATTACAATGTGGGGCTCCATAGTCATGTTAAGAAATCACTTATATAAGCTTTAGGATGTTTCCCTCCCTTTCTTCTTGTATTTTTATATATTTTAACCATCTTATATGTACATATATTCATTCTTTTACTTTCTTTAAATTATTGTTAGTAATTTTGGGAAATAAATAAACAGCTAACATTCTTCAATGAAACAGAATGTGTTAACTTCAATGTTAAATCACAAATTTAAAATCGGTTGGTGAAACCATTCTCTCTGTTAACCTTAAAAGACTGGTCTGCTCCAATATGGGAGAAATCATACTTACTTGGTGATAACGTGATATATTTGACTCATGCAAAGCAAGGCGCTTTGTCGGCTGTTCAACATCTGGATCCGAATCATCCGATTCATTCACTGGTGGTCTGATAAACTGAGTTGGAGAGGAACTGCAACAACAAAACATTTTATAAATGCATACTCAATGCTTCATCAGTTACATACAACATTCAACTGTTTATTTCATCAGCAGATGTATGCTAATCATGGGCATGTCACAGATAAGAAACAGTTTCAAACATATCACAAAAACTCAAGTTTAACTCTCTAAATCCTAACACATGTAACACATTTTTCATACAAAAGCTTATACTACCAATTCTTGTTAATAAACTTTCATTAAACATTTTGCTGTATGTCAGCTACAATTACCTAAAGCGAGTCACATTTTTAAAGAGTGTGTTGCTATGAGGGCTGTCCCAGAAGTACCAACCTAACACAGAAAGCCAAAAAATTTGGGGGAAAAAAATCTTTATTTCTCTACATAGTCTCCTTTCAACCTTGATACACTTTTCCCAGTGGTGCTCAACAGCTTCAATACTCTGTTTATAGTGACAACCATTGGGGTTTTGCAGAACAGCCATCAACTGCAGAGTCAACCTCTTCATTATTGGCAAATATTTTACTACCAAGTCATTTCTTCAAGTTTGGAAACAGAAAATAATCAGAGGGGGCTAAATCTGGCAAATAGGGCGCATGAGAAAGCAATTCAAACTTTAACTCGATTTTGGCCATGGGATAACCGACATGTAAACTGGTGCATTGTCTTCTTTTTCACTAAATGCGGCAGTTTTTGCTTGATTTCATCACTCAAACATGTTTGTGTAATACTCAACTGTTGATTGCCTTTTCTTTTGGAGATAATGAAAACTATCCCGCACGAATCATTAGACTAACCCATGACCTTGCCTGCAGACGGAACTGTCTTCACCTTCTTTGAAGCTGATCCTGCCCTTTCAATCCACTGTTTCAACTGTTCCTTCGTCTGAGGTGCGAAGTGCTACATCCGTGGTTATAAATTGACGCAAAAACTCGGCTTCATTGTGGTGAAACATTGCCAAACACTCGACACTGTGAGCAAATGTAACACCTATCTTGTGCACAGCTTTCTTATGTCCAAATTTTCAGTCATTAAGTGATGTACAGCACTTCTTGAAATGCCTGCAGTGTCTGCTAGTTCAGACACTTTCATTCGACAGTCATCTGATATTTTGTTGATTTTGTTTAAAATTTCTGGAGTGATCACCACATTTGGTCAACCACTGTGTTGTTCATCTTGGCAACTTGTACGGCCTCGCTTAAACCCTGCCACTCAATATTTTACTGTTGAAACGAAGGAGCAGACTCCGCCAGAGTAGAACCTGGTTCAGCTATTAAATTAGAGTAAGACCTTTCAAATAAAAAATTGTATCACATAATGAAGACCAGTTTTATCCAAGTTTAAAAACTTGCTGAGAGCATTCACTATTGATGGCTGCCAAACAAATACTATACAAAGTAGCATCGCCAAACCCCAAACTTAAGCTTTATAAGGTTGGTACTTTCTACCATATTTGTTTGAAACAGCTGATATCTATATGTCAGGCCAGATACTTCTGGGACAACCCTTGTATGTAATGGTTTGAAATTCTATTATCTTTGCATCATCACAATAAAAAATAAAATGATCAATGACCTGGCCTATGAAAGTGAAAACAAGTAACACAACAGCTTGAATGTAAGGGTAGAGTGAGGCTGAATAAATTACAGTTTAAAAAAACTAAAAAGACACACTTTTATAACAAACCAAAATAAAAAGTGCAAAATAATTTTAAGTATGAAGAATTTGTTCTATATGGACATAAAGTCAACTAGTTCATTATATTTCAAAACGTTGTAAGAAGTTTAAAATAAAAACTGATTTGTATTAACAAAATAATAAATGTTATTGTAAAAAAGCGTGGGGTGCTTTTCATGTTAGTTTTATCATAACTTTACTTTTATAAATAGCTACAAATGTAACTATTTATAGCATTGGATATCCGACACCTCACGCTTTTTTACAATACAATGTATTATTTTGTTAATATAAATTAGTTTTTTATTTTAAACTTGTTACATTTTGAAATATAATGAACTAGTTGACTTTATGTCCATATAGAACAAGCTCTTCATTCTTAGTTATTTTCCACTTTTTATTTCGGTTTGTTATAAAAGTGTCTTTTTTAGTTTTTTTAAACTATAATTTATTTCCTAAGGACCCTAGTAAGGACCTTAGGATAAAGTTATGATACTATTGTATTGTCACTGGTCCTTGACATGTGTGCATAATTTCAAGCCAGACGGCTCTAATTGGGTGAAAATTACGTCAAAGGGCTCCGTTACATACATACAGGTGAAGCTAATATATGTAAAGTGTGTAAAAATTCAATGCCATGACCGGGATTTGAACCACGGATATACCGGTTACTGTCCAGCTACTCTAACCATTAAACTATCATGGCTTCAAGCCAAGTGTAATGGTGTAGAGCCATTGATTGTAGGTAGCTCGTAAATGAGAGAGAAATGAATTTTCTGGCTGTAGTCCACGAAGTCCCATTTACTCTTAATGAATTTTGCATAACTGATAAACCATAAGAAATAGACCAAATCTTACTATACAAAAAAATGTAGATCTTGCTAAACAACACAATTTATGTCTGATCGCACTTTTTTGTGGAATGAATCATTTTGGAGAAATTCCTTATATTTGTGGTTTTGAAATTATACTTTTCTCAAACGGAAGGTTGTCATTCACTTTTTATCTCTTGGCCGTGAAAAGAAAACACAACTTCAAAGTCTTAATGTTGACTGTCGCACAAAGCCTACTGTATCCCCATATTCCCCTTGTACCTACAAGGAAATAAGCAATAAGATAATTTGTACAAATGTTTATCTCAACTAACACGAAGAAGATATAGGAATAAGAGTTTGTAAGGACGGTTAGTACAAGTGTAGAGAAAGTCATGTGAGTGCAACACATCAGTTTTTTTGTTACATTTATATGCCCTAAAGTCTTATCGGCAGCTTTTAAACCTTGGACTAATTGCTCAGTACTTGCTTAAAAACATAATCCTGTGGTGCAAAAGCCAACCTGGGCCAAGGCCTACCTACCTCAGCCCATGAGTGGGGTGCAGTACCGGAGGTTGGACAGGGTCAGCACCCTGGTCCTTCCCGGCCAGTTATGCGGTCTACTTGACCAGGGCCCGCTATTCCTCAAATGGCCCCTCTGGGGCCTAACGAGGCTGGGTGCACCCCAGGCCTAAAGAACCTGACAACCACAAAGGGCCAGCAAGTAATGACAAGCTTGGGTCACTTCAGCACAGTACGCCACAGAAGGGCATGATTTACTGAAAGGAATCGTCATTGGTAATGAGTTGTAGCCCAAAACAAAGCAGGCCTCTATGGAATGGAAACATGCTGGTTCCCCAGCGAAGACCCACCTCTGTAGCGTGGTGGTAGCACATCCGCCTCACTTCCAAGAGATCGTGAGTTCAAATCTTGCTTAGGATGAGTTATCTGGATAGGGTTCAGCCCCCCCCCCCCCAGGTTTTCCCTTATCCTAAGAAGACAAATTTTGGGTAACTGAAAGCTCTATGAACCCAGGGCTCATTTGAGCATCATTTCACCCATTTCTTTCATTCTCCAGTTGGAGGGCTCTCATTAAAAAGAAAATTCCCAGTAAAGAAAAATTTGGACTCAATCTGCTGGGAAAGTGCTTGTGACTGTTCTGGAATATGCATGAAGTTTTATTGGCGGACTTCGCTAAACATGAAAATACTATGAATGTTGCAGTCTACACTAAAATTTTGTTTAAGTTGCATTGTACCCTTGTGACAAATGCCACATTAATGCTGATAAACTACAGGACAATGCTCACCCCCATGTTGCTGCTATTTGTCGGAAAGGATATACTTTAGATTATGTCCCTCAGGAGTTTAGAGTTCAATTCAGGAGGCGTGCATGAGGGCTTACAGAATCTACAGAAGTTGCAGTGTCATTGCGGTTCTACCTACATCACTAGTTGTCCATTAATTTGTTGCCAATCTCTGCAAATGTTAAATCTGAAAATGAATATCCTACAGTTAGTATATGGAGATTGTAGGTGAAAGTCATATCTGAGAGCAATGGCTAGATTTATCAAACAGATTAACCAAACCAAACCCTTTCACAAACTGACCGACATCCGAAAGATTTACCCCATTGTATAAAATGCTCAGCAGCTCATAAAACAAGCCAGCATTTTGTGGACTCAGTAACTAAATGTGTGACGGCAAGATGTGAAAAACAGATTAGCTGTGCATTTGTGCATAGTGTGTTGGCAAGAAAAAATAGTCTGGTTGAAGGAGCAATGTTGGCAGCAACGAAAATCATGTGCCAGTGCCCAGCAGCACATTCTAGCAGATTCTGCTACAGACCACCAGTGCATACACAGTAAGTACCTTTGGATTTAGATATTCTACTGTAAAATATTGTGGGATATAACCTAAAGAAGAGTATGTTGGAAAATCACCAAATCACTGGAACAGTGACATGGTCTAACAGGGTGTGCAGGATAAGGAAATACTGCTAGGAGTAGTCACATTGTCTAACAGGGTGTGCAGGATAGGGATATACTGCTGGGAACAGTCACATGGTCTAACAGGGTGTGCAGGATAAGGAAATACTGCTGGGAAAAGTCACATGGTCTAGCAGGGTGTGCAGGATAAGGAAATACTGCTGGGAACAGTCACCTGGTCTAACAGGGCAGGTAGGATAAGGAAATACTGCTGGGAACAGTCACATGGTCTAACAGGGTGTGTAGGATAAGGAAATACTGCTGGGAAAAGTCACATGGTCTAACAGGGTGTGTAGGATAAGGAAATACTGCTGGGAACAGTCACCTGGTCTAACAGGGCACGTAGGATAAGGAAATACTGCTGGGAACAGTCACATGGTCTAACAGGGTGTGTAGGATAAGGAAATACTGCCAGGAACAGTCACATGGTCTAACAGGGTGTGTAGGATAAGGAAATGCTGCTAGGAGTAGTCACATGGTCTAACAGGGTGTGTAGGATAAGGAAATACTGCTGGGAACAGTCACATGGTCTAACAGAGTGTGCAGGATAAGGAAATACTGCTGGGAACAGTCACATGGTCTAACAGGGTGTGTAGGATAAGGAAATACTGCTAGGAACAGTCACATGGTCTAACAGGGTGTGTAGGATAAGGAAATACTGCCAGGAACAGTCACATGGTCTAACAGGGTGTGCAGGATAAGGAAATACTGCCAGGAACAGTCACATGGTCTAACAGGGTGTGTAGGATAAGGAAATACTGCCAGGTACAGTCACATGGTCTAACAGGGTGTGTAGGATAAGGAAATACTGCTGGGAACAGTCACATGGTCTAACAGGGTGTGTAGGATAAGGAAATACTGCTAGGAGTAGTCACATGGTCTAACAGGGTGTGTAGGATAAGGAAATACTGCTGGGAACAGTCACATGGTCTAACAGGGCAGGTAGGATAAGGAAATACTGCTAGGAGTAGTCACATGGTGTAACAGGGTGTGTAGGATAAGGAAATACTGCTAGGAACAGTCACATGGTCTAACAGGGTGTGTAGGATAAGGAAATACTGCTAGGAACAGTCACATGGTCTAACAGAGTGTGCAGGATAAGGAAATACTGCTAGGAGTAGTCACATGGTCTAACAGGGTGTGCAGGATAAGGAAATACTGCTGGGAAAAGTCACATGGTCTAGCAGGGTGTGCAGGATAAGGAAATACTGCTGGGAACAGTCACCTGGTCTAACAGGGTGTGTAGGATAAGGAAATACTGCTGGGAACAGTCACATGGAGGGTGTGCAGGATAAGGAAATACTGCTAGGAACAGTCACATGGTCTAACAGGGTGTGTAGGATAAGGAAATACTGCTGGGAACAGTCACATGGTCTAACAGGGTGTGCAGGATAAGGAAATACTGCTGGGAACAGTCACATGGTCTAACAGGGTGTGCAGGATAAGGAAATACTGCTGGGAACAGTCACATGGTCTAACAGGGTGTGTAGGATAAGGAAATACTGCTGGGAACAGTCACATGGTCTAACAGGGTGTGCAGGATAAGGAAATACTGCTAGGAACAGTCACATGGTCTAACAGGGTGTGTAGGATAAGGAAATACTGCTGGGAACAGTCACATGGTCTAACAGGGTGTGTAGGATAAGGAAATACTGCTACGAGTAGTCACATGGTCTAACAGGGTGTGTAGGATAAGGAAATACTGCTAGGAACAGTGACATGGTCTAACAGGGTGTGTAGGATAAGGAAATACTGCTACGAGTAGTCACATAGTCTAACAGAGTGTGTCGGATAAGGAAATACTGCTAGGAACAGTGACATGGTCTAACAGGGTGTGCAGGATAAGGAAATACTGCTAGGAACAGTCACATGGTCTAACAGGGTGTGCAGGATAAGGAAATACTGCTAGGAGTAGTCACATGGTCTAACAGGGTGTGTAGGATAAGGAAATACTGCTGGGAACAGTCACATGGTCTAACAGGGTGTGTAGGATAAGGAAATACTGCTAGGAACAGTCACATGGTCTAACAGGGTGTGTAGGATAAGGAAATACTGCTGGGAACAGTCACATGGTCTAACAGGGTGTGTAGGATAAGGAAATACTGCTACGAGTAGTCACATGGTCTAACAGGGTGTGTAGGATAAGGAAATACTGCTGGGAACAGTCACATAGTCTAACAGAGTGTGCAGGATAAGGAAATACTGCTAGGAACAGTGACATGGTCTAACAGGGTGTGCAGGATAAGGAAATACTGCTAGGAACAGTCACATGGTCTAACAGGATGTGTAGGATAAGGAAATACTGCTAGGAACAGTCACATGGTCTAACAGGGTGTGCAGGATAAGGAAATACTGCTAGGAGTAGTCACATGGTCTAACAGGGTGTGTAGGATAAGGAAATACTGCTGGGAACAGTCACATGGTCTAACAGGGTGTGTAGGATAAGGAAATACTCCTAGGAGTAGTCACATGGTCTAACAGGGTGTGTAGGATAAGGAAATACTGCTAGGAGTAGTCACATGGTCTAACAGGGTGTGTAGGATAAGGAAATACTGCTAGGAACAGTCACATGGTCTAACAGGGTGTGTAGGATAAGGAAATACTGCCAGGAACAGTCACATGGTCTAACAGGGTGTGTAGGATAAGGAAATACTGCCAGGAACAGTCACATGGTCTAACAGGGTGTACAGGATAAGGAAATACTGCTAGGAACAGTCACATGGTCTAACAGGGTGTGTAGGATAAGGAAATACTGCCAGGTACAGTCACATGGTCTAACAGGGTGTGCAGGATAAGGAAATACTGCTAGGAGTAGTCACATGGTCTAACAGGGTGTGTAGGATAAGGAAATACTGCTGGGAACAGTCACATGGTCTAACAGGGTGTGCAGGATAAGGAAATACTGCTGGGAACAGTCACATGGTCTAACAGAGTGTGCAGGATAAGGAAATACTGCTAGGAGTAGTCACATGGTCTAACAGAGTGTGCAGAATAAGGAAATACTGCCAGGAACAGTCACATGGTCTAACAGGGTGTGCAGGATAAGGAAATACTGCTAGGAGTAGTCACATGGTCTAACAGGGTGTGTAGGATAAGGAAATACTGCTAGGAACAGTCACATGGTCTAACAGAGTGTGCAGGATAAGGAAATACTGCCAGGAACAGTCACATGGTCTAACAGGGTGTGTAGGATAAGGAAATACTGCTAGGAACAGTCACATGGTCTAACAGAGTGTGCAGGATAAGGAAATACTGCCAGGAACAGTCACATGGTCTAACAGGGTGTGTAGGATAAGGAAATACTGCTAGGAACAGTCACATGGTCTAACAGAGTGTGCAGGATAAGGAAATACTGCTAGGAACAGTCACATGGTCTAACAGGGTGTGCAGGATAAGGAAATACTGCTAGGAACAGTCACATGGTCTAACAGAGTGTGCAGAATAAGGAAATACTGCCAGGAACAGTCACATGGTCTAACAGGGTGTGCAGGATAAGGAAATACTGCTAGGAGTAGTCACATTGTCTAACAGGGTGTGCAGGATAAGGAAATACTGCTGGGAACAGTCACATGGTCTAACAGGGTGTGCAGGATAAGGAAATACTGCTGGGAAAAGTCACATGGTCTAGCAGGGTGTGCAGGATAAGGAAATACTGCTGGGAACAGTCACCTGGTCTAACAGGGCCGGTAGGATAAGGAAATACTGCTGGGAACAGTCACCTGGTCTAACAGGGCAGGTAGGATAAGGAAATACTGCTGGGAACAGTCACATGGTCTAACAGGGTGTGTAGGATAAGGAAATACTGCCAGGAACAGTCACATGGTCTAACAGGGTGTGTAGGATAAGGAAATACTGCTAGGAGTAGTCACATGGTCTAACAGGGTGTGTAGGATAAGGAAATACTGCTGGGAACAGTCACATGGTCTAACAGGGCAGGTAGGATAAGGAAATACTGCTAGGAGTAGTCACATGGTGTAACAGGGTGTGTAGGATAAGGAAATACTGCTAGGAACAGTCACATGGTCTAACAGGGTGAGTAGGATAAGGAAATACTGCAAGGAACAGTCACATGGTCTAACAGGGTGTGCAGGATAAGGAAATACTGCCAGGAACAGTCACATGGTCTAACAGGGTGTGTAGGATAAGGAAATACTGCTAGGAACAGTCACATGGTCTAACAGGGTGTGCAGGATAAGGAAATACTGCTAGGAACAGTCACATGGTCTAACAGGGTGTGCAGGATAAGGAAATACTGCTAGGAACAGTCACATGGTCTAACAGGGTGTGTAGGATAAGGAAATACTGCCAGGAACACTCACATGGTCTAACAGGGTGTGTAGGATAAGGAAATACTGCCAGGAACAGTCACATGGTCTAACAGGGTGTGCAGGATAAGGAAATACTGCTAGGAACAGTCACATGGTCTAACAGGGTGTGTAGGATAAGGAAATACTGCTAGGAACAGTCACATGGTCTAACAGGGTGTGTAGGATAAGGAAATACTGCCAGGAACAGTCACATGGTCTAACAGGGTGTGTAGGATAAGGAAATACTGCCAGGAACTGTCACATGGTCTAACAGGGTATGTAGGATAAGGAAATACTGCCAGGAACTGTCACATGGTCTAACAGGGTATGTAGGATAAGGAAATACTGCTAGGAACAGTCACATGGTCTAACAGGGTGTGTAGGATAAGGAAATACTGCCAGGAACAGTCACATGGTCTAACAGGGTGTGTAGGATAAGGAAATACTGCCAGGAACAGTCACATGGTCTAACAGGGTGTGTAGGATAAGGAAATACTGCTAGGAACAGCCACATGGTCTAACAGGGTGTGCAGGATAAGGAAATATTGCTAGGAACAGTCACATAGTCTAACAGAGTGTGCAGAATAAGGAAATACTGCCAGGAACAGTCACATGGTCTAACAGGGTGTGTAGGATAAGGAAATACTGCTAGGAACAGCCACATGGTCTAACAGGGTGTGCAGGATAAGGAAATATTGCTAGGAACAGTCACATGGTCTAACAGGGTGTGCAGGATAAGGAAATACTGCCAGGAACAGTCACATGGTCTAACAGGGTGTGTAGGATAAGGAAATACTGCTGGGAACAGTCACATGGTCTAACAGGGTGTGTAGGATAAGGAAATACTGCTGGGAACAGTCACATGGTCTAACAGAGTGTGCAGGATAAGGAAATACTGCTAGGAACAGTCACATGGTCTAACAGGGTGTGCAGGATAAGGAAATATTGCTAGGAACAGTCACATAGTCTATCAGGGTGTGCAGGATAAGGAAATACTGCCAGGAACAGTCACATGGTCTAACAGGGTGTGTAGGATAAGGAAATACTGCTAGGAACAGCCACATGGTCTAACAGGGTGTGTAGGATAAGGAAATTCTGCTAGGAACAGCCACATGGTCTAACAGGGTGTGCAGGATAAGGAAATATTGCTAGGAACAGTCACATAGTCTAACAGGGTGTGCAGGATAAGGAAATACTGCTGGGAACAGTCACATGGTCTAACAGGGTGTGTAGGATAAGGAAATACTGCTAGGAACAGTCACATGGTCTAACAGGGTGTGCAGGATAAGGAAATACTGCCAGGAACAGTCACATGGTCTAACAGGGTGTGTAGGATAAGGAAATACTTCCAGGAACAGTCACATGGTCTAACAGAGTGTGTAGGATAAGGAAATACTGCTAGGAACAGCCACATGGTCTAACAGGGTGTGCAGGATAAGGAAATATTGCTAGGAACAGTCACATGGTCTAACAGGGTGTGTAGGATAAGGAAATACTGCTGGGAACAGTCACATGGTCTAACAGGGTGTGTAGGATAAGGAAATACTGCTGGGAACAGTCACATGGTCTAACAGAGTGTGCAGGATAAGGAAATACTGCTGGGAACAGTCACATGGTCTAACAGGGTGTGTAGGATAAGGAAATACTGCTGGGAACAGTCACATGGTCTAACAGAGTGTACAGGATAAGGAAATACTGCTGGGAATAGTCACATGGTCTAACAGGGTGTGTAGGATAAGGAAATACTGCCAGGAACAGTCACATGGTCTAACAGGGTGTGTAGGATAAGGAAATACTGCCAGGAACAGTCACATGGTCTAACAGGGTGTGTAGGATAAGGAAATACTGCTGGGAACAGTCACATGGTCTAACAGAGTGTGTAGGATAAGGAAATACTGCTAGGAACAGTCACATGGTCTAACAGAGTGTGCAGGATAAGGAAATATTGCTAGGAACAGTCACATGGTCTAACAGGGTGTGTAGGATAAGGAAATATTGCTAGGAACAGTCACATAGTCTAACAGAGTGTGTAGGATAAGGAAATACTGCTAGGAACAGTCACATGGTCTAACAGAGTGTGCAGGATAAGGAAATATTGCTAGGAACAGTCACATGGTCTAACAGGGTGTGTAGGATAAGGAAATATTGCTAGGAACAGTCACATGGTCTAACAGAGTGTGCAGGATAAGGAAATACTGCTAGGAACTGTCACGCAATCTGAAAGTAGAAGCAGTTATGAGGGAATTGGCTTAGACGGAGGGAAAGTAATAAGTGAGGTTAATTTGTGCAGACCCAGAAAGCCCAGTATTAACCACAAAACTTGGGACCAGTTTCACCAACCAATATTCCATTTTAACCCTATGTTAAACCTATTTAACACTGATCTTTATAGAAATTCTATTTCACTGAACAATGTTAACTTTAACATACAGCTGAACTCAATGTTAACATTGTTATACTGCTCAAGGCATTTAACACATGTTAATAGCTAGAAAATGGTTCCAGGAAACTAAGCTGTTTATGACACTTTGCTGTATTTGGATAATGTATGGTATTTACCAGACTCCAATTTTCATCACAAATACTTAGGTTAGGAAATGTTGGGTACCTCGATAAACTGTGTCAGTAAATTGTTCTTTTAAGATCACGATATTGCCTCCTGAAACTCTTGAAAAGATGCAAATAACCTTTTAGTTAATCTTGTTAAACAGCAGATGTCATACAGAGAAGGCACATACATTGCAGATGCAAAAGCAAGGTAGGGGAAGGCAGCGAAACTGGTATTGCCAATGTATGAATAGTAGGGAACTATGTTGGCAAATAGATTTTTGCACCTTTCTGACACTAAATTGTACTATCTGGTTGCACAAGTATTTTAGGATTAATAATCAACACACATAGTTATTTATTTGCCTAAATGTGTGCAATCTGCACTTAATTGATGCAAGGGGCACAAACTTCAAGTACACGTGCTTGTATTTCTAGTGCTGATGTTGGCAACAGCTTGACAGGAGACTGAAGGGTTGAGGGGAGAGAAACACTCCCATGATGCCTTGGGTGAAGCCAGTCACAAATATTTTGTTACATGTTCAACTTTGTGCACCTTGCCTCAATTAGGTGAAGTTTACAGACATTTACACAAATAAATAACAGTATGCGTATCTAATATTGTTCCTAAAGGTGTATTCTTAATACTTATGCTATAAAACAGTGCAATAGTGTTAAAAGTGCATGAAAATCCATTTGAAGTGTTTTGGTGTGGTATTTGTTGGAATTTTCCAAGCTACTGTTTGTGGGTTTATTCTAAAGGCTGCAAGTGCTTCAGGAAGCACACTGTTTTTGTTTGGGTCTGCTTGATCCTTAATCAGTGATAACAATTTTGCACACTTTGATTTCAATGTTGTTGGCTAATGCTGGATTTCTGACAATGAAGTCATTAATCCTCTTGCTCTCCAATATTTTTCACTGATGGATGGGGCACTAGAAGTGGACGGGCATATTTGAAGGTGGTCTTGATCCATTTCCTCTTGCAGATCACATAGAGGACAGAGTGGTGAAGAATATATCCCAATTCTGTTCAAATGTTTTGCCAATCATGTCCTGTAATCAACCTGAAGGTTGCAACTGCTGTTTTTCGAGGATACTCAGGAATTCCTGTTTGAATGTTTGGTAGTTCCCATCTTTTATTTTTTGATTTTTCACAGCAATATTTTGTAATAATTTTTTTTTATTTCGGAGTTGACTAATCTTTTAGCTGCACAAAATGGTAGATTAACTTTAGATTTCTGTACACTGCTGGTACCCTTTTTTGCAAGAAAATCAGCTTTGTCATTACCACTCAGTCCACAGTGAGCTGGTATCCATTGGAAGATCAGGTGTTTTTGAAGTGCTGTTAGATGGGTAAGGATTCTCCAACATTGTGGTGACAACTTGGAAGTAATTGTTATAATTGCTACCTGAAATCTGAGAGAATAACTGCTTGATGAAAATGTGAGAGCCTATACAACGATTTCAATGTAGCTATACACATAAATCAGTCACTGTGTACTCGAAAGCTGTTGTTGCCGGTTGTCTTTAGTGTTGACAAGTTAACACCAAGGTACAGAGTGCCAACTTAAGCAATGCAATACAAACTGAGATGTTGGAAGACCAAGAGCGAAATGGGCACCAGAACAGGTTCAATATGAACCTAATCCTTGAAGTCAAGAAGAAGTAACACTTCGCTGTAAAAGCTTAATGAAACAAAGTTCTAACATATGTAATTGCCCCATTCTTAGGTCCCGACTGGTTGTAAATACAAGCATCAACAACTAACCCGTGTTATGCTGAAACCAAAGACACCACAAAATATAGTACTTGAAATATTGGCGATTATCTAAGTTTTAACACTGGTAAAGACTATCTGAATATAGTGCGATAGAAGTGCTATTCCTAAAACTCCCAAGTAAATATCATTCTGTTGCATCATAAACATGAGGCACGAGTCCATGTGATGTTTGTTTTAGTCGCAGCTGATACGAACACCAGGTTATCACGGAGGGATACAAAGTCTGGATCTAAGGCTGGATGTAGTATGATTAAAAATTGAATTAAGAGTTAGTAATCATTTAAGTTTGAGTATTATAAACATCGGTCAGTGAAACGGACCCTTAATGTAATAATAAAATGGCATTTAACATGGTACATTCTAAATCCTAGTTTTGCATATGTGTATTCATTTCTATAAAATGCATTACTTAGATGTATTCAACATTCCAAGGTTGTTTGCTGTTAAATCTCAAGAACAAGCAAGCAGAATAAGATAATGGTATACTGCATATCTAGCTTCCTAGGAGCTAGTCATGGAATAGATGAGCTGAGGCCGCTATTCTACAGGATAATCATACGACATGCCCAGTGATGTAGAAACAAAACTAGAGTTAATCATTTACTGAGGCCAAAGCAAGCTTCTACATGAAAAAAAGGATGCTTAAAAGCCTTCTTAAAATACCTGGCATACATTCAAGAGCGTTGAAATTATAGTTACTGGATGCCAAAAGAAAGCACCTCATTTCACATTACCTGCATATTAACCATACAGCCGAACACATTGTCCACACATAACCATGATACACAGGTTACTAAAATTGATCAAGAGTTAACGTTTTCAGCTCACTAACCTGAGAAGACTTCTTTCTGAGCGCGTTCTTTTCTTCGACATCAAGAGCATTCCACTTGGTGTAAAGGGGTTGACGTTTACCGCCGGCTTCTCCAGTTTCACGTACGCCGAAGCTACTGCTTTGGGTTTATCCAATACCGATAAAAACCGTGATCTAGGAACAGGCGTAGCTGGAGTCGTAGGAACTTGAGAATGAATGGATGAGCATTTTTCCAGCAATGTCTTTGGTGTAGCTGGGACATCAAACAGCCTAAGAGCTCGTACTCTTTTATACGGGGGAGAAAAGGAGTGATGACTCCCTGGAGTTTTACAATTGGGAGAAAGTTCCTCTGGTTGTGAAGAGAAGTCTAATTTTCGTGGAACAGGAATACTAAAGTTCATAGCTTCGTGAAAAGTGTCAAGGGAATCCTCAATACCATCACTGCCCAAACTCATCATAAAAGAACTACTGTCCAACACACTATCATCCAGAACGGAGTCTTCCTCCGCTTTACGTGATATTTCCATCATTTCACTTTCGTTGACCATGTAAAACGCCCGCGAATCACATTTAAAACTCACAGAAAAAACACCGTTTAACGCTCCAACAACACTGTCACCATTTCACTTTCCGAAATGCGGTATGGTGGGAGGTTTGACTGTCCGCTGCCAACATAAACAAAACAAAAACCTTATTACTTTTTAACTGTTAAAGTGTATTAACTCATTGATAGTACTCCATAAGCATTAGTTTTGATTAATACACTTAGATTTTACATAAAGTCTGACTTAAAAGATTCTGTAATACTCAATATCAACATTTAAATATGCACCTTATGTATTATGAAGGTGGCATTACCACCGGTTATTTAACTAAAAACCGCCTTTTCTCAACGGTACTACGTGACTCACACAAGTCTGAAATACTTACCGGCTTTTCCGAGTCAAATGCTAATGCATGAACGCAGCAGTTACTACAAAGAAATAAACAAAACAGGCCCAATTCAATCAGAAACATAAAGCACACTAAATCCACGACAACCTGTTCCTTTAACACTCAAAATATGTCCTGGTTCTATGCGTTATCCGCCATGTTAATAAAACAGCAATACGAATAATAATAATAATAAAGCTTCATGGAAAATATATTGGGAACCTATAGTTTCCCGAGTGGTTTTCGTACTTCGCTCATGAAATGCCAAAAATCTGTGATTTGTTTATATCTTCAAGATTATAAACACAGCTTTTCACATTATATTGGAATTAGTAAACACGGCCTTCAACAAATGCCACAACAGTTGCATTCATACATATATAATTACACATTAGAATGCGGCATCAGTGTTGCCAGATGTTACAAAACAAGTTTTGCACAGCTGTTCGACATTCCACACAAGAGTATTATTCTAGTGAAATAATAGCATGTGACACACAATCCAGATTCCAAAGAATCCAGGTTCGAAACGCTCAGGTCATTTAAGTGGGAAAGATTTCTTTTATAGTTTTTCCCTATCTTCAGAAGATTAAATACTTACACGATTCTCAATTCGATCGATCTGCGTTCTTTCAATTACTGTCAAATAGGACTTGCTTGGTCGGAGTATGTTAGACTTATCCAAAATAGCAGAAACAGGATTTACTATAAATCCAGTTTATGGAAAGAAGATCGCAAACGTGCGGTCATAAATGTTCAGCGGCATTCGCAACAATTTATACATTGTGAACAGATAAGAATTAGATATTTTAGGAAATATAAAAATGATATGTTTTGAAACATATTTCTAGTATCCTTTTAAATTTCTATCTACTTCAAACTAATAACATTCCTGGAATTTCGCTTAGCATTAATTGTTAGCATTATTTAACAATTTTAATACATTCAGCTGTTACACGTCATTTAAATAATACCGTGACTCAGCCACGAATAATACCAACATGACCAACGTCCTCACTTTACACACATCATGGTGCACCTTGTATTCTGGAAGCGTATCTATGTACGTTACATGACCGGGACATCACCATTATTGGTTGTATGATGATTTGTAAGACTACTTTTAATGGTAATTTTGATTTGCAACTATCTTTCTAGGGGTGCCTACTGGCATGCTGCTGTAGCTACGATATATCACAGCGTGAATGTTTTGCAATAACTGTAAATTAAAAAGCTATATCTGTGATGTTTTGTCCAGGGGCAGATCCAATGGGGAGATAAGGAATTGTATCCCCCTCCGAAAATTTGGAAACTATTAAGGACGTAAATAAAGAAAAAAGTATTCACATTAATTCACAAATATATTCAAAGAATAGAAGCGTTAATTATTTTCATTAAAATAAAAAGTGTACATCCAATGAAATATCCAAATATGTTATAATAATATCCTACCATCATAATTCAGAGCAGAAAGATTAAGAGCGGTAAACCATAAAATATGCTACCCATAACCTCATTCCAAATCGTATTAACATCTACGGCATCGATAACACAAGCTCCTAGATTGCTTCGGCAGTAACAATGGATGGGCTTATATAATCTTTTAATTGGTGCAATGAAGTTATTTTCCCCTTCATACACAAGCCACTGGAGGTTTTCAGCACTTTGCCGGTAACTACAGTAACACTAGAACATTATAGTATCTGAGGACCTGTTTGAAGAGGGAGCAGACAGATTAACTACATAAACATTTGAAAATTAAACCTCAGGAAGTACTGGATAAAATGGTAAAAATCCTCGTCGGCTTCTTCTTTAAATGTAATTATATAACTCTGAAAGGTTTAAGGTTCACCTTAAAACTTAGCAGCAGTCCATTTCAAAAGCATGCGTTGCTAAGGTCTATTTTCCCATGAAGATCAGGCTAGATTTGCCTGGCTACCAAATGGTCGACAAGCACGGTAATTCCGACCTTGTTGCTTTCAGAGTATGAAGTGTTGCCTATCTACAAAAATAATAAATATAGGTCGTGAGCAATTCCCATTGATGCGCAGTGTGACTTCACCTGAAAGGCTGTTGGTGGAGGAAGTTGCGCAAAAATGTATGCACAGAAGTCATAACGTTTCTATCCACGAAGGAGCGAAGTTCGCTAGCATAGCTTTAGTGCATCAGGGGAGCAACGTTAAGACCTGTAATGCAGGCGGACCCAGGACTTTGGAGCCCGCAAAAAGTAAATACAAATATTGTTATTATGACTAAAGATAAGTATAAGGACTAAAAGATATACAAACATAAATATATTTTGTTCATGCAATTTACTTATCACCATTCCCTTTCTTCTTCTTCTTCTTCTTCTTCTTCTTCTTCTTCTTCTTCTTCTTCTGCTTCTTCTTCTTCTTCTTCTTCTTCTTCTTCTTCTTCTTCCTCTTCGTCTTCCTCCTCTTCTTCTTCCTCTTGTTCCTCTTCTTCTTCCTCTTCTTCCTCTTCTTCTTCCTCTTCTTCTTCTTCTTCCTCTTCTTCTTCTTCTTCTTCTTCTTCTTCTTCTTCTTCCTCAACTTCCCTGTTCTACCATTATCGTGGCGTCAGAGGTTCACCTCGGTTACCGAGGCTCACATTTCCCTTTTGAATTAGCCCAACGCTTAAGGTCATGTTTTTATCCCCAGGGTGCATACTCGGGTAGTTCCTCAGTTCTTGAGGTGGGGACTGGACTTGGTTTTCCCGCCAATACTCGGGAGGCTGTTTGCAGTGGTTTCCCATTGGACGATGGGGTCGCCACTTCCCTACGCCAGCCATTCCCCTTACAAACATAAATATATCTCCACTTCATGGCATAGGCAGTCAAGTGCCTGTTCCGCCTTCAAAGCACTCCAGCCATCGTTTCCTGGGTCTGCCCACCGATCTGCTACCTTTAGGAAGATAATGCATTGTTTGTTTAGGAAATCTGGCATTCTTTCGACATTTTCTTCCACTTTTGTTTGTAAACTTTTATCCATCATTTATATTAAAAATGCCCACCTCTTCTCTGATACCTTCATTTGTTATTAGGTCTCTCTTCGTACATCCCTTCACACTTCTTAATAATTTCATTTCTGAGGCCTGTATTTTACTCTGATGCTTTTTAGTCAATGTCCAAGTTTCACTTCCATATGCTAGTATAGGTGCAGCCGTAAGTTTGTAAAACTTTAATTTTGTTTCTTTACGTACTTTGTTTCTGAATGTCCTATTTATTGTTCCACACACTCTTTGAAATTGAAACATAAATACATATAGGTAGAAATATGTATAAAATGTCAATTCAAATGCCAGTTTGCACAAAAATGATCAGATCAAGACAGTTTGGCAGAATCGGTCAACATTGGGTTGAGTTTAGCACAGGTAAGAGTGTAAACAGAACAATGTTTATCCGTGTCGTCCCTCGAAACACCTGGTTAGCGGCTTGTTCCTTGGTCGTCACAAAAAAAAAAAAAAAAAAAAAAAAGTCGCCAATTAGTTATTACAAAACACGACAACAATGAAAATGTGTACCAAAATATCACATTTGAGGTAGAAAAGTATTCTTTCTGGATGAGTAATGTAGGTATTTTAAATTGCATTATGCACATTTTTCTAAACATTTAACTTTTGTCACATAATTCGACAACAATGTCACTTATACATTACACACAAATGGGCTGTCTCTTGTATTTGCGAGTGTATATATATATACAAATGCAAGACAGCCTATTTGTGTGTTCGACAGACAATTACACATGGAACAGAGACTATCAATAAACTCAGCTGCATGTTGGAAACATCTACTTGTGTAAACCGTGCTGCAACAGGACGTGATATTCTGCTCTTCTAATGCGCTCAATCGTGTTTTCTATGGCTGTATATCATTAAGTGGTGTTATATTTCTCAACTTTGACTTGAACAGTTTTAAATTTAGCGTATTTATTTTATCTGTGCACTTTTGCCGAACAATGAAACCTTTTAACATGTAAATGGTGGGGAAAAAAAAAAAACCCACAAGAAGAAGTGAAAGGAAAGGAAACAAATTGGATAAAATAGGCGTTTTTTGTGATAGTACTAGGCGACGCCGAGCCCTTAAACCATTCGCCTACCACCTAGGCGGCCCGGGTTCGATCCTAGGGACCTGCATGTGGTATTCGTGGTGGACGAAGCGGCGCCTGGGCGGGTTTCCCCCGCCACACAAACCATCAATTGCTCCATCACCTTTCCCTTCATCATTTCATTTCATCCTCTTCCTCACTATCATATCTGGTGCTTGGCTGACCACGCGTCTCCAGGTCTTCACTCTGTTCGGTCCATTGGTTCCTGTGCTCCCCGACAGGCGTCTGACCCTAGGCACTGGCTTGTAAGTCCTAGGGGGTGTAAGTCCTACATAAGGGGAGGTTAAACAGGTAAAGAAGAAGAGATTATAGTGCTATCTCAACGGTTACAGAAGTTCGCAGTTCACAAGTGAGTGCACTTCTGAAGTAAAGAATAAATAACAGCAATTCTGAAATTGGAAAAAATTATAACAAAATCGCCATAAATATAATTAGATGTATTAATTTTGCAGAGCATTAAAATGATCGTGCAGATTATGTCAGTTAAATGTAGATGATGAAACTAATAAGTTCCATGTTTGACAAAATCCTTATCAACCAGCGGATCCATTCTCCAAATATACTAGCCACAAAAGCAGATCCTTCTCTGCTAAATATTACGAAAGTTGACATTGACAGGACAGAGAATTTGGAGAGAATGGCTGTGTTATTCATGCAAAAGTGCCTGTTCATTGTAAATCGTAATTACTCTTTGGAGGATAGAAATCGTTGTCAGCTTGGAGGGGCCTAACCAAAAGTATAGTGCGACACGAAACTAAAGCGCGTTCCACCCTTAGAAGACAGTACACGTTAAATGGAGTGCAGTGTTGCAACATGTACTAGTTGCGAATCTTTCTGCGCGCGAGATCCCGAGGTGGCCTGAGTCCTGCACTTAGTCCTTCAATTGCTGCTTGACGGACACTTTTAACTTTGGCATAAACAATTGATTTCCCCTGGTCCCTAAACCTTTTTACGTCTTTTAGATATTTATGTCGCCATCTGATGATATCGATATCGTCTCTTTCTATTAATATGCATTTGTTACCCCTTCTTTCATATTCGAACCCCAAATCATGTAAGAACCGACTAAGAGTGGCCCTTGAGAAATTTGGTACGGTCTCATCACTGTTGAACCTTGACAAAATTATATTCAGTGTGGGTTGAATATTTGCAAACTGTAAAGAATGAACAATTCGCCGCACTCCACATTGCACTATTCACTATATACTTCTTTTTTTCGCCCTTTTTGCTTTCTTTTTCGATGGCGCTCTTAGAGGTCCTTTCATTACTTCCTTTTTAATCCTATACACTACTGCTTCTGAACACCCGATAGCCTTAGCTGTTTCTTTTACTGCCTTACTTACACGCATTTTACTTCAAAAATAATCTAACACCTTCATAGTTATTTGGCGTTCCTTACTTCTTAATTTACCAACATATCGTCTCTTCCTAGCTTCCCCCTCCATAACTACAAATATTTACGAAACTATTAAACAAATAACGCAATAACAGCTGACAGTTACACATACGGTTTCTTTCGAACTAATGCTAGTGCTGCTCCTTATACTATCTTCTGTGTCAAGCCTGGTGCGAGAATACGCTGAATAGATGAATACCTTTTGTTTGCCCTACTCTATAAAAGAAAGAAGTTACAGCCTTTTGGTTTATTTTAAAAACTTTCTCCAAGCCTCGTCAACATTTCTTCTCCCTGGTTCCCTGATGTAAACTCAATAACAAAAAAGTTTCACACTGCGTAACTTTTGCAGTGCACAGGTATAAGATTTTCCGAAAACATTTAATTTAAAAAATTATAACACTTAACTGAGTAAACATAGAGAATTCAAAGTGGGCAGGTAGTAGCACTATAGTTTACTCTACCTAAGAACAAAATATAGATGCATTCTAGCAGTTAGTTTGTTAGTTAGTGCGTGATGAGTATAGAAACAGCAAATATCGGACTTCTATTGAAAAAAAAATGTTTTGAAGAAATATGGGCCTATAGAAATGTATAATAACTCTAAAAAGGATATAAACTAATAGAGAAAAAAATTCTGCGTAGGATAATGTGTTCAAACCTGACATTTATAACAACTGAATATTTATACCATGCTATTAGGAATCTGGCAACAGCGCGAAGGTAGAAAAGGACGAGGCTAATGGCAACTTGTATGCGCTAGATAGAGACAGATATATCCCATTTAACACCATACTGTCATCTAAGAGTGGAACAAGGTATAGTTGCGCACATTTGAGCGCACACGCTGTTTTCAATTCGTAGCTAAAGGAAAACATAGTTTAACAAAGACAAAGAACTGCAACGCTGCAAAACATAATTTAAATATGCATAGTACTTAACTATGCTGCATGTGGAATTCAAGAAATTTGTTCTTTTGTGAAACAGCAGAGACCTATCTTTCTTCATCCATGGTATTGGTTTCTTATGGCGTAGGAAAGTGGCGACCCCATCGCCCAGTGGGAAACCACTGCAAACAGCCTCAAGAGTATTGGCGAGAAAACCAAAACCTTTCGAGGTTGGGAGCAAATGCCCAATCAAGAACTGAGGATCTACCCGAGTATATACCCTGGGGATAAAACAGAGACCTTAAGATGCCCATGTCTACAGTCGTATCAATCAACAATCCTGCAAGCTGACACTGCCACATAGTCCAAACTTTTCATTATATAGTGGTGATATATTCTCTCCATGGCATGGCTTACAGATGAGACTTGTTTCAACATCAACACATACTGAGCCTACTGTATTCCCATATTCTCTTTGTATCTACAAGAAGATAAACAATAAGATAATTTCTGCAAACGCTTATCTCAACCAACACGAAGAAGATATAGGAATAAGAGTTTGTAAGAATGGCTAGTACAAGAGTAGAGAAAGTCATGTGAGTGCAACACGTCTGATTTTTGGGGAAGTTTCCAAACATGCGGTAGGTACACGTAACTTCCAACTTGGAATACTTTGTTCAAATGCAACACTTCCTCTACCTTAGGTAACAATGGTGGATGCATTATTTTGGCGCGCACATTAGCCAATATAAAGAGATTAGCGAAGCATTCAAAGAACCTGCCTGGTCTATTATATTAGACTGGCAATCAAATCTTGTTGTAGGATGTTGCAAATCTTCCCTAATTGTTTAAGTAGTGTAATTTATTGTGGCCGCCTCCACGGGACGCACGTTGTGTACTTCTTTAGTGACACAACATACAGAAGGATCGACTTCAGCTCTCAGCAGGTAATGTTGGCAAGCATGTCTTTGCATTTTCCTTAGAGATTCCCAAGAACATGCGGCATTTGTTTTTACCTTTTCTAGTACGTGTTTACAGCAAGTAGATAGTGGAATTGTTGTATTCCACCCAAAAGTTCCACACTGGAACTCACTTTTTGTACAGAGATATGTTACAATTACAATTTTCTGCTCTGATGCTTCTTAATCTAAGTACAAACATTGTCAACTACCTCATATTTATAGATAATTTACTTATTCAGCTCCCTGAACATTTAGCCCTAATTTAAGCCCATATTAAACCTCTATTTACTTTCTTAATTTCTCTATCCTTCTTAATTATTTTTCCTTAACTTCCCTATATCCCTCATCTTTTTTTACTTTCCCTACTACGTACAGTAAGTAGAGGAAGTATTGTACTACACCCAAAAATTCAATGTAGAGATTTCACGGGAAATATATGTTTTGAGGCCCCCTGAATCCAAAAACGGCATTTTTAGAAAAAGATCCGTGTGTGTCAGTCTGTGGACAGCATAGCTCAAAAACTAAAAGTCGGTTAAAAACCAAAGTTGCTATTTAAGTTGAATGTCTTTCAAGGATGCGACACGAAGAATATGAAGAAAATAGCTCCACCCTGAACTACCCTTTACATGGAAAATTTTGATTTTCTTGAAAATGGCTCTAACTATTTTGATTAAAATGCTTGAGATATTTTTATGACAAATGAAATGTATATTGAATTTTCTGGCTATAGCCCCTGTAGTTGTATTTACTCTGGACGACTTTTGCATAACTGGTAAACCGTTAGAGACAGACAAAATCTTACTATACATAAATGTAGATCTTGCTAAAATACACAATTTGTCTCAATAAATCCTCTTGTAGAATGAACCATTTCGGAGATATTCCTTGTTATATGTGTGAGTTTCGGAAAACAGAAGTTTCGTGAAATAGAACATCGTTCATTTTTTTACATGTTAAGTGTGCAAAGAGAACGGAATCTCAAAGCTTTAAAAGATTTGACTTTCGCAAAAAGCCTTCTGTATTCTAATATTCCCCTTGCACCTACAAGGAAATAAGCAATAAGATAATCTATACAAATGTTTATCTTAACTAACACGAAGAAGATATAGGAATAAGAGTTTGTAAGAATGGTTAGTACAAGAGTAGAGAAAGTCAACACGTATTTTTTTTCAGTTTGAGTTAATCTAGTCACAAATCTCTCTTAGAAATTAAACTTTGCATGATATTTTAACATTAAATTCTGACTAAATTCATGCGAATTAAAGTAGAAATGCACTAAAGCATTATCCACACGATGTTTGTGCGATAGTTAGTGAAATAATAAACCATTTATATCCATTCGTCCAGAATCTAGATGATTACAAAATATTTTATAGAAATTATTCTTTATCGGCGAAAAGGTACTTTATTGACAGTAATTGTATTGGATATAGGTATTTGTTACACTCACCATGTAGTATCCCTGGTTAACCTATGGCCGAAGCAGTATCTTCCACCCTGTATATACATATACAATATATATAATTTTTTACAGAGAGTTTTTGAATAGGTCTGTGCGTGTATACCAACACTATAAATCAAAAAGAAAAGCCGGTTCAAAGTTCAGCATCTTCAAAGGAAGATTTCCAAAGAGAATATCCTTCTTTACAAACTTACCCTTAACAAGGCAGATTTTAAATAATTGTCCCTTTTGTATAAATGGCTCAAACGATTTTGATTAAAATGCCATATATGTGGGTTATTTTTATGCCAAATGAAATGTAGGTATATATTGAACTTTCTAGCAATAGCTTCTTAAGTCCTCTTCATTCTGGATGACTTTTGCATAACTTGAAACCGTTAGAGTTAAACAAAATCTTACTGCACAAAGAATGCAGATCTCATTAAAGCACACAATTTAAGTGAAATAACTTTTTTGTGGGGTAAATTATTTAAGAGATATTCCTTGTTGTTGGTTTAAATTTTTAAATATTTGTAGTTATCTCATATAGGACGTCGTTATTAGTTCTCTGTCCGTGCAAAGAGAATGCAATTTCAAAGCCATCACATAGCGACCACCTGTTAAATATTTCAATCGCCTATATTCTCATACTGCCATTGTACCTACAAGGAAATATGTAACGAAAACAATTCCTTACATACTTATCTCGATTAGTATGAAGTAGATAAAAGAATAAGTGTTTGTAAGAATAGTTTATACAAGAGTGAGTAAAGAAAGCCATGTGATTTTAATGTAAGCGATTCGAATAGCCATGATCGTTAAAGCGATACGAAATTGACTGGCCATCGATTCAAAGCCAAAAGACATGAATTCGAGACTCGGCGAGTGCAGTAAAATGCGCCTCTGGTAAAGGATGGGGAGAGCCCACGTAAATAAGCAGCGTGATGGTACGCGTGGATGACGTCGGGTTTTAGCTGCATTGATTTTGTCTTGTTTATCCGCGCTCAAAACAAAACACTGCAATAGCACTGAAGTAAACAAATACTTGAACTTTAATGTTAGAGGCCAGTATAACATCTTAATATGGGTTTAGCATACATATCTGCCAAGTAGCTTAAGTGATGGTTGCTAAGTGAGGGCTTAGAAATTCCGTTTTCTTTGGAATGCCAACAGATTAAAAAATAACTATTTGCCATTTGAGAAAAATATAATTATGCGAAAACTCAAGCCAATAACAAAGAATACCTCAGAAATGGTCAACTCCACCAAAAAGACAAATTGTTGGTTTAACGATATCCACCTTTTTGTGTAACAATATCTGTGTATTTTATTGTTCACTAGTTATAGAAAGCTCATTCAGAATGAAGAGAACTAAGAGACTATTCCCAGAAAAGTTAAGATATATCTACATTTCATTTGTACGAAAATATCTTAAATATGTGGCATTTAATCAAAACATTAGAGAACATTTTGAGAAAGTCAAACTTTTCTAACATTTATTTCGTATAAAATAAAGAATGGTTTGGAACGATCTTTTCTTTTTGCTTCTTTCTTCCTTCCTCCTTCCTTCCCCTCCCTCACTTCGTTCCTCCCTCCCTTCCTTCCTCCCCTTCTTCCTTCCTTCCAATGACCAAGTTGTCGACTTAAACCCAACACACCCACACCCACCCTCCTTCCTTCCTTCCTTCCTCCCACCCTTCCACCCTCCCTTTCTCCTTTCCTCCCTTCCTCGCTTCCTCCCTCACTTCCTCCCTCCCTGCCTTCCACCCTCCCTTTCTCCTTTCCTCCCTTCCTCGCTTCCTCCCTCACTTCCTCCCTCCCTGACTTTCACCTTTCCTCCCTCCTTTCATTCTTTCCACCCTTACCTCCTCCCTGCCTCCCTTCCTTCCTCCCTTCCTTCCTCACTTCCTCCCTCCCTGCCTTCCACCCTCCCTTTCTCGTTTCCTCCCTGCCTCCCTTCCTCCCTTCCATCCTCACTTCCTACCTCCCTGCCTTCCACCCTCCCTTTCTCGTTTCCTCCCTGCCTTCCTTCCTCCCTTCCTTCCTCACTTCCTCCCTCCCTGCCTTCCACCCTCCCTTTCTCCTTTCCTCCCTTCCTCGCTTCCTCCCTCACTTCCTCCCTCCCTGACTTTCACCTTTCCTCCCTCCTTTCATTCTTTCCACCCTTACCTCCTCCCTGCCTCCCTTCCTTCCTCCCTTCCTTCCTCACTTCCTCCCTCCCTGCCTTCCACCCTCCCTTTCTCGTTTCCTCCCTGCCTCCCTTCCTCCCTTCCTCCCTTCCTTCCTCACTTCCTCCCTCCCTGCCTTCCACCCTCCCTTTCTCGTTTCCTTCTTGCCTCCCTTCCTCCCTTCCTCCCTTCCTTCCTCACTTTCTCCCTCCCTGCCTTCCATCCTCCCTTTCTCGTTTCCTCCATGCCTCCCTTCCTCCCTTCCTTCCTCACTTCCTCCCTCCCTGCCTTCCACCCTCCCTTTCTCGTTTCCTCCCTGCCTCCCTTCCTTCCTCACTTCCTCCCTCCCTGCCTTCCACCCTCCCTTTCTCGTTTCCTCCCTGCCTTCCTTCCTCCCTTCCTTCCTCACTCCCTGCCTTCCACCCTCCCTTTCTCGTTTCCTCCCTGCCTTCCTTCCTCCCTTCCTTCCTCACTTCCTCCCTCCCTGCCTTCCACCCTCCCTTTCTCGTTTCCTCCCTGCCTCCCTTCCTCCCTCACTTCCTCCCTCCCTGCCTTCCACCCTCCCTTTCTCGCTTCCTCCCTGCCTCCCTTCCTCCCTTCCTTCCTCACTTCCTCCCTCCCTGCCTTCCACCCTCCCTTTCTCGTTTCCTCCCTGCCTCCCTTCCTTCCTCACTTCCTCCCTCCCTGCCTTCCACCCTCCCTTTCTCGTTTCCTCCCTGCCTCCCTTCCTCCCTCACTTCCTCCCTCCCTGCCTTCCACCCTCCCTTTCTCGCTTCCTCCCTGCCTCCCTTCCTCCCTTCCTTCCTCACTTCCTCCCTCCCTGCCTTCCACCCTCCCTTTCTCGTTTCCTCCCTGCCTCCCTTCCTCCCTCACTTCCTCCCTCCCTGCCTTCCACCCTCCCTTTCTCGTTTCCTCCCTGCCTCCCTTCCTTCCTCACTTCCTTCCTCCCTTCCTCACTTACTCCCTCCCTGCCTTCCACCCTCCCTTTCTCGTTTCCTCCCTGCCTTCCTTCCTCCCTACCTTCCTCACTTCCTCCATCCCTGCCTTCCACCCTCACTTTCTCGTTTCCTCCCTTCCTTCCTCCCTTCCTTCCTCACTTCCTCCCTCCCTGCCTTCCACCCTCCCTTTCTCGTTTCCTCCCTGCCTCCCTTCCTCCCTCACTTCCTCCCTCCCTGCCTTCCACCCTCCCTTTCTCGTTTCCTCCCTGCCTCCCTTCCTTCCTCACTGCCTCCCTCCCTGCCTTCCACCCTCCCTTTCTCGTTTCCTCCCTGCCTCCCTTCCTCCCTTCCTTCCTCACTTCCTCCCTCCCTGCCTTCCACCCTCCCTTTCTCGTTTCCTCCCTGCCTCACTTCCTTCCTCACTTCCTCCCTCCCTGCCTTCCACCCTCCATTTCTCGTTTCCTCCCTGCCTTCCTTCCTCCCTTCCTTCCTCACTTCCTCCCTCCCTGCCTTCCACCCTCCCTTTCTCGTTTCCTCCCTTCCTCCCTTCCTTCCTCACTTCCTACCTCCCTGCCTTCCACCCTCCCTTTCTCGTTTCCTCCCTGCCTTCCTTCCTCCCTTCCTTACTCACTTCCTCCCTCCCTGCCTTCCACCCTCCCTTTCTCGTTTCCTCCCTGCCTCCCTTCCTCCCTTCCTTCCTCACTTCCTCCCTCCCTGCCTTCCACCCTCCCTTTCTCGTTTCCTCCCTGCCTCCCTTCCTCCCTTCCTTCCTCACTTCCTCCCTCCCTGCCTTCCACCCTCCCTTTCTCGTTTCCCACTGCCTCCCTTTCTTCCTCACTTCCTCCCTCCCTGCCTTCCACCCTCCCTTTCTCGTTTCCTCCCTGCATTCCTTCCTCCCTTCCTTCCTCACTCCCTGCCTTCCACCCTCCCTTTCTCGTTTCCTCCCTGCCTTCCTTCCTCCCTTCCTTCCTCACTTCCTCCCTCCCTGCCTTCCACCCTCCCTTTCTCGTTTCCTCCCTGCCTCCCTTCCTCCCTCACTTTCTCCCTCCCTGCCTTCCACCCTCCCTTTCTCGCTTCCTCCCTGCCTCCCTTCCTCCCTTCCTTCCTCACTTCCTCCCTCCCTGCCTTCCACCCTCCCTTTCTCGTTTCCTCCCTGCCTCCCTTCCACCCTCACTTCCTCCCTCCCTGCCTTCCACCCTCCCTTTCTCGTTTCCTCCCTGCCTCCCTTCCTTCCTCACTTCCTTCCTCACTTCCTTCCTCCCTTCCTCACTTACTCCCTCCCTGCCTTCCACCCTCCCTTTCTCGTTTCCTCCCTGCCTTCCTTCCTCCCTACCTTCCTCACTTCCTCCATCCCTGCCTTCCACCCTCACTTTCTCGTTTCCTCCCTTCCTTCCTCCCTTCCTTCCTCACTTCCTCCCTCCCTGCCTTCCACCCTCCCTTTCTCGTTTCCTCCCTGCCTCCCTTCCTCCCTCACTTCCTCCCTCCCTGCCTTCCACCCTCCCTTTCTCGTTTCCTCCCTGCCTCCCTTCCTTCCTCACTTCCTCCCTCCCTGCCTTCCACCCTCCCTTTCTCGTTTCCTCCCTGCCTCCCTTCCTCCCTTCCTTCCTCACTTCCTCCCTCCCTGCCTTCCACCCTCCCTTTCTCGTTTCCTCCCTGCCTCACTTCCTTCCTCACTTCCTCCCTCCCTGCCTTCCACCCTCCATTTCTCGTTTCCTCCCTGCCTTCCTTCCTCCCTTCCTTCCTCACTTCCTCCCTCCCTGCCTTCCACCCTCCCTTTCTCGTTTCCTCCCTTCCTCCCTTCCTTCCTCACTTCCTCCCTCCCTGCCTTCCACCCTCCCTTTCTCGTTTCCTCCCTGCCTTCCTTCCTCCCTTCCTTCCTCACTTCCTCCCTCCCTGCCTTCCACCCTCCCTTTCTCGTTTCCTCCCTGCCTCCCTTCCTCCCTTCCTTCCTCACTTCCTCCCTCCCTGCCTTCCACCCTCCCTTTCTCGTTTCCTCCCTGCCTCCCTTCCTCCCTTCCTTCCTCACTTCCTCCCTCCCTGCCTTCCACCCTCCCTTTCTCGTTTCCCACTGCCTCCCTTTCTTCCTCACTTCCTCCCTCCCTGCCTTCCACCCTTCCACCCTCCCTTTCTCGTTTCCTCCCTTCCTCGCTTCCTCCCTCACTTCCTCCCTCCCTGCCTTTCACCTTTCCTCCCTCCCTTCTTTTTTTCCACCCTTACTTCCTCCCTCCTTTCCTCCCTGCCACCCTTCCTCCCTTCCTTCCTTCCTTCCTTCCTCCCACCCTTCCACCCTCCCTTTCTCGTTTTCTCCCTGCCTCCCTTCCTTCCTCACTTCCTCCCTCCCTTCATTCCTTCAACCATTACTTCCTCCCTCCTTTCCTCCCTGCCACCCTTCCTTCCTTCCTTCCTCCCACCCTTCCTTTCTCGTTTCCTCCCTCCCTCCCTTCCTTCCTCACTTCCTCCCTCCCTTCATTCCTTCAACCATTACTTCCTCCCTCCTTTCCTCCCTGCCTCCCTTCCTTCCTCACTTCCTCCCTCCCTTCATTCCTTCAACCATTACTTCCTCCCTCCTTTCCTCCCTGCCACCCTTCCTCCCTTTCTTCCTTCCTTCCTTCCTCCCACCCTTCCACCCTCCCTTTCTCGTTTCCTCCCTGCCTCCCTTCCTTCCTCACTTCCTCCCTCCCTGCCTTTCACCTTTCCTCCCTTCCTTCCTTCCTCCCACCCTTCCACCCTCTCTATCTCGTTTCCTCCCTCCCTTCCTCACTTCCTCCCTCGCTTCATTCCTTCAACCATGACTTCCTCCCTCCTTTCCTCCCTGCCTCACTTCCTTCCTCACTTCCTCCCTCCCTGCCTTTCACCTTTCCTCCCTCCCTTCATTCCTTCAACCATGACTTCCTCCCTCCTTTCCTCCCTGCCTCACTTCCTTCCTCACTTCCTCCCTCCATGCCTTTCACCTTTCCTCCCTTCCTTCCTCCCACCCTTCCACCCTCCCTTTCTCGTTTCCTCCCTGCCTCCCTTCCTTCCTCACTTCCTCCCTCCCTGCCTTTCACCTCTCCTCCCTCCCTTCATTCTTTCCACCCTTACTTCCTCCCTCCTTTCCTACCTTCCTTCCTTTCTTCATCCGCCCGTCCCTCCCTTCCTCCCGTCTTTCTTTCCTTCCTCTCTCCCTCCCTTCCCTTCTTTCTTCCTTCCCTCCTTTCTTCCTTCCCTCCTTCTTTCTTGGTTTCTTTCTTTCTTTTTCTTTTCTCTTTTTCACTGAACTTAAATACGAAGCTTTGATATTTGACCGACTTTATGTTTGAGTTCTGGTGCTTATGCACACACACACACACACACACACACTCGGGGAATATGACTTAGACCCCAGGGAAACCTAGACGCGACCCAGACTTGTACTAGGTCAGTAGCATTGAGACATACTCACTGACGTAATCATCATCATAGCCATATACAACATCTATCCCTATCAACCCTTAAACCATATTCCCTTACCTCAGATAAACAGAATCCCTAACCTTATTGGACACCCTTAACCCCCGCCATACGTAAGCCAGTAGGGAACATTGTGGGAGGATAACCCCTCACTCACATTACCTACATTACCCAACGATCCACCTTTTTCTAAGTGTGATTTTCTTTCAGAATCAGAGGGTTCTAAGAGAAGGGGGGGGGGGAGTATAAGTCCTACATAAGGGGCACATTACCTACATTACACAACGATCCACCTTTTTCTAAGTGTGATTTTCTTTCAGAATCAGAGGGTTCTAAGAGAAGGGGGGGGGAGTATAAGTCCTACATAAGGGGCACATTACCTACATTACACAACGATCCACCTTTTTCTAAGTGTGATTTTCTTTCAGAATCAGAGGGTTCTAAGAGAAGGGGGGGGGGAGTATAAGTCCTACATAAGGGGCACATTACCTACATTACACAACGATCCACCTTTTTCTAAGTGTGATTTTCTTTTAGAATCAGAGGGTTCTAAGAGAAGGGGGGGGGGAGTATAAGTCCTACATAAGGGGCACATTACCTACATTACACAACGATCCACCTTTTTCTAAGTGTGATTTTCTTTCAGAATCAGAGGGTTCTAAGAGAAGGGGGGGGGGAGTATAAGTCCTACATAAGGGACACATTACCTACATTACACAACGATCCACCTTTTTCTAAGTGTGATTTTCTTTCAGAATCAGAGGGTTCTAAGAGAAGGGGGGGGGGGAGTATAAGTCCTACATAAGGGGCACATTACCTACATTACACAACGATCCACCTTTTTCTAAGTGTGATTTTCTTTCAGAATCAGAGGGTTCTAAGAGAAGGGGGGGGGGAGTATAAGTCCTACATAAGGGGCACATTACCTACATTACACAACGATCCACCTTTTTCTAAGTGTGATTTTCTTTCAGAATCAGAGGGTTCTAAGAGAAGGGGGGGGGGAGTATAAGTCCTACATAAGGGACACATTACCTACATTACACAACGATCCACCTTTTTCTAAGTGTGATTTTCTTTCAGAATCAGAGGGTTCTAAGAGAAGGGGGGGGGGGAGTATAAGTCCTGCATAAGGGGAAGTTAATCAGCCAAAGAAGAAGAAGAATCAGAGGGTCTCAAAACGTATTCCTGTAAAATCTGCACATTGAATTTCTGGGTGGAATGCAATACTTAGAAGACACGTAAAAATCTGCTGTTGTACTCACATGACTTTCTCTACTCTTGTACTAACCATTCTTACAAACTCTTATTCCTATATCTTCTTCGTGTTAGTTGAGATAAACATTTGTACAAATTATCTTATTGTTTATTTCCTTGTAGGTACAAGGGGAATATTAGAATACAGTAGACTTTGAGCGATTGTTAAATCTTTTAAAGCTTTCAAACTCTTGGCACGGCTAACATAAAGAAAGGAATTAACGATGTTCCATTTGACGAAAGTTTGTTTTCCAAAACTTGCACAAA